>SJYO01029800.1:505183-631539 GCA_006410555.1 Capra ibex | reverse complement strand
GTTCTCTACCCTTATGGTCTAGTGGACTGGACGGAGAACTCTTTGGACTTACGTCCAGTCCTTCGTTGTCAATCTTGACCTGTACCTTGTTGTCTGACCAAGGTTTATCCTTTTCCTCATGCAGTTCCGACATACAACAGTGGGACGAATAAATTGAAGATACGTCTCCTGTAGTGCTCTTTGCGACCCGACCTTCTTCGTGTTCGATCTTAGTTCTAACGACCCTCTTTATAGTTATTGGAGTCTATACGTCTACTGTGGTGGGAATACCGTCTTTCACTTCTCCTTGACTTTTCGTCGAACTACTTTCACTTTCTCCTCTCACTTTTTCAACCGAATTTCGAGTTGTAAGTCTTTTGCTTCTACCGTTGGGCAGGGTAGTGAAGTACCCTTTATCTACCCCTTTGTCACCTTTGTCACAGTCTGAAGTAAAACCCCCCGAGGTTTTAGTGACGTCTACCACTGACGTCGGTACTTTAACTTTCTACGAATGAGGAACCTTCCTTTCAATACTGGTTGGATGTATCGTATAAGTTTTCGTCTCTGTAATGAAAGGGTTGTTGTCAGGTAAATCAGTTCCGATACCAAAAAAGTCACCAGTACATACCAACATTCTCAACCTGACACTTCTTTCGACTCACGGCTTCTTAACTACGAAAACTTGACACCACAACTTCTTCTGAGAACTCTCAGGGAACCTGACGTTCCTCTAGGTTGGGCAGGTAAGACTTCCTCTAGTCGGGACCCTAAAGAAACCTCTCTTACTACGATTTCGACTTTGAGGTCATGAAACCGGTGGAGTACGCTTCTCAACTGAGTAACCTTTTCTGAGACTACGACCCTCCCTAACCCCCGTCCTCCTCTTCCCCTTCTGTCTCCTACTCTACCGACCTACCGTAGTGACTGAGCTACCTGCACTCACGTAAGGCCCTAAACCACTACCTGTACCTCCGGACCGCACGACGTCAAGTACCCCAGCGTTTCTCAACCTGTGCTGACTCGCTAACTTGACTTGACTTTTATTTGGAAGACCTCCTCAAAATGTTAGTATAAAAAGTCTCATATTGACTTGGAAATATTTCGTAAAAAGTGTTAAATGGTCCCTGTCTACCGGTCTTTTCCGTTGTATCTCCTTTCACTATAATTTTGATGTTACCTAGACGGTACATTTCTTGTCCCCTTCCCTTAAGGTTCGTCTCTCTTTTTGTTCGAGTTTCTGTGTCCGAATTTAATATAACTAAGGGAAAGTTTCATGAGAAGTATCTAAATAAGTCAATACATAATTATAGTTATAGAGTGTTACAGGATCTGTACTTAAATATGGAAACTGTACAAAAACGGATTTGTATAATCTTAGTACAAATACTTGGGCATTCTTCGTTTAATATCTGAGTGTCTCGATGTCTAGTACATCAGATTAAAAGAGTGAGACTCTCAGTTCACTCCTGGTCTCACATATTCCCTGATCCTAATGTATCATAGATCGAGTGTCTTAGTCTAATAAAATGGGAGGGTATTGTTGTAAGTTTTACCTAGATGTTCTAAGTCAAAATTTCAAGAGTGAAACTTAATAAATTTTTCGTAATCGGATTTTGTTTAAACACCGTCCAAAAGTGTTTTAGTCAAAGCAAAGGGTTTACCCAAATAATGGTCACTCGTTGGGGGTCTTGAAACGGAAAATTTCCTCCTAAATTTTACGGTACAAAAAGAAGTGACCATCTTTTAGATTTTTCTTCTTTATTTCCATTGGCTTTCTATCTTAAACCAATTCTCACTTTCGTCTATATTCATCTAGTAATTTTGTATTTGGAAGTCATTACGAATTTGATTGTGTATTTATCCCCGATTTCATAAAATACTTATTTGGTCTGAAACAGTGTACTTGATTGCAAACGATTTGTTAGTCTCCAATAATTCTTTAAAAGAAGATTCCTTAACCTTTTCTTTACCCCCTTGAGATAAACGACACAGACTTCGTTCCTTATCAGAATTTGATAGATAGTGTTCGTTCATCATACTTTCTCCTTTGTGAAACATCCTTAATGTCATTGCGACCTCCTCGGAGACTAGGGTCGCATGAAGGATGGTAACAGTACTAAATGACCAGTTGAGGGGTTATTTAGTTTCGACGAGTTTTACAATTCTACTCTGTGTGTTGAAAAACTTGTATCAATGACACGTTAACAAAAGAGTCCGTGTAAAAAGTATACCTAATGAAAGAGTGACTAAAATAAAAAAAGGGGATCATCTCTAAGTGCACTTTTGAATTTTTTTCTTTCTATAAGGAAATCACGTGTAAAATTTAATACAAAGGATCCCACTCCATGTGTTAAATACAAATTGAAAAAATATCGTGACCTGGTGTCTCCCTCTCATTAAACCAAGTCTTATTATACTCATTCATTGATTCCAAGTATCTATTCGTGTCAAACTATTTTAGGATATCTTTTTTTATGATTAGTTACAAATATTCATTAATAACCTCCTTACACAAAAACTGAGGATAGAGGGATGAAGGAGAAGAGGAATTCAGAAGAGACTGAGGACAAACTGAAAGTTAAATTAATTGTATAGTGTAAACGATAATTTTTATTTAATTTTTGGATCAGAGAAGACTGGGTTTTGATTATATGAACGACAGTGAAAAGAGATCGGAATGACATTTGAATTAAAATTACTTAGAACCAAAGGTCGGTTTGTAGGAACTGTAACGAGAAGCCTATGGAATAAGTGGTTGAAAGTGTCATACCAATAGTCGACGTGGAGATGGGGATGTGGGGATGTGTATGTGTTACTCCGAGGTACGATTTAAAAGATGAGAAAGTCCAAGGTATAGACATGTTACTTTTTAAACCCTTATTAACTATCTTTAGAGGTACATTAAATCGGTTCTAACCCGAAGGGAACGTCGAGTCGACCATTTCTTAGATGGACGTTACGCCCTCTGGATCCAAGTTAGGGACCCAACCCTTGTAGGAGACCTCTTCCCTTTCCGACGGGTGAGGTCATAAGACTGGATCTCTTAAGGTATCTGACATATCAGGTACCCGAACGTTTCTCAGACTGTACTGACTTACTGAGAGTAAGAGGAAGGTATAGTAAAACACCTTTTTGAAACAGGGACAACTAGACTATTTGGTTCATTTACAAGATAAGACATGAGTATACCAAAACCTTTTCCGATGACGACGTCGATTCAGCGAAGTCAACACAGGTTGAGACACGCTGGGGTATCTGCCGTCGGGTGGTCCGAGACGGCAGGGACCCTAAGAGGTCCGTTCTTGTGACCTCACCCAACGGTAAAGGAAGAGGTTACGTACTTTCACTTTTGACTTTCACTTCAGTGACTCAGTACAGGTTGAGAGTCGCTGGGGTACCTGACGTCGGGCGATCCGAGGAGGTAGGTACCCTAAAAGGTCCGTTCTCATGACCTCACCCCACGAACCTTTTCCGTCTGGTTACGTTTAGAAAGTTTGTTTCGTAAGTAGTAAAGAGTATCTTAAATTATCTTTAAATCTAGTCCTCTTAAATATCGGTAGAAGTTGTTCTCAAAAGGTAAAGGTAAGATAAGGTAAACCTTCAAAGGTAAAGGTTTAGGTATAACCTAAATAGGTTATTTTCTTTATGGAGACCGTTAGTACAATTGGGATATTGACAGTAGTTCTAGGTCGATAACAACACTTTTATTATAATAAGAATTTCCTTCTTTCTCTTCACGGCCCTCGGTCGCACTCCTTGAGGTGGGTACCGTTTCCAGTACTCCTTCCTCGGAGCCGTATACGTTTCCACCCTAGTTCGGAGTCCTCTGGGGACAAGGGCTCGTAGATGGGGGGTTTGGTCTCAGACGGATGAAATGACGAAATACGAGAGTGGATGTGGAGACTGAAATACCCCCCGACAGGGGGTGGTGGAGAGAGTCTCTTCCTCAATTGAATGTCGAGGTCAATTATTTTTAAGGACCCGCACTGTTCTCACAAAGTTGAATGTTTGAGGAGACTTCAAAGAGATCGGATGGACTTGTCCAAGCAGGCCGGTGTACACTAACAAGTGTCGGAGGGTTGGTACTCTCCGTGCTACAAAATTTGAAAGATTTTTATCTAAGAAAACTCTTCAATCTTTAATAATCGTATCACCCAACTGATCCTTAATATAACCACTTCCCAAAAAGTAAATAACCCGGTTACAAACGACGATTCAGAGGTATAAGGGATGGGAATATGTGTAATTACTTATATTGATCGTATATCCTCTTTATTCATAATTAGAAACTATAATTAGTACAATTTGGAATCCGATTCATTTAAGGAAAGAATTATCATTGCGTGACGTGGAAGTGGGATATCCTTACGTTGAAATAGACCACGGAAGTCTCCCACCACGGACCAAATTCTTTTAAGTGGGGACCTTTTTTATCCAAAAGACCAACTGACTGACAATAGTCTTTCTTTCCCAGTATTTTACAATCGTCCGGAGTACCGGTCTTCTACTACATTTCGAGGATTCTGGAAACAATATGTAAACATATTTCGTGGACTAAAACTATTCCCAGTCCAGACGACTGGTACGCACTGAGACATAAATAGGGATACATATTGTTTTTCATATATTTACCTGGACTTTTTATTTCTTTACCTGGTCAAGGACCTTTCTGACCAAAAGGGGGCACACCAGAAAAGAGCAAGAGAAGAAGAGACCGACTTAAGGGTAGACCTCACACCTCTGAGTAGAACAGATGAATGAACGAGACCGAAGATTCTGGGTACCCTCTCCCTCGGGTTCCGCCCCGTGGGAGGTGATAAGTTCGTCCGCGGCCACCGGATGCATCTACCACGTTTGAGGAATAGAACCTCAAAATAACCAAAAGGTGTATTTGGTTCAATAAGTCGGAGAAAAAGAGATGAATAAAAGGATCATGTGATAAAGAAAGATTAGAGGGAGGCATAGAAATTAATTCGTTAATTAAAGAGTCTGTGGTTGCGGTGGAGGTGAAGTTTAAGGGACCTAGGTGGTCCTGACCTGGGGTCGTCTCTTCTTATTTGTTCCCCCTTTCTTCCCTTCCCCTTATCCTCTCCCTCCCTCCCCTCCTCCTTCTATTGATACTCTCAGGAACGGTTATTATTCTTCCTTGTGGAACACCTCTTTCAAGGGTATCTACAAACATCTCATACCGTGGGGTGAGGTCATGAGAACGGACCTTTTAGGTACCTTCCTCCTCGGACCATCCGACGTCAGGTACCCCAGTGATTCTCAACCTGTGCTGACTTACTGAAGTGAAACTGAAAAGTGAAAGTACGTAACCTCTTCCTTTGTCGTTGGGTGAGGTCATAAGAACGGATCTCTTAGAGTTCCTACCCCCTCGGAACACCCGACGGTAGATACCCCAGAGTGTCAACCTGTGCTGACTTCACCGAATCGTCGTCGTTGTCGTCATTCAGAAGTTTTTTAATGTCTGAATCTGTATATACTCTATAAAGGACAAACCTCCAACTTTATAATGAACTTATTGAAAAGTCTACATAAACCGATTTACCATCCTAATTAAATGAGTAAAATCCATAAAAAGAAATTCCATGACGACATATCAACTAAACTGTATTAGTCTTAGTTAATCAGACGTCTACGAGTGATAAAACCAAGAAGTATAAAAGACAAAATTTTACATGATAAATTAACTCGACCATCAAAACAAGTGTTTCTAACAAATCTGTTAAAGATTCAATAAATATAGGGGAGTTAAACTAAATACAAATTAAAATTGAATTTCTTTGAATCGTCAGGATTTATAATTTAAACCGAGTCATTTTATTTCCTTAGTCATTTATTTAAACCGAGGTGAAGTACTTAAGACTGAATACTCTAAAATATTTAAATCAGAGTATTTAACCATTTGTACTTGTTTCTTGATACATAGTACCACTTAAATACTTTGACGTACCACTTAATCTTTGTGTCTGGGGTTTTATTATAACACTTGTTTTAGGTTTAGGATATCAGAACGAAAGGTTATCGTTTTATCTTAAGGAATAGACAAAACTCCAAGTGACTTTTTAATTATTCCGTGGTCGAATACATGAACATGTCTGTATAGTTTAGATTGGAGAGTAAACAACAAAACTTAGAGTCAAAAGTTCAATAATATATAGATACAGAAATTTACTCTAAATTTACAGAAATTTAGAGTAAAATTTACAGAAGTTTTACAGTAAAATTTCTCTAAGCGAAATTTAATAAAAATTTACTAACATTTAAATATCTTTATAATGTCATAGGGTTTCTTAAGGGTAGTGTTAGTGTGTTAGGGGGTTATTAGTTGTAAATTTTATGAACTAAAAGAGAGAGGGATGGGTAGAAAATATACGAATAATATTATGTNGAAATTTACTCTAAATTTACAGAAATTTAGAGTAAAATTTACAGATGTTTTACAGTAAAATTTCTCTAAGTGAAATTTAATAAAAATTTACTAACATTTAAATATCTTTATAATGTCATAGGGTTTCTTAAGGGTAGTGTTAGTGTGTTCGGGGGTTATTAGTTGTAAATTTTATGAACTAAAAGAGAGAGGGATGGGTAGAAAATATACGAATAATATTATGTTTTACCATATTTTAATATATAAGGTATAATAAAAGTATTTTCTATGGATATATTAAAAATATTTGGTGACCTCGTATTCAACATCTGAACTACAAAATAATGACGATTTATAAAGTTATACTCTTACCTGTATTCTAAAGTTATCTATAAAAACATTTCTCCGTATCTATCGGTTATCCAAGTACTTTTCTATAAGTTAACGATTAGTAGTCTCATAACCTTCTTTTCTCTTGTGAACGGGTGACAACCACTCTTACATTTAACCACATCAGTGATGTCTTTCGTCGTCTCCAAAGAGTTTTTGAATTTTTATCTTAATGATATATTAGGTCGTTAAGTAAAAACATAAGAGTTTCGTATGTTTTTATGATTTTGTTTTTTAAAGACGTGGGGGTACAACGCTTCTTGACTGAGGAACCTTTTCTGGGACTACGACCCTTTCTGACTTCCGTCCTGCTCTTCCCCTACTGTCTCCTACTCTACCAGCCTACCTAAGTGGTTGAACTACCTGTACTCAAACTCGTTCGAGACCTCAACCACTACCCGTCCCTTCGGATCTCACTTCGTCAGGTACCTGAGTATTTCTCAACTTGTACTGATTCACTGACTTGACTTGACTTGACTACAAGTAACGTCGTAATAAATGTTATCAGTTCTGAACCCTCGTTGGATTTACGGGTTGTAAACACACTTTCAGCGAGTCTGTACAGGCTGAGAAACGTTGGTGTACTTGATACGTCAAGTACCTTAAGAGGTCCGGTCTTATGACCTCACCCATCGGAAAGGGAAGAGGTTCCCTAGAAGGGTTGCGTCCCTAGTTTGAGTCCAGAAGGCGTAACCTCCGTCTAAGGAATGGTCGACTCGGTGTACCCTTCGGTCCCCTAGAAGGGCTAGGTCCCTAGTTTGTGTCCAGAAGACATGACATTCGTCTAGGAAATGGGTGGTTCGGTAGTCCCTTTGGGAGGTTGTTGTCTATTTATCTATTTTTTTCTAAATTAAATGTATATATATATGTATATATCAAAAATATATTTCTACAAGTTTATTTTTAAATGAAGACGAAGTAACTGATCAGAAACTACCATAACTAGTGTTTTTTGACACCTTTTAAGGATTTCTCTATCCCTATGGTCTAATAGAATGGACGGAGGAGTGTTTGGACATACGTCCAGTTCTTGTTGTCAATCTTTTCCTGTACCTTGTTATCTGACCAAGGTTTAACCCTTTCCTCGTGTAGTTCCGATATATAACAGTGGGACGAATAAATTGATGATACGTCTCATGTAGTACACTTTACGGTCCGACCCACTACATGTTCGACCTTAGTTCAAACGTCGTTATATATATAACAACAACAGGTCAGTGAGTCAGCACAGGTTGAGACGGTGGGATACCTGACGTCGTGCCGTCCCTAGGGACAGGAAGTTGTTGAGGGTCTCGAACGAGTTTGAGTACAGAAAACTCATTCACTACGGTAGGTTGATAAAGTAGGAGATAGTAGGGGAAGAGGAGGACGGTAGTTAGAAAAGGTCGTGGTCCCAGAAAAGATTACTTAGTCGAGAACTGTAGTCAACCAGTTTCATAACTTCGAAGTCGTAGTCAGGAAGGTTACTTATAAGTCCTGACTAAAGGAAATCCTGACTGACCAAACTAGAACGACAGGTTTCCGGAGATTTCTCAGAAGAGATTGTGGTGTCAAGTTTTCGTAGTTAAGAAACTGTGAGTCGGAAGAAATACCAGGTTGAGAGTGTAGGTATGTACTGATAACTTGGTATCGAAACTAATTTACCTAGAAAGTTGTTTCATTACAGAGACGAAAAATTATAAGACAGATCCAAACGGTATCGAAAATTAAAGTACCGACGTCAGTGGTAGACGTCACTAAAACCTCGGGTTCTTATATTTCAGACAGTGACAAAGGTGACAAACAGGTAGATAAACGGTACTTCACTACCCTGACCTACGGTCCCAGAAACAAAAAACTTACAACTCGAAATTCGGTTGAAAAGGTGAGAGGAGAAAGTGAAAGTAGTTCTCCGGGAAATCAAGGAGAAGTGAAAGACGGTATTCACACCACAGTAGACGTATAGACTCCAAAAACTGTAAAGAGGGTCTTTAGAACTAAGGTCGAACATTAAGTGGTCGGGCCGTAAAGAGTACTACAGAATACGTATATTCAATTTATTCGTCCCACTACTATATGTCGGAACTACAAAAGGAAAGTGTCAAACCTTTGTCAGGCAACACGGTACAGGTCAAGAATGACAGCGAAGAACTGGACGTATGTCCAAAGACTCCTCCGTCCATTCCATTAAACCATAAGCGTAGCGGCGTCAAAAAAACACTAGATGTGTCAGTTTATAAAATCACATCAGTTACTTCGTCTTCACCTATAAAAAGACCTTAATAGAACGAAAAAGATACTTGGTCACTTTCACTTCAGTAAGTCAGTACAAGATGAGAAACGCTGGGGTACCTGACATCGCTGGTCCGAGGAGCCAGGTACCCGAGGAGCCAAGTCCCAGGTCCATTCTCACGAGCTCACTCAACGGTAATGGAAGAGGTCCCCTAGAAGGGTTGGGTCCCTAGCTTGGGTCCAGAGGACGTAACATCCGTCTGTGAAATGACAGACTCGATGGTCCCGTTAAACTAGAGACAAAAGAGACGGAAAAGATTTAGGTCGAACTTGTAGACCTTCAAGAGTCAAGTGTTTAAGGACTTCGGATCGAACCTCTTAAAACTCGTAATGAAACGATCGCTCACCTCACCTTGACATATATTACCTTATAATGAGTCGGTATTTTTCTTACTTTATAACGATAAACGTTGTTTTACCTACCTGGACCTCCCATGACAAGAATCTCTTCATTTATTCTATCTTTTTCTGTTTATGACATCTGTCTGGTGAATATACATCTTAGATTTTTTATATAAAATTTTTTTTCCTTTTTTGGACGACTCGAGTATCTATGACTCTTTTGTAACCAACAACAGTATCCACCCCTAACTCCTTACTCATTTTTCACACTTCCTCAAACTTTCCATGTGTGAAAGTCAAAATTTTATTCAGTACCCCTACATTATATTTCGTCCCACTTATATCAATTGTTATGATATAACATATAAACTTTCAGAGATTTTCTCAATTAGAATTTTCGAGAGTGGTGCCCTTCTTTTTCCCAGTAAAAAAATCGACACATACCACCGGTCCCCATTAATCTGAATAACACTACTAGTAAGACATTATGTATGTTTATATTTTAATACAATAATATGGTGACTTTGTTTAGGTTACAGTATATATTTAGTATAGAGTTAAAAATTTTTATTTCTCAAGTCATACATAAAGAATTGTATGTTCCTATGAAAGAATGTATTGATCTCGTGTAGTTTTAGTCTTTTGGTTCTGACTATATTATGGTTGTAATTAGGTGTTCAAATCAGTTTAAAACCGTTATCAAGGTTATTATAAGACGTGTCACTTTTCTCCCTCCCCTAATATTTATGGACACGAAGTACCCGAAGGGTCCATCACGATCACCATTTCTTGGACGGACGGTCACGGTCTCTACACTTTCTGGTCAAAGCTAGGGACCCATCCCTTCTAGGAGACCTCCTCCCGTACCGATGGGTGAGGTCATGAGAACGGACCTCTTCGGGTACCTGTGTCCATGGACCACCCGTTGTCGGGTACACCAACGTCTCTCAGCCTGTCTGACTTCTCTGAATCGTGTGTGTGCGTGTCAAGTACTGGGTCACGTCTTACTACACAGGCGAGTCACAATACAGATAAATGAGAGGAAGTTAGACATGCAAAAAGACATAAGGAACATAGAATATTGGAATTTCAAAAAATCACATATCAAGTCAACAAAACATCTTGAAACCCAAACAACGGATAAATGAAAATAACAGATAAATAGGGTGTTCACCGTAACACTAGGAGATAGTCATAATCGGAAATAGAATCTTCTCCGGGGGGTCTTTTTCTCCGAGTGACCATTGGGTCTCCTTACTGGTTTCTTAAATTTCTTCTCAAATTTAAATGAAAATAAGGTCTAAGAAGTAAGGTCTTACTGGAACTTAGGAGGTTTGGTGACCTGTAGGGGAGGCGGGGGTTGGTGAAAATCACAACATCGTCGGGGAACACAGAAATAATCCGATGTGGGGTGACAGAACGTACGTTCACAGAATGTTTTCAGGAACGACACATGCCCCTCCCCACCCCCGCCCCGTCTATTAGTAGTAATATACGTATATCACTCGGTTTTACTACAGAATGTCTTTAGATCAGATATGACTGTCTCCTATCTCTTTAAATTTTATCAGGATCCCGTTCTGATATTTAAATAAATTTTAAGAAAAGGTCGAAACAACTCCATATCGACTGTTTTAAACATGTATAAACTACATGTTGTATTAACTAGCTGTATACATATGTAACACTTTACTAATGGTGTTAGTTCAATTAAGTGTGTAGATAAAAAGGGGGAAGTAACACCATTCTTGTGAATACTAGATGAGAGTCGTTTAAAGTTAATATTTTATGTCATATAATTGGTATCAATGGAATGATAATCTATGTGTCCTAAATGAGTAGAATGTGGACTTTCAAACATGGGAAAAACATTTGTAGAAGGGTAAAAGGGGTGATGGGTCGGGGATCATTGGTGATAATATGAGAGATCAAGATACTCAAACTGAATAAATCTAAAGTATATATGGTGTAAAATGAATACCTGAGTATGTTGTTTCCTGTAGGTATAAAACTGTTAATATTTATTACGACGTTACTTATACCCTCATGTTTGTAGGGAAACTCTATGACTAAAGTAACAGAAACCTATATACTGGTCACAACTATAACGATCTAGTAAACCATCAAGAAGAAAAAAACTCTTTCGAGACATGACAAAAGGTTTAACCGATATGGTTAAAGTAAAAGTAGTTATTATATGGTAACAAGGAAAGAAGGGGGTATGAGAGTTGTTGTGAACATTATAGAACCAAACAACTCTTTTCGGTAAGATTACTCAAACTCCACTATAGATTAATACTAAACTAAATGTAAAAGACAACAACTCGTGTAGAAGTACACATTGACAATCGACAAGTAAAAAGAGAAGAAACCTTTTTCCAGATGAACCAAGAAGACAGGTAAAAAATGAAGCCAATAAACGAAAAAACGATAATCAACATGTTCAAAGAATGTATAAAACCTATAATTAGAGACTACTCTATATACCAACCATCTATAAAAGAGAGTAAAGTATCCGATACAAAAGTAAAAGAACTAACAAAGAAAACGACACGTCTTCGAAAATCAAATACCTTCAAGTTGAACAAATAAAAACGAAGAAAACGAAAACGAAAACCACAGTACAGGTTTTTTAGTAACGGTTCTACTTATAGAGACACAAAAGTTTATTCACGAGTGTCTAAGTTCAGAATGTAAATTCAAAAATTAGTTAAAACTCAGATAAGAATATATATCATATGTACAGGTTAAAGGAAGAAAACGTACACCTATAAGTGAAAAGGGTCATGGTAAATAACTTACGGGACAACACGTAAAAACCGTAGGAACAGTATCTAATTACCTGGTATATACACACAAATAAAGATCCGAGAGAGAATATAAGGAAAGGAGATACACAGATGAAATATGACCCTGGTATAACAAAAATAACAATATCGAAACATTATTTCAAACTTTAGTCTTTTACACTGCTGAGGACGAAATAAGAAAAAGTTCTAACAAAACCGATAACCCAAAAACACCAAGGTGTATTTAAAATCCTAAAAAAAAATTAAAGTCACTTTTTACAGTAACCTTAAAATCCCTAATGTAACTTGGAAATCTTACGAAACACATCATACTTGTAAAAGTGTTATAATTAAACAAGTTAGGTTTCTGTGTTCCGTAGAAAGGTAAACAGAACCAGTTAAAGAAAGTAGTCACAGAATCAAAAGTTCCTATTTACATAAAAAGGAGGGTACGTGACTAAAGGTGGTTAGTGAGGGACGGAATTGTCCGAAGAGTAAGGTATCAACATTAAATATGAAAGAGAATCACAAAGGGACCACCGAGTCTACAATTTCTTAGACGGACGTTACGTCCTCTGGATCCAAACTAGGGACTTAGTCCTTCTAGGGGACCTCTTCCCTTTCGGATGGGTGAGATCATAAGAACGGACCTCTTAAGGTACCTGTCCCTTCGGACCCCCGGATACCAGGTACTCCAGTGTTTCTCAGTGGTGACTCGTTGATTGTGAGTGAGTATGAAGGAGACTTGGAAGAGTCATGACTCTATAATATAAACATCATGTAAAGTATGTACCAATGGGGACAAAAGACAAGTTTCGGTCACTTTGAATTGTTAAAATCGTGATATAGTACGGACTACATATTCATAAGGTAGATGATGGTCATGCTCCAGGAGTAACGGTTGACTGGTTGATCACTAGGTCGATGTTTTAAGGGTAAATTATATACAGAGGTTTTACTGAGAATTATGGTAGGTGGTATCAAGTTCAAGGATCTTTTGTCTGACTCTTTTTAAATACACTTTTACCGTATAACCCCTCACGACAGTTCTTAGTGTAGACATTCTATACTCCTTTCCTCTAACCCATTCTCTCTTTAACTTGACGTTACGTCAACGATGTCTCTATAACCCATTTGTGTTCTCTTCGAGACTTCAATCCCACCGGGAAGTCTTTTCAGGGTTTACCTTTGTTCTAACGGCCCAGAAGTATCGGAGAATCATATTTGACGGAGACCCCTTCGTCGATAGAAGCTGGGTCCCACTAACGGACCCTCGTTATGTCGATAATAGGTACTCGTTAGTTACGAGGATCTTGAACCTTCTTACTCACAGAGTCACTTACTCTCTTAGACCACCGTATGATGTGTATTGTGATATCAAGTAAGTAAAACAATTCACGAGGCAAAACACTTTTGTAATATTAAAAATTTTAATTAAAACAGTCACCTGTAAACCAAACGAAGGCCACGAAAGGTAAACGTTTTACACGACGATTTTATAAGAACATGTACAAAATGTCACGTGAACATGTTTCCAAAAAGATCGTTGTTCATGTTTTCTATAAAAATGTTACCTCGAGTTGACGAAACTTTTATCAACTTGTTTAAAACTGAGCGTTGTCGTTAAAACTAAGTGGTTGTTAGACAGTTGTAAACTATAACAGTCTGTAAATGTTGAAAGGAGTAGATTTCTTGTATTTTATATATGGGAACGTAGAATAAAATACGAAAAGGAACATGTAGTCCATATTTACTCAATTTAATCTTAGTTCCGTGAGGATTATTTCTATCGAAGATCTTTTACTATTCTTATAGAGGTTTTTGTAGTTTAAATTTACTTGTACACAATGTCGATCGACTCAATGTTGGTCGACCTATCAAGACCCTTGTATCCACTTCCCCATAAATGAAAGTTTAAGAAGTTTTATATATTCGAGAAGCTATTAAAGAATAACATTTACTAGACACAAAAGAAATTTTAATGGAGTCGTACTCAAAGGTATCGGATAAAATAATAGAAAATTTAATATAGTCAAGAAATAAAAAATTTTTTGAAAATAAAGTGTATCTTAAAATTTCTCAAGTGGTATAAAAAAAGTGATTTATCCCAGGGAGAAGACACACATCTTCTTGCTTTGAGGGAGTGCGGAAGAAAGTGGGTTTGTTCCACGTTCTCCCACCCGGGTCGTACGTTAAATCTGTAGAGTATAATACAATAGGTTATTTTTGTCGAAATAAACCATATGTGTGTATCGTTGGTGATTGACCAGTATTATTAGTGTATGAGAATGGTTTTGATAACGAGTGTTGATTCCGGTACACACATACTATGTAAGTTGAGTAGTGTAATGAGTGAATTTTGGGTGCAGGATTTTGACATAGGAGTTGACGTACTAGACGTCAATGTGTAACACAACGATAGAATGTGTTGGGTAGACCTTAGACGTACTTATAACGACGGCTGGGAGGGGTGTAAAGACGAACAGAAAGAGTTGACCGAGAATTTGGAACTCACGAAGATATTTACACAAAAGAGAAGAAAGAGTTTATCTTGTAAGAGTTATGTTGAAAGATTAAATTGAGGAACAATTTGAAACTCAAACGTTAAGGAAAAAGGAACGGGAAAGTTACGGTTCTAAAAGAAAACAAGGAAATAGAAGAGAGAGGAAGTTAAAAGTTCACGGGTAGTTATAAAAGGGGAAGGTTGCGTAAAAAGAAGGGAAAGAAATGTACAGAATACATTTCAAGATACTGATGATTAAATTTATATTAGTACTGTTAGGAATAAATCATTTCCAGGTTGTAAAATAAGTAGAAAAGAATGTAAGATGGATGGTCTTTGTAAAGACCTGTGTTTTGAGGTTAGGAGTTTAGTTAAAGTCAAAATCTCCCGTAGAAAAATGTTACGTTTTCTACATCTCAGGATACTTTACATTGTAAACTCAGGAAGGAAGGGGTTTATATTATTACGTAGAGATAAATTTTTAATTTAAACCACAATGAAAAAAATGACCCATGTAATTACATGACAAAATCTGTCTATCTTTCGTAAATGAAAATATAAAACTATTTTTTTATACTTGAGAGTTCCCTTAAAGAAGGAATATGAAGAGTAAAATTCTAAATTATGTTATTTCAATAAATGAAAACGGAGACTTTTCTAAAAATTATAATTATATGTATATCCCAATAATATAAATCGTTTATTTTTATGTCGTGTGTGTCAATTTAGAGTTAAAATCTATTTGTCGTACATTCAAAAATCATATTCATATAGGGTACGTTATGAATCTTGTATCAACAGGATTCCTTATAAGTAGTAAATAGACTTTAAGTTTAAATTGATTCGTAGGATATTGTATAAACCGTTGGTATTTAGTGTGAAATTTTTGTATTGAAACAAAGGTATAAAATTATGAGATTGTTTATTTTATCTTTATTTTTAATAAAACAATAAACTACCGTTATATGAAGTCCCGAAGGGTCCACCGAGTCAGCCATTTCTTAGACGGACGTCACATCCTCTGGACCCAAGCTAGGGACCCAGTCCTTCTAGGGGACCTCTTCCTTTACCGTTGGGTGAGGTTATAAGAACGAACCTTTTAGGGATTCCCGTCTCCTCGGACCTCCCGACGTCAGGTACCCCAGTGTTCTCTACCTGTGCTGACTCACTGATTTGGTGGTGTATGAAAGGGTAAAGAAGAAAAAGTAAGATTCTACTTTTATCTAGAGAAGACCAAATACCTCGTGCTATATTGATTTTCACGTGGTTGTAGGCCATTGGATCTCTCGGATAGTGTGTAAGACGTTTGTTCGTTAATAAAAACAAAGGTTTTCTGACCGTACTCCTTTACTTTCAACTTCTCCTTCCGACTTATACTAGTTAGGGTACTTCGTATTTCACGGAAGTTCAACGAAGACAAAAAGACCTCTGAAAAAACGAAAAACATCGAATCTGATGTTTCGGAAATCGTTTTCGCATTTCATAGGGTCCTCTCCAGTAGAGGAAATAAGTTCGTGCATTTATCCGTAGTACTACCACATGTCCGAAGTTCACCAGATCCTTAGAAACGGTAATATTGTATTCTACCACGGACACATACTCTTACCATGAAAGTCTTTGAATTTCCGTAGACACTGGGTCTTTTACATTTCTGAGTTCACGAAAATTGGGAACTCCCATTTAAAGTCCTCCTAACTCGAGTAAATGGTGTCCTCCTACAATTGCTTCACAATGCAGGACGTTTTGTGTGTCTTTGAAACGATGACCCTTTCAGTGGGTTAGCCTATTAAGTGTCTAGTAAAGTAAAACTTATGAAGTATGATACACATGAGAGAGACAAAGGATAAAAATTCTGTTACAAAATTATTATGGTGGACTTTACGAAGTGTTAACCGTATATCTTATTTTATTTCTTTTGTATTGTGGTGACATAAATTATACTGTATATAAAAGACGGTCTATTTTAACGGACTTCAAAATACGTTCTAAAAGTAGTAGAGAGTAATTCGAAGACAATGTTACATATTTTGAGTCAACTCTAACATTATGAACCTTTCGTTTTGTAGTTACTGGAAGTTTACTTGGACGATTCCTTTAGTACAACACTCAGTGATACTTTTCAACTACTGACCTATACATAAACGATACCACTTTCTTGTCCTTTCTTATAAATTAAACCTGTCCAATTAAAAAATTCACATTTCTTATTTTTAAATGAAATT
This sequence comes from Capra ibex, assembly GCA_006410555.1. Classification (NCBI taxonomy): domain Eukaryota; kingdom Metazoa; phylum Chordata; class Mammalia; order Artiodactyla; family Bovidae; genus Capra; species Capra ibex. Next base: position 614,670 of record SJYO01029800.1, on the reverse strand, counting down.
TATCCTATTTTAACCAGAAGGTAATCTCAACTCTTCCGGAGTAAAAAAATTTTATGCATATGTACTCTATAATTTTTCAGAGTAATTTTTAAATCAGAGATAAGGACGATATTATCTCAATATTATTTTTGATTTGACAAGTGAACACGAATTAGGTCACAAATTCCTCTTAAATATCTTAACATATCTAAGATACAAGACGGAAAACCGTTAAGTCTTTTTATGTTGACATTAAGTATAAAATAATGGGAGGTTTCTTCATAATAATTTATATATAAAAGTTTCATTTAATATTTTGTAGTCTCTATATGTCTACAGAAAATGAATTTTAAATTTTTGGTCTATAGATACAAAATTTTAAACCTATTGAATATCTGGTATTATTCAAACATAACTGAAAAATTACTTAGTGTGAGACATTAGATCTATTAACGGAACATATCATAGTCCGTGTCATCCCTTTTGTAGTCAGGTAATGTGTTGTCATATCTTCGTCCACTCATTTTATTAGTTTTTTCTTTCTTTATTTCGTCAGAGTTCTCTATTTTTAATAAGGTACCTACACCCCAGTTGATAGAAAGTTAGGAAAGTGACGTGTCAACACACCTTTTAACAATTATAAGTATTCTTATATTTAGTGTTGATTATCCTTTACATGGAAGTGTGGTGATTTTTTATCTCAATGTTATTATTAGAAAATTCTTACTTACTAGGTCGTTAAAAAAAAAAAACGTGAGTATTTGTTGACTTTCGTAATTGTCCGTAACAGAAGGACGTCTTAAAGGTCAACTCTAAGGTCGACCGTTGAAACTTTTTACTAACAAACAGGGAAATATCACTAAGTAAGACTATGGGTTTCCTGTATTTTTCCGGTAGTATCATAAAGACAAATGTGTCTCTCATGTCAGTTTTCCGTGTTAGGGGAGTGACGTGGACCGATAACGAATGAACGTCTTAAAGGACCGGTGACTTAACTTTTTCCATTTGACCTATAGGTTGTTCATGGTACTCAAGTCATATAAGTTTGTACAAATTTGTCTTACTTGATAAAAAGGTGTTTATACAACAGGACAGTCAGTGTGTTCGGTCTTTATATCATCATTATAATCTTCTCAACTATTATTATTTTAATTACTGACAGAACATGATTAAATGGTCTTTACTTATAGTATTATAAATCCCATCTTTATTCCAGTAAAGATAGACGGGGTATGGGTCACTAAGAAAGTAAGACAATTAGAGGAGACACGTGTCATTTGACATCATCTTTATACCTAAACCCTACTTTGAGGTCTTAATGGTGAACTACCGATGTGTAAGAACCTTTTGATAAAATTGTGAAGGTTCAAAAACAAAAGAACGTATATATGATTTTTCTGTTATGATTTACAGGTTCCAATTAGTCTTTACAAAATTTGGTAGATTGTGTCTCGGACTGTATATTATTTTCACTTTCACTTCAGCGAGTCAGCACAGGCTGAGAAACGCCGGGGTACCTGACATCGGGTGGTCCGTGGAGGTAGGTACCTTAAAAGGTCCGTTCACCCAACGGTAAAGGAAGAGGTCCCCAAGAAGGATTGGGTTCCTAACTTGAGCCCAGAGGGAGTAACGACCTCTTCCGCTACCGTGGGGTGAGGTCATGAGAACGGACCTTTTAGGGTACCTGTCTCCTCGGACCACCCGACGTCAGGTACCCTAGCGATGCTCAGCCTGTGCTGACTCACTGAAGTGAAAGTGAAAATGAAAGTACGTAGCCTCTTCCTTTACTGTCGGGTGAGGTCACAAGAACGGACCTCTTAGGGTCCCTGCCCCCTCGGATCACCCGACGGTAGATACCCCAGTGTGTTTCAGCCTGTGCTGACTTCGCTGAATCGTCGTCGTCGTCGAGGGAGTAACGTCCGTCCGCAAAATGGTAGACTCGGTGGTGCCTTCGGGTGTTCGGTATATTATTCACGAGTAATTTATCGTCAGTAGAGTTCACAATCAGATAGTTCCGTATGATCAGACCGGATGTCGTCGGTCTCACTGTGTCTTCGAACACCAAATTCCGTCCTGTGTAGTCATATTAGTCTTCGAATAGACGGTCGAAGTCTATACTCATTCTACATTAGACTGGTGTCTGTTCCATGAGTAAGACAGTGTATTAATGTACTACCAAGGGTCTCCTTCGGGAAGATATAATCAGCCTCACTACTTATTCCATTTGATACCTATATGTCACTTTTATAACCCCCCCCCCCTACCTTTTTATTTAATACCTCAGTAGTGTCAATTAAAGATTTCGAGGACTGGACTTTAGACATTAACTAGTGTATCGAAAGCCTAAATAATAAGATATGGTTTTTTTAAAACACATTAGGATTTTGTACACCCGGTGATAGGATGATACTTTCTCGTTGGTACCGGAACGACAAATGAACCGAAGAAAAACGGTTAAAGTCAAACTTTATCGATTTCCAAGGATTATCATATGTTCCCAATTTTTTATGAAGGAGTCCTATAATTCTTTACAACGACATTAAACTCCCATCTAACGTCTTCGGAAAAGTCTACTGAGGTCTACGGGACCGGTGTAGGAAGTTGTGGTCATTGGTACGAAATGTTTGATTTAGACGACTCCTGAAAAGTGATTCATAAATCAGGTCTTGACCAATAGACTGTTGTCTAAAGTGAACATAAAGAAAACAAAGAAAGGAAATTTTTGACATTGTCCTAAAAGAGGTCAATTTATTAAAGGTTTGTTTAAATATCGTCGTAAGTTTTTATTTAGTGAACGTTTGTATAAGTTCGATACGAAACTTTTCAGTTGTTTTTCCAAAACAGACCAAACCTCACAGGGACCTTCTTTAAAGTCTCTTTACAAACTGGCCTTCCTCGTTAAAACAAAAGAAACTTGTATACTTTATTAAAATAGGACTGTCGTATATACCGAAGTGTATTTCTTTTCTTCTTTGTCTCTATTTGTTTACACATTGTCTCTCTGCCAATTTTAGTTTTCAATTTACGATAAAGTGTAAGGGAATGGACACTCTAGAAGTCCCAGTCGTATTTTATCTCCCAAGGATCACTTCGTTCGTCGACTATATGTTTACATTCTTAAATTCACTCTTTACGAAAAACGAAAAGAACAATGAACGTATTCGTAGACTTTTTCGTTAGGAGTAAATAAAGAGTTAGAATTAGAATTAAAAAACAAAATTAAAAAACTTTTATTTTCCAAAAGGAAACAAACAAAACAACGGATCCCTCTACCCACCATCTTCTCCTTTATGCTTGTTTTACTCTTGACACTTATTCTCTTTTACCATGATTAAAAAAAAAGGACAATTAAGTCTTTAGATTTTTATGTACTTTTTTTTTTAGTTTCAAGTTCTCCTTCCAGTTTAATAATAGGACTCCTACGTCGTCGTTTTTCTCTGGACCTATTTTAATCCATTATAGTTCATGACTCATGTGTAAGGAAAAAAGGTGACTATTCAATATCTCTAAAATGTGACCTTTGTATCTCTGACTTGCGTGTCTCGAAACCTAAGTCTGTTTGGATTCAAGTTTAGAGTCTTGATTGTAAATGTATGTGTTCTCTCTACTCTTTCGATGAACAGATTCTAAAACAAAGGTATACATTAATATAAGTGTCACAAAAATTCCTTTAGCATACTTAAGTATTTTGTAAAACCTGTGAATTCTTTGTTTCGGGATCATTTACTGACTGTATTAGTAACAGTGAGATCGATATGATGAATAAAGTACTATGGTGTATGAATCGTAACTTGAATTAAATTGAATTTCTAATGAGAATTAGAACGGAGGAGACTAGTGAGTTCGAAGTTACTCCCAAAAACATACGTACTGGAAGTTCACTCACATTACTTTTGTTTCTAAGTTTCTTAAATGTAAATTTAACTGACAAAAAGTCATAACTTTTAAAGTAAATATTCGTCACCGGTTAAGGGTATTACCGGAAACATTAAGATCCAATAGAATCATTCGAAAGCTGTCAGAATATCTATAGATGTCGAAGGTCCTAATGACAAGAATCTGTATTTTATTTGTCCACACGACCTTCCACCACGTGAGTTAAGAAACTTTGGACTCTAGGGTAAGGAAAGCGATTTAGACCTCAGAGACCCTCGATTTAATGATAGATTTTGTATATACATCGACCCACCTCTAAAACACCACAAAATGTCACATGGAGTAGTGTCTCTTAAAAAGAACTCCAACCACCCAAGGAAACTAGAGTGGGTAAGGTATTGGTCGAATAGGACCGTATACTCAGAATTGTAATCCACTGTTCACGAGATAATCGATAATTTACGAACTGGTCAAGGGTGGTTAAAACGTCGGAACCGAAGACTCTAAAAACCATCGTTATTTAAATAATAATAAAAGTTCTTCTCTGAAGAAATATCACTGTCTGTGATATTACCGAAATTTACCAAAGTAAACACGGATGTATTTAAAACTACCCGGTAACCAGGTTTTGTTGGAGACTAAAGAATAGAATAAAGGGGTTCACGGGTCACCAGATACAATACTGGTATGGAACTCCGGAACACCCAGGGAACGACAGACGGCAGGACGAAAAGAATCTAACTCCCCATGAGTAATAAAAAGGAACTTTATTGGAGACTTCAAGTTCGTTTGAATGACAAAGACCGACGGACCCGTACCGAGGACTCTAGACAATTCGGGAAGACTTCCGTGAATGAAACTTCTGTCCCAGTCGGTGTCTGAGTTTACAAAGGGTCATTTAGAATGGTACTTTGAGAATTTAGACACTGTGGGGGTAAAAGATAGGACACTCTTTATGTATCAGAGAGTATGGAGTCAAAAGGTGTGTCAAAAGGAGTTCTAGAGTTTTGTACTTTGTTCATCTTGAACTAGGTTGTCTTCGAATGGTTTCTAAGGCCTCTTTCCGTCATTTGGGTTTCCCATGGAAGTGGACGTAGACCCTCGATAGGGTCTTAGAAATTGTCGACAGAATTCCAGGGTAGAGTAACGGTTTTGACATTCACTGTTTTAATTTTCAAATCATTCCTCAAACTATAAGACATAAGTTCCCTTTTATTAACTACCTAATACCCTTATCTCAAGAATTGTTCGTCACCTAGTGACAAGGGGGATTCGACCGAATATATTTTGAATGTATCGTATGACATTTTGAATATATCGTATGACATTAACACTTTAAGGACCCAAGGTTAATTCTCATCTATAAACCCTCTCTTTCCTCAACAAACATATAACAATCATCAAAATTTTGAAACTGAAATTTGTAGTTCTCTCTTTTATACACACACATATTGTATCTATATCAAGTATTATAAGATAGTTCATCCTTCTTATTCACTCCTCTGTTCTAGACAATATGATTTATCATTATAGACTTGTTTACTCGTTCCTTCCCTTTTAGTCTTTCTTGTACTGACTTGAATTTGCGACTACTCAGAGACTCTTACTCGGATTGCTGAACTTGACGTCCGATTCGAGACCGTTAATTGGCCTTGTTATCTTTGATAATACATATCTAGAGAGAGTATCCAACCTTCTTAGGTGTCGTCTTGACATCGGATTGTAGTGGTTTTGGAGTTCTCTGACGTCAGAATATCTGTTGGTGGTAAATTCGGTACTAATCAGAATCTCTTCGTATTTTACATTCTGAAGTTTCCCAAACAGTACGCTCACATACAAGGAGCCAAGAAACAGAGCAGCGGTGTTTCTAAACCTCGCTGCCTGTAATTTCGGCAGTCGCGCAGTGTCGAGAACCCAGAACCTGTTTGGTACAACATCGAGAATCTTTTTAGTCACAATGTCGAGATAAAATAAATCTTCTATCGTCCTCTTATGTAGGAACTTCACACTCCTGTACGGTTGGGTTTCTGAGCTTCTCTTCTCTCACCTCCTCGTTCGCCCCCTCCCTCCCTCTCACTCTCTCCCTCTCTCTCTCTTTCTCGTGTGTGTGTATCCTCTCTTTCTCTCTCTCTTTCGCGAAACCGAGGAGGAAAATGCAAAAAAGGAGGTGGACCCGGACGGGATACGTTTAAGCCGAATCGGTTCTCACGACAAAAAGGATGGACTTCAGAAGTGAGACCAGGAACCTGAAAGGAAACTGGAAGGAAACAAGATAAAAGTACCCTAAAAGGGAAGGAACAGAATATCGGTGACGGTAAAACTTGAGGAAAAGGGATAAGATGGATGGATTGTCCAAAATGTGACAGGTCCATCGTTTCTTTTCACCGACTCTAAAGAACTAAGAAAGGGATTGTCGGGAAGAGTGGGGAGGTGTGTGCGTAGTGGCGTCACTTTCGTGTCTTACCGACTCTCTTAATTACCCGTCGTCTTCACGGCTCCAATCGAACTTCTCCTACTTTATAGGGTACCTTCGTAAAAAATCAAGATATTGTCACAGCCTCTTATTCTCTTGTAAACGCTCAGAATCTTCGACTTTTTATTCTGTATTGTTTCAGGTCAAGTTAAGTCAGAGGGTCAGCACAGGCTGAGAAACGCTGGGGAACTTAACGTCGTGCGGTTCGGAGGGACACGTAGGGGTTTGAGGGCCTCAAGTGGGTTTGAGTACAGGTAACTCAGCTACTACGGTAGGTCGGTAGATAGGAGACAGCAGGGGAAGAGGAGGACGGGGGTTAAGGAGGGTCGTAGTGTTAGAAAAGGTTACTCACTTGAGAAACGTACTCCACCGGTTTCATAACCTCAAAGTCGAAATCGTAGTCAGGAAGGTTACTTGTGGGTCCTGACTAGAGAAATCTTACTTGACCAACCTAGAGGAACGTCAGGTTCCCTGAGAGTCCTCAGAAGAGGTTGTGGTGTCAAGTTTTCGTAGTTAAGAAGCCACGAGTCGAAAGAAGCGTCACGTTGTGAGTGTAGGTATGTACTGGTAACCTTTTTGGTATCGGAACTGATCTACCAGGAAACAACCGTTTCATTACAGAGACGAAAGCTTATACGATGGATCCAACCAGTATTGAAAGGAAGGTTCCTCATTCGCAGAAAATTAAAGTACCGACGTCAGTGGTAGCCCTCACTAAAACCTCTGGTTTTTTATTTCAGACCGTGACAAAGCTGACAAAGGGGTAGATAAAGGGTACTTCACCACCCTGATTACGGTAGTAGAAGCAAAAGACTTACAACTCGAAATTCGGTTGAAAAAGTGAGAGGAGAAAGTAAAAGTAGTTCTCCGAAAAATCAAGGAAAAGTGAAAGACGGTATTCCCACCACAGTAGACGTATAGACTCCAATAACTATAAAGAGGTCTGTTAGAACTAAGGTCGAACACGAAGAAGGTCAGGTCGCAAAGAGTACTACATGAGACGTATCTTAAATTTATTTGTCCCACTGTTATATGTCGGAACTGTATGAGGAAAAGGATAAACCTTGGCCAGACAACAAGGTACAGGTCAAGATTGACGACGAAGGACTGGACGTATGTCTAAAGAGTTCTCCCTCCAGTCCACCAGACCATAAGGGCAGAGAAAGTCTTAAAAGGTGTCAAATAACACTAGGTGTGTCAGTTTCCGAAACCGTATTAGTTATTTTGTCTTTATCTACAAAAAGACCTTAAGAGAACGAAAAAGGTACTAGGTTGTCTACAACCGTTAAACTAGAGACCAAGGAGACGGAAAAGATTTTGGTCGCACTTGTAGTCCTTGAAGTGCCAAGCACATAACGACTTCGGACCGAACCTCTTAAAACTTGTAATGAAAGAATCACACACTCTACTCACGTTAACACACCATCAAACTCGTAAGGAACCGTAACGGAAAGAAACCCTAACCTTACTTTTGACTGGAAAAGGTCAGGACACCGGTGACGACTCAAAAGGTTTAGACGACAGTATAACTCACGTCGTGAAAGTGTCGTAGTAGAAAGTCCTAAACTTTATCGAGTTGACCTTAAGGTAGTGGAGGTGATCGAAACAAACATCACTACGAAAGATTCCGGGTAACTGAAGTGTAAGGTCCTACAGACCGAGATCCACTCACTAGTGTGGTATTGTTAATAGACCCAGTACTTCTATAAAAAAACATGTCAAAAAGACACATAAGAACGGTGGAGAAGAATTATAGAAGACGAAGACAATCCAGGTATGGTAAAGAAGGAAATAGTTCGGGTGGAAATAGATGTAAAGACAGGAAATAGTTCGGGTAGAAATGTACTTTATAAGGGAACCATAGAGATTAAAAGAATTTCTTAAGAGATCAGAAAGTTCTTGGTTTTTGACTGAAGACTAATAAAAAATTAAAATTTTAGTTTATAATCTAGGTTCTTAGTTTGTTCTACTCCCTATGATAATAGCTGGGACTCATAAATCAAACATATGATTTACTTATTTATCGAACATAAAGATCCTCATTTACACTCGACGTTTATTTGATCGAGAACTTTATAAGTTCTGTTCGAAACTTAATCGAGTTTCGGATTAATCTAATTCGACTTGGTCGACGTTAAATTGATGTTCTTCGTTTTCTTTTTACGAGAGACATCTTGCTATTACATTAGATTTTTGTTATAGCATAGACTCTAAAAAATATACATTATTTAGTATGAGTTAGTTTTTACCTTCGTAACCCTCACTATTTTTTCCTTTCTTTTATTTATTAACTGATTTTTACTTTATTTCTCTTTTTAGTTGGTTATCTTTTTCTGACTCGTCTTTAGTTCTATAGTCTTACAACTCTTTTGTTAAAGTTTGTTATCGTTATTTGTACATATTTATCATTCACTGTTTTACTTACTAAAGTCGGTTCTTGATAAACCTTGATATGTTTTCTTACTTTATCATTAAGATATTAACTTCTTATTTTCATTAACGTTATCTATCCCTAACCTGTCGAGACTTTTCTCTTCGTCATTTGACGTTCCACCGAGTCTTTTTATTTAAAAAATTTAAATTAAACTACGTGTTTATCTTTTTTTTTTAACACTTATTGTTTTGACACATTTTTATATACTCAGTGACACTTTCTCAGTTAGTTATCCATAAACCTCGACCATTTCCTCTTCTCTTCCGTTTACGTGGGGTGAGGTCATGAGAACCGACCTTTTAGGTTACCCGCCTCCTCGGACCATCCGACGTCAGGTACCCCAACGGTTCTCAGCCTGTGCTGACTCACTGAAGTGAAAGTGAAAAGTGAACGTACGTAACCTCTTCCTTTTCCGATGGGTGAGGTCACAAGAACGGACCTCTTAGGGTCCTCACCCCCTCGGACCACCAGACGGCAGATACCCCAGTGTGTCTCAGCCTGTGGTGACTTCGCTGAATCGTCGTCGTCGTCGTCGTTTCCTCTCCTCTTCATAGTCTATCTCCGTTATAAAATTGTCTATTATCAGTGTTTAAAAATTTTTGGTTATTTATGAAGTCTTTCGTGATATGTAGTATCGTCTTGTGTAGGTCTATTCGAGTCACCAGAAATCTATATGGATTTTGATTGATCTATAAATTGATTCTAGATTGATGATTTATTTAATAGTACTATATTCTTCTTACATAGATGTTGACTAAGTCAAGTCAAGTCAACGAGTCAGCACAGACTGAGACACGCTGAGGTACTTGACGTCGTGCGGTCCGGAGGGACAGGTAGTGGTTGAGGGTCTCAAGTGAGTCTGAGCGCAGGTAGTTCAGTCACTACGGTAGGTCGGTAGAGTAGGAGACAGCAGGGGAAGAGGAGGACGGGGGTTAGGGAGGGTCGTAGTCTCAGAAAAGGTTACTCAGTTGAGAAGTGTACTCCACCGGTTTCATGACCTCAAAGTCGAAATCGGAGTCAGGAAGGCTATTGTGGGTCCTGACTAGAGGAAATCCTACTTGACCAACCTAGAGGAACGTCAGGTTCCCTGAGAGTTCTCAGAAGAGGTTGTGGTGTCAAGTTTTCGTAGTTAAGAAGCGACGAGGTGAAAGAAGTGTCAGGTTGAGAGTGTAGATATGTACTGGTGACCTTTTTGGTATCGGAACTGATCTGCCTGGAAACAACCGTTTCATTACAGAGACGAAAACTTATACGAGAGATCCAACAAGTATTGAAAGGAAGGTTCGTCATTCGTAGAAAATCAAAGTACCGATGTCAGTGGTAGACGTCACTAAAACCTCGGGTGTTTTTATTTCAGACTGTGACAAAGGTGACAAAGGGGTAGATATAGGGTACTTCACTACCCTGGTCTACGGTGCTAGAAACAAAAGACTTACAACTTAGTCACCGACGATTTTCTTTAAACACTTTCTAACGACTCCTTGACCTATAAATGTCCAGGAGTTTCCTGAGAGGAATGTTTAAGTAATATTTAATATTTTACTTTTTCCCTTTTTTTATGTCTTCAAACTGTTTAATTACTTCACTACCTTAGTCCTTTCTTTGTTTAGTTTTGACACATGGTAGACTCGTTTATGTTCCTATTTGACCGTAGTACAATTACTATAAGGACTGTTTTTATGGGACTTAGATGTTACTCCTTTACAATCTAGTTTGGTGTTATTCCCTGTAAGATATTTTATTGGTCTAATCATTACAAGTTTTCAACGTACCGACATTTCAGTTCCTTTGTGACCCCTTGACACAGTCCAAATTTCACAGATTTCTCTGTGCTGGTTATAGCGGTGTACATTAGGACCGACCTACCAAAGTCGTATTCATATCCTTTAAGTCACTCGTAAACTACTATTATTAAAAGTCACATAGGAAGAAGTAAAGGACCAAAACTACTAACCTAATCCTAATACATCGTTTTATTAGAAAAAATATCCTTAATGTGTGGTTTATAACAACCTACTATCTCGTATTACAAGTGTTGAGTGAGATTTTTATCCGCTCCTTTTTTTAGAAAATGTGGTAAGTACACTTAGAAGACAGTCAAACTGAAATGAACTTCGGATTATTTATGTATTAAAAAATTGAGTACCCATTTTAGCTTTAAATCTTTTAAACACCGATTTGATAACGGTTTTATAAGATGGTCCTTTAGAAAATAAAAGAAAAAAATTAGTTAAAAGACATACATAAATAAAAACTGACACAACCCAGCAACAACGACGGACCCGGAAAGAGATCAACACCACTCGTCCCCGGCGACAGATCAATGTCGCACACCCGAAGAATAACGTCGCCGAAGAGAACAACGTCTCGTGCCCGAGATCCCGTGTGGCCGAGTCATTGACACCGTACACCCGAGTCGTCAACGTCAAAGGACCAGGATCTCGTGTCCGAGTTGTCCATACTACGTACCCGAAACAACGAGACGTCGTACAACCGATACGGGACTGGTATCTAACTTGGACACAGAGGACATAACTATCCGTCTGAAACTGGTGACTCGGTGGTCCTTTCGGAAATATAAAAGAAATTTTTTTTTTATTCCTAATATAAAAGGACTGTATTTTATCTCGGTCGTGTCCGTCTTGATTATAAAGTACAATCTTCAATCTTATCACTAGTCTGGGGACTACTGACTTCTTTCACATTCCACCGTTTTGTCCTTAAGAGTCTAAGTGGTATTAAGGACAGTTTTAAGGTTGTCAAAAAAGAAAAGAAAGTAAAAAAAAAAAAAAAACGTCTTAACCTTTCCGGTTAAAAGTATAAGTATATCTTAAGGTTCCACAGGACCTCTCGGTTTCGTCAGAACTTTTCTTATGTTAACCTCCTGACTATGAAGGACTGAAGTTTTGAATGACGTTTCGATATCATTAAATTTTGTTATATCACGACCGTATTCATGTCTGTATATCTTTTACCTATCACATCTCTCGGGGATTTTGTGAGAGTGTATATACCAATTAATTTAAAGTATTCCCACGGTTCTGGTAAATAACTTCTTTCCTGTCAGAAAAGTTATTTAATACGATTCTTTCGACGTATAGGTGTAAGTTTTCTTACTTCAACCTGGAAATAGAACGTAATAGATGTTTTGAATTGGTTTTTACGTGGTTTCTGGATTTGTATTCTCGATTTTGATATTTTGACCATCTTCCTTTAAAACACCTTTTAGAAGTACTGTGACCTAAACCGTTTTTAGTGTACCTATACTGTTGGTTTTCACCTCCTTTGTTTTCTTCACCTATTTAACCAGATTTTAAAGTTTTAATTCACGAAAACACATGATCTCCTATGATAGTTTTTTCCCTTTTCTGTTGGATGTCCTTTTATAATATACAGATTTCCAGTGAGACGTATCTTCAATTTATTCGTCCTACTGTTATATGTCGGAACTGTATGAGGAAAAGGATAAACCTTGGTCAGACAACAAGGTACAGGTCAAGATTGACAACGAAGGACTGGACGTATCTCTAAAGAGTTCTCCGTCCAGTCCACCAAACCATAAGGGTAGAGAACTTCTTAAAAGGTGTCAAATAACACTAGGTGTGTCAGTTTCCGAAACCGCATGAGTTATTTCGTCTTTATCTACAAAAAGACCTTGAGAGAACGAAAAGGTACTAGTTCGTCTACAACCGTTAAACTAGAGACCAAGGAGACGGAAAAGATTTTGATCGAACTTGTAGTCCTTCAAGTGCCAAGTGCATAATGACTTCGGACCGAACTTCTTAAAACTCGTAATGAAATGATCGTACACTCTACTCACGTTAACACTCCATCAAACTCGTAAGACACCGTGACGGAAAGGAACTCTAACCTTACTTTTGACTGGAAAAGGTCAGGACACCGGTGACGACTTAAAAGGTTTAAACGACCGTATAACTCACATCGTGAAACTGTCGTAGTAGAAAATCCTAAACTTTATCCAGTTGACCTTGATCGAAACAAGTATCACTACGAAAGATTCCGGGTGAACTGAAGTGTAAGGTCCTACAGGCCGAGATCTACTCACTAGTGTGGTAGCACTAATAGACCCAGCACTTCTAAAAAAACCTGTCAAGAAGACACATAAGAACGGTGGAGAAGAATTATAGAAGACGAACAATCCAGGTATGGTAAATACAGGAAATAACTCGGGTAGAAACGTACTTTACAAGGGGACCATAGAGATCAAAAGAACTTTTCTAGAGATCAGAAAGGGTAAGACAAGAAAAGAAGATAAAGAACCTGACCTTCTTTGTGTTCGACCTTAGTTCTAACGGTCCTCTTTATAGTTATTGGAGTCTATACGTTTATTTTGGTGGGAATACCTTCTTTCACTTCTCCTTGATTTTTCGGAGAACTACTTTCACTTTCTCCTCTCACTTTTTCAACCGAATTTCGAGTTGTAAGTCTTTTGCTTCTAGTACCGTAGGCCAGGGTTGTGAAGTACCTTTTATCTACCCCTTTGTCACCTTTGTCACAGTCTGAAATAAAACCCCCCGAGGTTTTAGTGACGTCTACTACTGACATCGGTACTTTAATTTTCTACGAATGAGGAACCTTCTTTTCAATCCTGGTTGGATCTATCGTATAAGTTTTCGTCTCTGTAATGAAACGGTTGATTCCAGGTAGATCAGTTCCGATACCAAAAAGGTCATCAGTACATACCTACACTCTCAACCTGACACTTCTTCCGACTCGCGGTTTTATAACTACGAAAACTTGACACCACAACCTCTTCTGAGAACTCTCAGGGAACCTAACGTTCCTCTAGGTTGGTCAGGTAACAGTCCCTCTAGTCGGAACCCTAAAGAAACCTTCCTATCTACGATTTCGACTTTGAGGTCATGAAACCGGAGGAGTACGTTTCTCAACTGAGTAACCTTTTCTGAGACTACGACCCTCCCTAACCCCTGTCCTCCTCTTCCCCTGCTGGCTCCTACTCTACCGACCTACCGTAGTAACTGAGCTACCTACACTCAGACTCACTTGAGGACCTCAACCACTACCTGTACCTCCGGACCGCACGACGCTAAGTACCCCAAGGTTTCTCAGTCTGTACTGACTCGCTGACTTGACTTGACTTGTTCAGTGATTCCAGGTCTTGTGAATTTCTTAAGGATTTTGAGTTGTTTTTGGTTGGGTCAAGTTTTTACCCGTTTTCAGAACTTTTTCGCCAAGAAGTTTATTTTATATGTTTACCGACTATTTGTGTACTTGTCTACAAATTGTAATAAAGAGTAAGTCAAGTCAAGTCAAGTCAGCGAGTCAGCACAGACTGAGAAACGCTGGGGTACTTAGTATCGTACGGTCCGGAGGGACAGGTAGTGGTTGAGGGCCTCAAGTGGGTTTGAGTACAGGTAGTTCAGCCACTACGGTAGGTCGGTAGAGTAGGAGCCAGCAGGGGAAGAGGAGGACGGGGGTTAGGGAGGGTCGTAGTCTCAGAAAAGGTTACTCAGTTGAGAAGTGTACTCCACCGGTTTCATGACCTCAAAGTCGAAATCGTAGACAGGAAGGTTTTTTGTGGGTCATGACTAGAGGAAGTCTTACCTGACCAACCTAGAGGAACGTCAGGGTCCCTGAGAGTTCTCAGACGAGGTTGTGGTGTCAAGTTTTCGGAAAAAAAATTTTGAGTAATAATAATACTGATAATAATGAGTAATCCTTTTCCGTTTATTTTTGGTGTTACTCTATGGTAAAATGTGGATGAACCTATCGATTTTTTCTGACCTTTTATGGTTCATTATCGTTCCTTCATCTGTTTAACCTTGTGAGGACGTAAAGACTACCATTTCATTTTACTACGTTCACTACCCCTTTTGACAAATTGTGAAAGAGTTTTCTAATTTGTGTTTAAAAGTATTCTGGGTCGATAATGTAGGTTTTCTTGACTTTCGTCTCTGTATTTTTCTATACAAATGTCGTCGTAATAAGTGTTATCGGTTTTAACCCTTATTAGATCTACGGATAACAGTCTACTTATCTGTTTTTTTATACCGTATATGTATGTAACACACACACACGGACTCAGAAACGTTGGGTTACCCGACATCTGGTGCTTCGAGTAGACAGGTACCTAACCTGTCTAACGGACCTAAAAGGTCCGTTCTTATGACCTAACTAAGAGTAAAGGAAGAGGTTATATGTATGTAATGAACCGGTATTTTTCCTTACTCTAAAAATATATACGATGTTTTACTTACGTGGTACCCTTGTAATACATATTACTTTATTTGGTCTGTGTCCATCTGTTCATAACATATTAAAGAGAACATACACCATGGTTCTTATCCGTTTAAGTAACTCGTCTTTCATTTTATCTCCAAAGGTTCTTGATCCCCTTCTCTCCTTCAACTCAATAACAAATTACACATGATTACCCTTACTACTTTTTCAAAACCCATATCTGATACCACTATAAATATGTTATAGAACTTAATAAATTACTGTGATCTATATGTGAATTCTTTCTAATGTTACTATTTATAATCTAATATATTAAAAAGGTTTTATTTTTTCACCCGTGACCCAAGATGATTATATAAAGAACTAGTTCTTCGATTTCTACATTTATACATACATTCAAATATGTGTATAAAATACATACATACATACATACATATAAGGGTATATATATGTGAAAGAGTTCTAAGTAGTTCGACATGTGAATATTAAAAAGGAAAAAATTCCATACAATATCGAGATATTTTAACTGTAATTTTATTGTTTTTCAGTCAAATAGGGTGACCATTAAAAAGATACCATTTATTGTTGTATTGTGTACCATTTTCGATTTATAATAATTTTCAGTGAATGAGCCGGGAACCTTTCAATGTATTCTAAAAATATGAGTCAAAGAATTAGGTATTTGAGTTAATAAATTATATTTTTATATTTACTCTATATACGTAACGAGTTAATCAAACGATACGGATGGTATTGTTTCATGATGTTTGATTCCCGAACCTAATAATAGAGTATCGAGACTTTCGATTTTCAGACTCTAGTTCCATAGTGTCTCAACGAAGGAAGACTCTTGACACTCTCTTAGAAAAGGTACGGAAAGAGATCGATGATCATCAAACGACTTTTAAAAACCGTAAAGAACTGAAGTAGAAGTGTGTCGTAAGAGGAACACACGTACAAACACAGGTTTAAAGGAGAAAATTATCCCTATAACCTAATAATATAACCTAATCCCCAGGTGGAATGATACTGGAGTAGAATTGATTAATACAGATGTTACTGGAAGATAGAAATTTTTTCCAGTGTAAGACTCTATGATCTACAATCCTGAAGTTGTATTCTTAGTATCCTTCTGTTTTAAGTTGATAATTATTGTTAATGACACTCAATCCAAATAAATAAATATTTCTAGTTTGTCTTCTGTACAACCTCCAAGAAACCGAATAGTCTGAAAAGAGACTTAATGTCTACAACGACTTTCGTTATTTTTTACGTCCCTGTGATCACTTAATCCCCGTAAGTAAAAAATTAAATAAAAAATTAACCTCCTTTTAACAAAATGCTACAACAACCAAAGACGGTATGTTATTGGGTTCAGTCGTTATTAATATGTATATAGGGGAGGAAGAACGTGGAGGGAGGGGAGATGTGTAGGGTGGGAAGATCCAGTAGTGTCTCGTGGTCCGACCAAAGGGACATAATATGTCGTTGAAGAGCGGTCGATAGATAAAATGTGCACTATTACATATGAACAACGACGATGAAAGAGGTAAGTAACCCCCGTATAAAAAGGACTGTAGTAAGAAAATTCATCAGATCAAGACTCGAAGTATAACATAGGTTACGTAAAACTTCAAACATAAAAGAGTGAGATTTTATTTAACAGGTCTAAATAACGTAATCCACTATTATTTTATACACTTTGTTTTATTTAGAGTCATTCACAGAGAGGACATCAGAGGTAAACATAAATAACCTTCAAAGAAAAATTTCAGTATCATTTCCATAGAAAGAAAAGATCCTTACAGTCTTTAATGTACTTACAAAGTTATATGGGAAACTATGAATAGGTAAATATCTCCGTTGTAACGGTCACTAACCTTGGTCTCCTAGACAAAGCGACGTCATCATCGTCTTTCGGAAAAAGACGTCAGTCACAACGTTTCTGTACTGAAGGTTATTGGTGACCTTCAGTAAGATCGTGTGTACGATTTATGTAATGAGTCATCATTTTGATAAATTTAAAAAGTAGGGACCTTTCTTTAGATTGTTAATACCTCTTTCTGGTACACCATAAGAATCCTACTCACATTTTAGGAGAAACTACATTCCGTACAACTATTTTTATTAATTAACACGATGTTTATAATAATAAAATAAGAAACTTAGGAGAGGCGTCTTGTGAATGAAAAACTATTCCCTTTAGTCTAAAAACAACTCCTCTTACTATTATTGGTAGACAACTCAATTCATTGATAAACCTGAAGTGTGATTTTAGTCTTATTACGGTATAGAGTTTATGTAGTTTCCATACTAAACCTCTCTCGATCGGATAACAACTTTTAGTCGTTTACTTTATTACTTTGTAAGAAAGGAGAAAATAGTCTTTAACCGTAAGTTTTCATGTCTCACAGGAGTGTGGGGAGGGTCTTGCTCCGACAATCCCGATATGAAGACTTCTGGACCGTCTTGTAATTATTCGTTTAGAAGAGTGAGAGACTGAATTATTCCCCTTATCAGACATTGGTCCTGGTTGTCCCATCTCTTGGTGAGTGAAACAAACCCTTTAAACGCCCCCCTTTTCACGAGACAGATCGGGTTTATTGAGAACGTAAAGGTCAGGTTTTTCAGAACCATAAAAATTCAGTTCCTAATAAAGGTCCTTCGGTGTTATTTTGTCCTAAACGATATTTCACAATTTTTTCATTATTTCGTAATTGTTCCTATACAATCGGTTTAAGAATTATGTCGACACCCTTGACTCCTTTACTCCGTCCCGTTCATATAGGACTACCCATTAATTCCTCCTTTCCGGAGTGTGTCAGTCGATTTTTCCTGTCCGACTCCCACCACGAAATTGAAAACCTAAGACCTTTGACCCCTCTGTACTCCGCCCCCACGAACGTATTACTTTCTCTCTCTATGTCCCTCAAGGAGACACCTAAGGTACTTCAAGTGAGGTGTAGATCCGGTCCTTTAATTTTCTTATTTTAAACCGTGATTATACCTATTAGAAGTCTCTCGAATAAACAGTACACTGTGTATAAATGTAGTTTGTGTGACTTTGTCTTCGAACATAGTTCATAATACAAGGGTCCACCCTGTTTCCTTCTTAATCTTTTTTTTTTTTTTTTCCGTCGGGACCTATAGGTCCTCCCCGTGAATGTCGTTCCGAAACCACCAGAGGTAGGATTGTGTTAGTGTGTCTTATAGTCATAGTCTGTCCGTTGAAATACAGGTACGACCTAGCTCCGTTTCTATTTTGCATGAGGTATTAGTACAGACTTGTGTGTCTTTTGTCTTTATGACGAGTTCATGTTTTAAACTTTACCAGGGGTAAGAGTCAGGTGTCCGTCAAATGGTTAGAGACGAAATCGGAATGAGATCAGATGTGAGGGATTTTTAACTAAATCTTGGGTTTGTATCTGTTACCAGTTAGATATCGTTTGGAGAGTTAAGGAACCTGAGTAGGGGTTTAGCGGGTTGGTTTCGGTTTTACGGAATTCAAGATTCTAGAATGATGATTCGATCGGACGTCATAAAGTACCACATATAAGGGGGAGTGACATTACTCATTGTTCGGGTTCAAAGAGTTGCCGTCTACACAGGGACCACCAGAGACCGATCCTGTGACTATTCTTAATGACTTAAAAAAATTTTTAATCTAATAACTCTTACTAATGACGATAACTTTAGACTCCGGAATAAATTAGAGTTATTATGATACTACCGTTGTTATCTCGAAATTAGACCGGAATTTATTGAAATCGGTGGAATAAAGAGAAAAAATATTTAATTAAAGAACTACCGACGTAAGACTGGAGACTCGTCTTCCGATTACACATGGAACCCTTCGTCAATTTTTTCATTCATTGGAAGTGTACGACTGAAAACAGTATCTTTTCTTAATAGATTTTATATCTTCTTAACAGTCTCTTATCGGCAAAAAGACAAGGGTTAAACATCTGATAACCACCTCGGGGTGACTTGGTCCGGATGTTACAATTACAAGATTACAGCAAGAAAAAGTAAAACTGTGACCCGAATCGGTACATAAAACGAAACGGGTTACCCTGTAATTCTTTACAAGACATGACTTGACACGTGAGATGTTTTACGTTTCCAACTTCATGATTTGGGGTTACACTAACATGTACCTCTCTCCCGGAAATTCTCTATAGACTTCAATTTACTCGAATATTCATATCCCGAATTCAAGTTATCCTAACCACAGTTACCTTCTTTTCCTTCTCCGTGGTCCCTACACACACGTGTCTCGTTTACTTCCTGTGTCACTCTTCAGTCGGAAGACGTTTAATTCCTCTCTCCCGAATACTCTTTCGTTGGAACTCCAATCTGTATTTTCCGAACATCTTTTATTAAAAAACTTCGGTACAAAATCCCGTAAAACAATATGTTGAGGTCGGTTATTAACGTTGACTATACTGCATTCGACGCGTACGTACGAACGTATAACCTTGGAGGAACTCTTTGACTTTGGTAATCCAACACCTCTTCAAGTTCAGACCGTCTGGCGTACACTTTGTCTTGGTTCTTTGAGTCGCTTGTAAGTCTTGACTCCGGTGTCTGTCTTCCGGGGCTAGGTTGGTAGGGAGGGTAGAAGGTCGGTGAACTAGGTGGGGTCGACTCCAGGGTCTATAGTACCTTGTCTACAAAAACGGGACGACTTTAACGACTACGTGTTTTAGTAATCGTTTTTTTTTTTTTTACTAAAATTGAAGGATTTAAAACTCTACCAAACGATGTATCGTCAACTATTTATTTTGTCTTTAACCGTGACCTTGACTCTACGATGGTATTCTTTTCTGTATTTTGCACATTGTAATAGAACCACTGACCCGTGACCCACACTACAAAACACAATAACAAGAGGTCTCTTTTTCTTGGTTATCCAAGAAAAATGTATATATATATATATATATATACATATATACATATATATATATGTGTATATATAGAAAGAATATACATGTGTGTGTATGGGATGTGTATTATACAATTTTTGTATAAAACTCCTTAACACATTAGAGGGTACCCGTTCAACTTATCTATTAACCTACCTATCCCTTCTATTTTCTATCGAGACACATCAGTACCACAAAAAGACTATATTCCTTGTGTCTTCCTTGATAGTTTGAAGTACGGGAATTTTTATAATCCATTAAAGTCAATGTTTTATTCATTTGGGATTCCTACATTATGTCCCGTACCATTGATGTCGATTGTCATGACGAAACATAAAGATTTTCAAGGATTCTCTCATCTAGAATTTTCAAAAGTCGTTTTCTTTTTTCAATATTAATACACACCACTATCTACAATTAATTTGTAATCCTACTAGAGTTTTATAAAGTTTAATAATTCAACACATAGACTTTGATTACGGTATACAGTTAAAACAGAGTTAAAAATTTTTAAACCATTCTACTTTTTACAATTTATTAAGTTGTTTTTGTACTTCACAGACAATACATTGTTCTCGATACAAAATACGTATTGTCGGATAAACAGACGGTAGGGCATTAAGATTACATATCACAAAAATACACAGGAAAGAAGAGGTCATCTCTCACTATCGGTTGTATAACAGATACAAATAAGTTAATGTTAATGGCTGATCAAACATAAGTCCTAGACCCTTACCTGAAGACGGTTGAAGTCACTACTCTTTGGTAACTTTATTATAGTCAGATGTGTGTAGTGGTTTTATACGATCAACGACTTTTATAATATCAAATGATAAATTCAGAGAAGTTAGAGTAAGTATACCTGTATGGTGACCGACTTCTATAAATCATATTTTCAAATTTCTACATTCTTTAGAATATAATAGATCAATTTACAGAAGTCTTGTGTATGTCCTTTAACTTCCACCGTAGTTTCCGTCAACGGTTTAAAAGTATCTCTTCTCTGAGTCCCTTACTCCAATCTGATTAAAATTACGACTTAAACGTATAATAAAATGTTTTCTATTCCTTTACAGTCAAAAGGAATAACTAATTCATCGGAGACGTATATGCACACATACAAGTACCTACCCCACCTTCCTCATCATTGTCACTTTTAATCCATGTAATTTTAACGTTTCTTTCCGTCACGGTTTCTTACAAGTTTGATGGTGTGTTAATGTGAGTAAAGTGTATGTTGTTTCATTATGAGTTTTAAGAGGTTCGATCCCAAGTTCTCATACGCTTGGTTCTTGAAGGTCTACAAGTTCGACCTAAATCTTTTCCGACTTCTTAGTCTCTAGTTTGACGGTTGTGGATGACTTAGTGTCTTTTTCGTTCTCTTAAGGTATTTTTGCAAATGAAAACGAAATAACTGGTATGATTTAAGCAACTGACATACCTAGCGTTTTTTTGACACCTTTTAAGAATTACTCTGTCCTTATCGTTTAGTGGAATGGACGGAGGAGTCTTTGGACATATGTCCAGTTCTCCGTTGTCAATCTTAGTCTGTACCTTGGTGTCTGACCAAGGTTTACCCCTTTCCTCATACAGTTGCGACATATGACAGTGGAACGAATAAATTGAATATACCTCTCATGTAGTACACTTTACGACCCGACCTACTTCGTGTTCGACCTTAGTTCTGAAGGTCCTCTTTACAGTTATTGGAGTGTATACGTCTACTGTGGTGGGAATACCGTCTTCTGTAGTAGGAACACTATCCTTCGTTTCTCCTTGATTTCTCGGAGAACTACTTCCACTTTCTCCTCTCACTTTTCGGACTGAATTTTGAGTTGTAAGTCTTTTGTTTCTAGTACGGTAGGTCAGGGTAGCATACCGTTTCTCTACTTCTTTGTTACCTTTGTCACTGTCTGAAATAAAACCCCCGAGGTTTTAGTGACGTCTACCACTGACGTAGGTCTTTTAATTTTCTGCGAACGAGGAACCTTCTTTTCGATACTGTTTGGATCTGTCGTATAATTTTTCGTCCCTGTAATGAAACGGTTGTTTTCAAACATAATCAGTTTCGATACCAAAAAGGTCACCAGTACACACCTACACTCTCAACCTGGTAATTTCTCCGACTCGTAGTTCTTTAATTACGAAAACTTGACACCATAACCTCTTCTGGAAACTCTTAGTGAACCTGTCATTCTAGTTTGATAGTGAGAATTTCCTTTAGTTAGGGGTTATAAGAAACCTTCCTGACTACGATTTCGACTTCGAGGTTATGAAAGTGGTAGACTACACCTTTTGGTGGACTAATCCTTTCTGGGACTACGACCCATTCTCACTTCCGTCCTTCTCTTTCTCTACTGTCTCCTGCTCTATCAACTTACCGTAGTGGTTGAGCTATCTGTTCTCAAACTCACTCAAGGCCCTCTACTGCTTCCTGTCCCTTCGGACCGTACGACGTCAGGTACTCAAGCGTCTCAGTCTGTGTTGACTCGTTGACTTGTCATTGTTAGTGGGGTTTAAAGATAAATCACCGAAGAAAGTAAAACTGGACTAAAACTTTTGTTGAAGTCTTAAAGTAAAAGTAACATTGTCCGAAAATTCATAGTCTTTTGGTTTCTGTTGACTTCGTTTTATTGAAAGATTTGTAATTGTTTAAATTTTAGACCAATTTGATATTTGTTACTCTTTTTCGATGTTTACAACGTTTAGATACTTCTGATCGGTAACCAACCATTATGTTTCGACTAAATCAATCTACTTGGAGAATCTTATAGAAAGTCCATGTATATTTTGTTCCTTAAAATTAGATACGTTCAGATTTCGGTTTTCCTTTATGAGGGGGTGTGGGTCGTAATACGATAATGACTTACCCATTATCTAAAGTTCTTATATCGTGACTTATTACTACCCGATTAAGTGTCTCCTTGGTTTTATGGCGACCGTGCCTGACTTACCGAAAATGACCGAGACTCACTGGAAACTTTCCACTAAGGACGGTGGTCTTATTCGTATCGTCTTCTACCGATTTTGTTTCTATCTTCTCGACTGTGAAAATTTACCTGGTCTCTCTCAAAGTACCTTTTAGACTCATGAGATTTCAACACGAGAAAATTTGTTACAGTCGGACAAAGATTTGGTTTATCTCCCTTACTTAATTTTACTGAAGGTCCTATTGTATTAGTGGGGACCGGGGACGTTTGTCAATAACTCCTACTCTTAAATTTGACTTAGACTCATGGTTGTAACTGGTATAAGTGAGTTTATGATTGATCTTAAAGAATGAAGTGATTTCGTATTGGAAGTACGATGTTTATTTTGGTCCTTTTGTTTTCTCGGATTTCGTGAGAAAATTTCGTATATATTAAGTTGTTATTCGTGGAGTTTATACGACACCTTAATACATGACTTTATTCAATTTCACATTTATTTATTTTGGATTACGATTTTAATTCGAGAAGTAACATCTGATGTTGTTATTCTCTCTTTCGGTAATCAACATTTAGACATCTTCGACTGAAACTGGTTTCCTTTAGATTAATACTCACATCCAGACATAGTCAGTCCTCAATTAGACGATTTTTTTTAATATTAATGTAAAAGGGTTCCTGGTTTCCCCCTTTTTTTTTTTTTCTTTAGACAGACAGGACACAACTATAAGGAAGTAAGTTACACGTAATTTAATAAGGAATAGACCATAAAGTGAAGGTGGAGTGTGTGAGTTCCACCGGACAATTCTAAGGTGAAGACTCACTGGATCCTTTCTTTCGACAGTCAATCTTATCCTTTCTGATACCATTTATTCACGTGATATTTACGTTGTACATGAATTGTAAATATCTGTGTATTTGACAGTATCATGTTATTATTCGTTAAGACACTCTCCATTCCCCCGTCCTTTTTTTTAGTACAATTCTCTAAGATAGTTCGAAAATACACTATATACGTCTTGACATTTCATAGATGGAATTTATATTAAAAATTAAAATATATTAAGTATTAATGATACTACACTTTTAGTGTCCATAAGAACTTTTCCATCAATTTTAAGGAGGACTAATGAACCGATCCTAATCAGTTGGAGTTTCCTTGTTAAGTAGTAAATACGGAACTTGACAGAAGAAAGTTTCATTCGTCACAGACGGAATCCTTTTATCTCTACTAACAAATCCTTCTCCCGTGTATTGGTTCTAGTGAGGGTAGAGAGTTGTGATTTTAGGAGTTGAAGTAGACTCCTGTTGATCACTTTCCGTTATACTGTAAACTCCCCCTTTACTGAGGAGGATCATCAGTGTTAATGAATTAGGAAATGATATATTAGGCTTGTTTCAAAAGTTCCAAGAAAAATAGGGAGTAGGATCCACTACAATGTAAGGGGTTAAATGTTTACCCTTCAACCTTCGGACTCTTTATTTTATCCACCAGATTTAAGTGTAATAATAATCGACTTCTCACCACAGTACAGTAAGTACCGTTGGGGGGCGTCATACGAACGGACCTCTTAGAGTACCTGTCTCCTCGGACCACCCGATGTCAGGTATCCCAGTGTCCTGTGTTGACTTCACTGAATCGTACGTACGTTCTACGGTGATCATTTCTTGAGTTATACCCGACGATGGTACCACGATTTTGTCGGTCGTGTCTTTAAGACTTGACCCCCTCTCTAGTACGGAGTCTTTATGTTCTCCTACTTCTGTTTCATGAGTCAGGTCTTCAAATGACTCCTTTGAGGAATCATATCACGTTTTGTATCGAAGAAAAAACATTTTTATTATACAGAACTATTAAATAAACAGTTGACCTGTTTAGTATAGAATGGTTTAAAGAAGTTCAAAGGTAAGTAAATAATTCGTTTATAAATGACTCTACTTCACATAATCTACAGTAGGGGTACATTATGTCACCACTTTTCTGTATGACCAATTCCTTTCAGTATTCTTGTTGAGTTCTAATTTTTCTACAATTTAATCAGAACTACTTTTTTCGTCTTTTATTAAACACTATAAAATAGGTTGTGTCAAATAAAACTATATAAGAATCAAACAAAATTTCAAAAGGAATTCATTAGAGGTCTTTCTTAAATTAAAACAGTTATTATCAACGAGTTTTAACTAAGATCTGAAAGACTGATGTGATATATCTTCGATTATGCAAATTAGTTACGTAAGATGATTGGATACTTTTAATTCGTCTGGTTTTGTGTTTTTCCGTTTAAAAAACACTGTTTCTTATAAGAAACCCCTAATAAATATTAGCGTTCCCCATTAACAATTCTTTTAATAGGTTTTACCGATAATTCGGTTATCTTATAGACGTATATTAAAGTTATAATATGGTCTCGTAATTACTTGTCCTAGTGGGTTCTTTTTAAGTTAAGGGACGTCATCCATAGAAGGGAAGGAAATAAATGAAAGTCATCCCGAAGGAACCATGGAGTCTACCATTTCTTAGGTGGACGTTCCGTCTGGACCTAATCTAGGAACCCAACGCTTCTAGGGGATCTTTTCCCGTACCGTTGGGTGATGTCACAAGAACGGACCTCTTAGGGGTACCTGTCTCCTCGGACCGTCCGATGTCAGGTGTCCCAGTGTCTCTCGACCTGCACCGACGTGCTGACTCTGACACCGACTTGAGTGACTTGTGACTTGGTCGACTCGACCTGACACCGACTTGAGTGTCCGACTCTTAGTCACTCGGCGGGTAAATAAACATGAAAAGAGGCGACCTCTACTTTTCCGTCAAAAAAGGGGTTCATGGAAGAAGGGATAGGTCTTCTTTCCGTTAGAATTTCCACATTAAAATAACGGGACATCCTAAATAAGGATTTTAAGGGTCAAAATAAGGATTTAGCCATCTAAATAAAGTCGTGAGAAAGAATTGTCTGAAGTAGTTAGAGACAAGAAGTTTACGAGGAACTTGATTGAAATAGAAGAACTACTAAGGGAGTAATTACTGAATTTATCTATATACCGTAAACGAGTGAACTATAAACATTTTTTGTTTTTCACAATGAAGATTGAAATTTTTAATATGAAACTGTTCGTGTTAATATTTTTACCTCCACGTTTTTTCATCACAGTTCTGAATGACTACCTAACCTAAAGTCTTGACTCCTTTTCTCTTTCTACTTTATATCGAAAGTTCAAAAGAGTCTGAGTTTGTTAGTAAACACTTTTATCGTATTATTTTGGATTTTCAGAGGGTCCCATTTAAGATTCCGACACCCACTTAATTAGAGTGGAGAAAATCTAGTTTTCGTTTCTCAGAGACGGAAACAGAGTTTATAGTAAGTCGTTCATGACATCCGAGTAATTTTTGTAATTAAATTGTAGAAACTTTTCTGATCGGGACCCTTTTAATAGAAAAACTTTACTTTTTTAACCTATTTTAGAAATTAGTGTTTTTAGTGATGTGATGAGTTTAATCGGATTTTTCTGTTTCTCGTTTGATTGTAGACAAAAATTTAATATATATCGTAATTCTAAAAATGTCAGGTGTTTAGATTAGTCATTTACAGTGATTTTGATCTCTAATATTATAACTTATGGAATAAGTATATACAAATAAGGTTAAGGATATAGAAATAAAGATAGTGATAAGTCTTCAGTTAGAATAAAAGATCCCCTTTTTTAATAAAGTCAGTTAAGTCAGCGAGTCAACACAGGGTGAGAAACGCTGGTGTACCTGGTTCGTGCGGTCCGGAGGGACAGCTAGTAGTTGAGGGCCTCAGGTGGGTTTGAGTACAGGTAACACAGCCACTACAGTAGGTTGGTAGATTAGGAGACACCAGGGAAAGAGGAGGACGGGAGTTAGAAAGGGTTGTAGTCCCAGAAAAGTTTACTCAGTGGTGAAGTGTAGTCTACCGGTTTATAACTTCAAAGTCGAAGTTGTAGTCAGGAACGTTACTTGTGGGTCCTGACTAAAGGGAATCCTACCTGACTAACCTAGAGGTACATCAGGGTTCCTGAGAGTTCTCAGAAGAGGTTGTGGTGTCAAGTTGCCGTAGTTAAGAAACCACGAGTCGAGAGAAATATCAGGTTGAGAGCTATGTACTGGTGTCCTTTTTGGTATCGGAACTGATCTACCTGGAATCCGCCGTTTCGTTACAGAAACGAAAAGTTATACGATAGATCCAACCAGTATTGAAGGGAAGCTTACTCATTCGCAGCAAATTAAAGTACCGACGTCAGTAGTAGACGTCACTAAAACCTTGGGTTTGTTTATTTCAGTCGGACCACCGAGTCTACCATTTCGCAGACGGATGTTACACCCTCTGGACCCAAACTAGGGACCCAGCCCTTCTAGGGGACCTCTTCCTTTACCGTTAGATGAGGTCATGAGAACGGACCTCTTAGAGTACCTATCTCCTCGGACCACCCGATTTCAGGTACCCCAACGTTTCTCAGTCTGTGCTGACTCGCTGAAGTGAAAGTGAGAGTGACAAAGGTGACAAAGGAGTAGATAGACGGTACTTCACTACTCTAGTCTACGGTACTAGGGTCAAAAGACTTACAACTCGAAATACGATTGAAAAAGTGAGAGGAGAAAGTGAAAGAAGTTCTCCGAGAAATTAAGAAGAAGTGAAACACGGTATTCCCACCACAGTAGACGTATAGACTCCAATAACTATAAAGAGGGCCGTTAGAACTAAGGTCGAACACGAAGTAGGTCGGGTCACAAAGAGTACTACATGAGACGTATATTCAATTTATTCATTCCACTGTTATATGTCGGAACTACATGAGGAAAAGGATAAACCTTGGTCACACAACAAGGTACAGGTCAAGATTGACAACGAAGGACTGGACGTTTGTCCAAAGAGTTCTCCGTCCAGTTCACCAGACCATAAGGATAGAGAAAGTCTTAAAAGGTGTCAAATGACACTAGGTGTGTCAGTTTACGAAACCGTATCAGTTATTTCGTCTTTATTTGTAACAAGACCTTGAGAGAACGAAAAAGTTACTAGGTCGTTTACAACCGTTAAACTAGAGACCAAGGAGACGGAAAAGATTTAGGTCGAACTTGTAACTCTTCAAGTACTAAGTGTATAACGACTTCGGACCGAACCTCTTAAAACTCGTAATGGAATGATCACACACTCTACTCACGTTAACACGTCATCAAACTTGTAAAAACCGTAACGGAAAGAAACCCTAACCTTACTTTTGACTAGAAAAGGTCAGGACACCGGTGACAACTCAAAAGGTTTACACGACCGTATAACTCACGTCGTGAAAGTGTCGTAGCAGAAAATCTTAAACTTCATCGAGTTGACCTTAAAGTAGTAGAGGTGATCGAAACAAGTGTCACTACGAAGGATTCCGGGTAAACTGAAGTGTAAGGTCCTACAGACCGAGATCCACTCACTAGTGTGGTAGTACTAATAGACCCAGTACTTCTAGAAAAAACATATCAAGAAAATACATAAGAACGGTGGAGAAGAATTATAGAAGACGAAGACAATCCAGGTATGGTAAAGACAGGAAATAACTCGGGTAGAAACGTACTTTACAAGCGAACGATAGAGATTAAAAGAACTTATCTAGAGATCAGAAAGGATAAGATAATAAAAGGAGATAAAGAAACGTAACTAGTGACTCCTTCCGAAAGAATAGTGAGGAACGATAAGAAACCTTGAGACGTAAGTTAGCCATATAGAAAGGAAAAGAGGAATCTAACTGTAATTTAATATAATATAAATATTAATATTATATAAATCAATATATTTTTATTATAATTTCAAAGTTTACGTGCAATAAGAGAAATTTTATCTTCTATTAATAAAGTGATAAAAATAAATTTTACGATTAATAACGTTTATTATTTACGATTAGTATATTCATTGTACGTGTTGATGTTCCTTTGTTTAATCTTTCAATGAATATAAGTATTTCCACGGCTTCTTAACTACGAAAACTTGACACCACAACCTCTTCTGAGAACTCTCAGGGAACCTGACGCTCCTCTATGTTGGTCAGGCAAGACTTCCTCTAGTCGGGACCCTAAAGAAACCTTCCTTACTACGATTTCGACTTTCTTTGAGATCATGAAACCGGTGGAGTACGCTTCTCAACTGAGTAACCGTTTCTGAAACTACGACCCCCCCGAACCCCCGTCCTCTTCTTCCCCTGCTGTCTCCTACTCTACCGTAGTGACTGAGCTACCTACACTTAGACTCACTTGAGGCCCTCAACCACTACCTGTCCCACCGGACTGCACGACGCTAAGTACCCCAGCGTTTCTCAGCCTGTGCTGACTCACTGACTTGACTTGACTTGACCATAAGTATTTCGATTCTATTAGTGTCAATTACTAAACGTAACAGGAGGGTTTGTACGAAACAGGACGAACTTATATACCTGTGAAATAATTATACACAGATGTACGAAATGGAAAGTGACATATTTTTTGGTGAGTCTTTAAGCCATATTAATGTGTTACTTGTAAATAAAGAACACATAGAGTCAAGTCTCGGAGTTCAGACCTGTCGAGAAGACTGGAGTAGAATCGAAAGTGTAAGAAGACTTTCAGTCGACTTCCAGAAACCCAGATCCAACTCAAGTCGACCTCACTAGATGAAACGAAGTAACGTTATCGTCTCTATTTTCTCACTTGTTTGTCTTAATGGGTTTCAACGGACTTTCCATATTTTGGAAGATTAAAACCAGTGAAGACCATAAGTAAGAGAACACTTCAGACGGTACATGGACATGACAAAAAGAGAACAATTAGACGAATAAAGTTGAACAATCTGCTTTGGTCCCTGGGTTTCTCTCATCTCCTCTTAAGAAAGGAGGGGATGTTTATATGTGATGACGAAACGGGGGATTAAATATAGTTATTGTAATGATGGTTTTCCATTCCACATTTTTCCTTCTTTTTTCTCACTTGAAAATTTATAAATAAAATAAATTTGATGGGATTGATCTATGAGACGTAGAACAGTAAATGAAATTAGAAACACATAAACTATCTTAATTGACTTTAGAGCAAAAGTATCATTAAATAAATAGACACTTTAAATTGTAAAAGATTATACGAATAATAATGTGACAAAGAAGTAAACGGACAACCTAGTCATTCGTACTCGATCCAATCCAGTCTTCAGTCGTTTGTAAGTCGATTAAAAATCGACTTTTACGTAAGATAAAGGAGTACCAGTAGAAAAATTTAAAAATTTAAAATAAGGGTACTATGTCAAATGTATCTAAAAAAAGACACAAGTAAATGAAATGAAAGATTTAAAAACGAACGACGAAGGGATTCGTTTTACAGTAATTAGTTTGGGGAAAACACGGAGTCGATATGAATATTTTCTTTGTCTTATACAAACAGTAAAGAATATAAAGTATATAAGTTTGGGGTGTATAAACAGGAAGTCTCGAGGTCAAAGTAATAGTAATTTATCGATACTTACAAGTGGTCACGTAGTATACTCTAGATAAAGGTTATTGGAGTAATACACCATCTTTACTTTTTACTTGTTTACACTTTCTTCAAAAGTCCATTTACTTCATCTTTACGTTCTTCCTCCATTTTATATTTCCCTTTTGGTTCCTTTAGTCAATATATATATATATTAATTATAATTTTATACTACTTTTAAACAAGGCAATTTACAATTTTCAACTTCTTTAATTTATTTTTCTCTTCACTATCTTATTTAATCAATTCTTGGATGAGGAATGTCAACTTTCACACTAACCTAGGACTAAGACAATGAAGGTCACTTACTCGAACTCGTCAATAAAATAAAAATACACTAAGTCGAATTTATCGAAATTTTATTCCTATCATTATCTCGTAGACTCCTAACGACGTTCCTAATTTACTCTTTTATTTATACTGTACTCAAGAACGATTGTATTATATATGAATATGAAGTCATAATAATTTACTTGGTCAGTACTATTGGAGAGACCTACTTTTCGATAAAAGTTTACCGATTTCTAGTTATATCTTACAACTTTACCCTTAATTATCCGACAGGAAGCACAGGACGTTGTAAAATCCAAGAACAAATGTAAACCACAGTGTCATTTGAATACCAAGAATCGAAATAAACGACACAATATAGATTTGATGTGTAAAGACACCAAATGTTGACTAAATAACAAATAGTATTACGGAACAGGGATTTCCACGATTTATTTATAAAGGACTCATGACTATTATAAAAAATTGATCAAAAACTTCCTTTACTTTTCTGTCTACACAGAAAGGTCTAAACCAAAAGAGTGGATGTTAGTATTAAGATGAACCACAATGGATTATAGTGGGGGTTTGAGATCCACGTGTTTGTTTTGTGCGACTTACTCAAGACAAAATTTTAAGTCTAACACTTCTAGTCTGATAATACGACCCCTTCAACGATTCTGCATTTTGACTGACTCTTTTGAACGTTGCAATGATTACGTTTCAATAATGGTTCCCTAGACTTTAATGTTTTGTTACGACGACTTTAGATTCTATGTAAGTAATCAACCAAATAAGAGAGTGTTATTGTTATTACTTAAAAATCACTTCGGATTTGAGAAAGTGGGTTTGAAAGGATGTCAGTCAAGGTATAATAATGTATAATTGACTAAAACACCAAGTTGCGAACTGACACTTGGAATTGACTAGTAATAGGGACTTGAAAGGAAGTACAAAATTGACAATTTGATATAATGACATACATTCATAACTCCAAATCTAGGACTATGTATATAAACTTTAAGAAGATTTAGAGGACTTCAAAAGGAGGGTCTCTCTTAAAACGTGGAAATGAAAATATTTAGATATGAAAAGAAAAAAAAAACCTTGTTTAGTAATTTGGGTACCAAAATTGTCATTTTAATTTTAAATCTAGGAATTTATAGAGGGGATCACTTTGAAGTTAATAGAAGAGACATAAACTTCAATCTTTACATCCATCAGGTTATATTTAAATGACTCGATTATTTAGAACTTTACTTTACGTAATTTTGTCATAGTAAAAAGGTATTCTTATACATTGGATACGTTTGATTTTTTCTTAGATCCACGTTACAAAGTATTTCGATTAGACAAATTGAAACGGACTTCTGTAACAAGTTATTCAGAGTCCTTTGTTTTGTGAAACTCGTATGTAATTTCAAGTAAAAGTACAAATACTTCAACTACGAAGGTTTGTATAAACTAAAACGGTTTATACAAATGAACCTTTTATTTTAATTTAGACGATGTCACTCATAAAAACTTACTGTACCTATTACTTTAACTTCGTACAATACAAAAATACAAGTAATAACACTAATTTAAATCTAAGATTGATTACGGATTCTCGTACTTAAATCCCAAGTTTTACTGGTACCTCTCAACTTAATTTTTTAGACGTAGTTACTTTAAGTCATTCCTTCTGATTAACTTATGTATGACATATATGTATCGCATATGAAGCCTAAAGATACAACTTGTATCTAACTTAGATTTAAGTTGTCCTTCGTTTAAAAATATTTTGGTTACTGAAGTAAGAAGACTAGCAGAAATAAATCGAGGATTAATATTAGTAATAGTGTTTACACAACTATAGACGAACCTCCGGAGATTCGAAGACACTTTATGGTTCTTAAGGTTATTCTTTACTTGTAGAACCTTAAATCATAAAAAGGACAATAGGGGACAATAGGAAGTCGATAACCTGAAAAGTCGTCGACTATTTATTGAAAAACTTTCTTAGATTAAGTACAATCCAAGTCACGATATTTAAAATTCATATACAATAGTAAATTAAGAGTGTTGTTAAGATATGTATTAATTATTGAGATATAATTTCTATTCATTTCATAAGTCCAGTGAACCGACTGTTCAACGTCTCGACATGATAAAGATTTTAGTTACCAGAAATGGGAACTTGATTTCTACTTGAAGTATTCCTCCCCTTTCCAAAATGTGGTAATCAGTGTAGACATCGTCCCTTTAGATAACAATCAATGACCCGTTAAGGTTTACATGTGTCATAGAACCCGTCACAAAGTCTTTAATGGTCTTTAGACGATAATCTTACCGTGAAAATACAAAAAAAAATTTTTTACCTATTTGTTTATGTAATTTTATATTTATATATAACAAATTGGACATCTTTCGTGAACATGATTTGTAAGATATCATATGGATATAAGAAAGAATTCCTCACGATCAAAAAATTCCCAATTTCTTGTAATAGTTTTGAAACTTATAGTAATTGAGATTCTTCATATGAAGTATTCGTTGTAGTATATATCGATGTAGAGGAATGAGAAAAGAGATCTAGTAATTTAAGAATTCACTGGTATAGGTTCAGTTACAGAAAAGAAGAGAGGAAAATAGGATAGTCTAAAACAAAGATGGTTTTGTTTCGACTATTATTTTTAAACTTACGGTTCACATTTGATCAAGAGATGTTCAGTTCTAGAAAAGAAGAAGAAGAAAAAAAAAAAAAAAAAAATTTTTTTCTTCATGTCGTAAAGGTCTTTGAGTTTGAAAAAAGGGTAGTTACCCCCTTTATGTTTCCGTCTTCAGGACTTAGATGGAAGTCTCTAAGCCTTTGTCAACAACACCAACAAATCAGTGAGTTAACACAGGTTGAGAAACACTGAGGTACTTGACATCGGGGCGTCCGAGGAAACAGCTATCCTAAAAGGTCCGTTCTTATGACCGAACCCAACGGTAAAGGAAGAGGTAACTTTGTCCACAAGGAGGTGTTTGTGTATGAAATCATGCAAGGGGATAACTAGGATTAAGTGGCTTTTTTTATTTATTTATTGACAGAATTTCAATTTAGACCTTTCACTAACAGTGAATTTCTCATCGGAAACGTATGTCTCATTGGATATAAATTCCCTCACATTTATCGAATGTTAAATGAAAATTAAAGAAAGGAACTAGATTCTACTGAAAATTATGAAATAAACTAGAGGTAATAAAGAGACTTGGGTAATATTTTAGTTACATTTCTGAAGGAAAGAAGAATGGTAGAAAATAAACGTAAATTTAAGATAGAAGTCAACAAACTAAGGACTAGCATCCAACATATTACCACTGGGTTTCTACTGGATAGGATTAAGGATCTTAAATGTTTACAAAGGAAAAAACCTTTTTTTCTGGAGACGTCTACACGAATCTAATCCTAGAACTTTACCCTTCTAATAGGACCTAATAAGTTCATCCGGGATGTACATTAGTGTATACGTCTGTTCGGACCCTTACGACCGTCGGGTCTTTGACGTTTACGAGGGGTTATCGACGACCTTCCTCCTACGGAACGGTATTGCAACTACAGTCTGAGGACCGGAGGTTTTAACACTCTTTTCTTTAAAAACAATAAAATTCGGTGGTTCAAAAACCATTAAACATTTTGGTCTGTATCCATTGAATATATCAGGGGATAATCCTTTCCTTGAAATAGTAAAAGAAGAACGTCAGGATAGTGGACCTTGTGACAACCGAATCTTGTCACCAAGATTTAGAACTAAAGTCAAGTCCTATTGTGTTTTTAGAAAATGTTTAATGATTACGGGTCTGGTTTATATGGGTGATCTCTTTAAGACTAAATGGACGAGACTCTACTCTAGACCCGTAAACATAAATAAAAAAATTGAGAGGTCTGACACGGATTGGTTTGAACTCTTTGTGTCCGTAGTTCTTACTAACTTACTTACCTCTCAACGAATCATCCTATCTCATCTATTCTCGTTACTGTCGGTCCCCAGGTCAGGGTCGAGGTGTCACACGGTCGACACTCTAGGTTTGGTTCACCGGGTTAGTAGTCAAAGAAGTAAAAATTTATTGTTCTGTTATTTTAAGAGAAGCAAATCCCAATGATACTTCGAGTTTATTTTATTACGTCTTAAACTTTTTTTATATCACGGATTAGGTAACGTTTAAGAGTTATTTACAATCTAAAGTTACCATCTTTTTTTAATAAAGTGTTAGAAATCAGTTCGTTTTGATTTGAGACTTAAACCCAATTACTTCTTCTGATTCCTAAAATTGGGTTTAGTTATAAATTATAATACATTTTATTAGAATATGTTGGGAATCAAACTAACAAAGTTAAATGACTCGAAGACTTTAAGAATTTATATCAAATAACGGTCATTGGGTCTCTAAACGGTTCGTTGAAGAAATTTTAGGATGTTAACTTCAGGAAGATAACTAAGTAGGTTACACAAGAGAGAATTACATTAATGTAATCTTAAGGGAACAAATTCAATTTTAAACATGCGAAACGTACCATCTCTTACTTCTTTGTAAAACATATATCACCTCGGTACGTTTAGTAAGGTTTCAGAAAATGGAAAAAAAAAAGAAAAAAAAAAAACGGGGAAAGGGTTTAGGGGTAGACAAAACGACTATACGGTTATAGACCCCAGACAAAAAGTATTACAGAAAAACAAACACTCCTACAGACAAAGACTCTCAAGTACTCGACCGACTGTTACTTTTTCACTGGTGTTAGTCCGGTCCTTTATAGGACTCTTATTTCGTTTTCGGTCCTTTTGGTGAGTGGGACGACCAATCCCGCGCCTCCTGAGTCCTCTCGTCCGTGTTGCCAATACCGACAATGACCCCTCCTAGAGGAACCACCGATTTCTTTGAAGGTTCTTCCCCGATGGTGACTCATAATCTTAGTGTAGTGTCGGTGACTGTAAGGGAGGTCTTACCAAATTTGTTTCATTGAAACACACCTTTTGTCAAAATAAAACGTTTCTTTCTTTCGTTTATTCTCTTTACCGTTTACTGGAAATTTTTTTAGAAGAGACGTGGTTCTTTTACTTCTACCTTCCTCCCCTTTTCCGTTTTTTTTTGTTTTTTTGTTTTTTTGTTTTCTTTTGGAGATTATGAAGACAATTCATAAGAAATTAAAACGAAGGTATAAATTGATTTCTGTCAGACTTCTTACAGACCTTATTTTCATTCAAACAAAGGGAGACTATAAAAAACGTGTCGACTATTAAAAGTAAGGGAGTTGTGACTAACTTACTTATACAGTTTTTCCTCCTAGAAAAGGAAGAACCAAAATTTTTTCCCAGTATTTTTAATATCCGTTAAATAGAAACAATCTTAAAATGTATTTTGAAGGTCACAATGTGTACACCGAGGTGAAACAAATTACCAGATACAGTATCTACAATATTTGCATTCTTATAGTGGGAATTTCGAATTACGTGTATACTTTTAACGACTAATTTTTGAATAAAATTGTTCTCATTTAGGGGTGACCTATCCTATTATTTCTCTTTTAGAAATTAGAGTAAATAAAAGGTCAAAATACGACCCATCTTCCGTACCTACGATATGTAAATACAACCATGATCTAAATTTCTGTTCATTCCAGTAGACACTATATTCTGTTAAAAGTATGACTATCTTTTATCCTCAAGAAAAGAGAACCCATTCTGTTATCACACGAAAGGTATATCGTCCACCACCGATCTCCAAACTTTTTCCGAGTATTTCACCAGACAAGTTAAAGGACAGTATCGTGTATTGACCCTTTTTTAAATGTCTGAGAATAAGAAAAAAAAAAAATTGGCGATAAACTAGTCATTTATAAAATCTTTCTTCACCCAAGTGTCTCACGGAGTCTTTACACGTTTCTGAGACCTTGTCAGGTTGGGTCTGATATGTGACACCGGGTAGTCGAACTGTCAGTAACTCTTACCGAAGATGAACCACTATCCTTTGGTTCTCCTTTATATTTCTTACACTAAGGAAAGGTCGAGACAAATTAGTAAAAGTTCATCTTATCGAATATTGTTGTACTATACATTCTTCTACCCCCACCCTCTTCTTGGAAAGTTCCTTTTATCTTTGAAATGAAACCTTTATAAAGTAAGGGATCAACCAAGATGTAGATACGTTTATGTCCGGGAGTATTAATCGAGATCTGAAAATTTGGAAAACACATTTTAAGGTAAAAGTCGTCTCTACAGTGGTACACAATATAGGGAAAGGGGAGGGAGACCGAAATTAAGTCCACTATCTGTCCTTTTCCTCTCAAGGTCTTAGGGCGGAAAAGGGTCGATCCGTGTCGAAAAAGTCGAACTCCATATTGTTAACATCCTTTACCACTTACTACCTTTGAAAAAGGATCTTCACCTCAAACTTCGGATCTGCTCGGTGAGGATAAACTCGGTATTGATGAATGTCTCCGTACTTAGCCTCCTTTGACCGGTGTAGACTCTTCCGGGCTTGTCTGTTTGAACTGTCTCCTGATCTAACGGTGAAGGACTTTCACCACCTGATTGTGTGAGGGTCCTACGTGGAAGGAGACTGTAAAGGACTCGAAACGGAGTAATAAATAGATGAGGGTCCTAAGTACTTTCCCTAACACTAGACGTAAAAAAAAATTCTTATGTATATTTTTCGTCGGTGATTATTATTAAGAGACTTCGTTCTCTACCACCTACATGTGTTGAAAAGGATCCCAATCGTAAATAATGTACTCTTACTCGACGTTTCCTTTGTCAAATTTATACCGGAACGTAAAATTTTACGTGGGGGAGGAGGGTTTTTTACTCGACGACTCTCTGATTTTCTCTTTTCTCTGACTGATAGATGTCAAACTGTTATTTCGTAAGGGTAAAGAGAATTTACCTTAAAAGTCAGTGACAAGTTTACTTTCGTTTAATAAGTCAGTAACAGTTCTGAAAGTACAGGGACTTTTCATTTTCATTTAACGTAGTCGACAGGAAAAATTCGAAAAACAGAATGTTTATTCTAATATATATTCTTCACTAAACTTAAGTTCTACTGAACTTTTAATTCAGTAAAAACAACAACAGTAATATGATCCGTTCCTACATTAAATGTCCTACTTTCACCCCTCTCAAATTTAACTTAAAACGAAATTATGGTACTATTATTTAATGATAACAGTAAAAAATATTAATTCTTTGTTTAAATATATATATATATATATATATATATATCATTCCATAGAATTCTAACTTAAAAAGAAGTCTTGTACACAACCCTTCACCCTTCTCATATACCTATAATTAATTGTTTTTTTCCAATAAATAATAAGTTCGAAGTCATAATTATTAATTGTTTTCCAATTCCTCCATCGTCTGATTTAAGTTCATTCCTTGAAAGTTAATTTGTTACTACTACTCCTATGTTCCGTAAAGGACTCCTAAATAGAAACTAATCCTCTTCAACAACTTTCTTAAACCGGAAATTAAGATCGGTCATGGATTAGGAGTCCTTCATAGGAATTGAAATGACGATAAAACTCTATTGTGATCTGTGAAAGTCTGTCTTTTACTAAACAGAAAAAATTCGGACCACATTGAGTTTCTATAAGTCTAGAGAAATTGGTAAAGAGTCGTAATGTGTCGTAAAGTACACATCGAATGTACATTATAATGACGTATATCAGATTCTAAATATCACATTATCAATTCTCTTCCTGAAATCAGTTCATTTTATGGAAACTTAGAATCAGGGTTTTCGAGGTACACTGAAGTTTGTCCAATGAATTGAAGAGGTTGATAATGTGTTTGACATCGTGTCCATATTATACTAGGATTAATTAATTAC
Source organism: Capra ibex (assembly GCA_006410555.1). NCBI lineage: Eukaryota > Metazoa > Chordata > Mammalia > Artiodactyla > Bovidae > Capra > Capra ibex. Next base: position 576,212 of record SJYO01029800.1, on the reverse strand, counting down.
TACTAATTTAATTCACTCTTTATTATACTGTGTCTCACGAATCATGTCTGGTTGTAATGACTACTTAAATCTACGTCTTTTTAAGTTGTTTTAAATCGTCTGACTTAAGTTGTTAAGTAATTCTCCGTGTTTGTGATACTAGTTCGTCCTAAACAGGGTCCCTGCGTTCTTATTAAATTATAGAATTTAGTAAGACACACTACGTGTAATAGTTTAACTTCTTATTTTTAGTATATTATTAGAGTTACCCACATCTTTTTTGAAAATTGGTTTGACCTGTAGGTAAATATTATTTTAGAGAGTTGTTTTATTCAAATCTCCCTTGTATGGAGTTTTATTATTTCCGGTACATACTGTTGGATGTCGGTTATGGTATGAGTTGCTACTTTTAGACTTTCGTAAAGGAGATTCTAGTCTTTGTTCTTTTTACACGGGTGAGAGTGATGCAAATAAGATGTATCATGTCCGTCAAGATTGATATCGTTAGTCTGTTTTTTCTTTTATTTTCTTTATGTTTACAGTTTCCGTCTTTATTTTAACAGTGACAAACGTACTATGATATAGTTACGTGATATAGTTAAAAATATATGTTTTTAACATTTTTACGGTCGTATGTAATGATCTTATTTACTAAGTCATTTCAACGTCCTATGTATTAACTATATGACTTTTGTCAATTTAATAAATACGTGATTATTGTTTGCTTTTCTCTTTAATCCTTTTGTAGGGTAAATGTTAATGTAATTTTTTTCTTATTTTATGGAGTTTTTTTTTAAAATTGGTTCCCTTATTTTCTGATCATGAGACTTTTGAGACTTCAGTCACTACTTTCTTTGACTTTTACTAGGTTTGTCTACATCTATATATGGTACGGGTACCTAACCTTCTTACTTATAACAATTTTATTGGTATATTAGGTACCGTTACATTTCTAAATTACGTTAGTATAGTTAAAAAAATGTCTTTATCTTATTTATTAAGATTTAAAACATACCTTTGTACTTTCGGGGGTTTATCGGTTACGTTAGAACCTTTTCTTGTTATTTCAACCTCCATAGTGTGAGGAAAAAAAGTTCGATATGATGTTACGATCTCATTAGTCTTGTAATACTATATCCGTGTTTCTGTGTGTTTCGTTACCTTGTCTAACCTCTCGGATCTAATTTGGGTAAATGTACTAGTTGATTAGATATTGTTTTTTCCGTCCTTACATGACACTCGTTTTCTATTTAGAAATTATTTACCACGACCCTTTTGACCTGTCGAGATACGGTTACTTACTTTGACCTGATGAAAGAGTATTGTATATGTTCTTATTTAAGTTTTACCTAATCTTTACGTTCTCATTCTGGTCTTTGGTATTTTGATCTTCTTTTGTATCCGTCATGTAAGAAATTGTAGTTAGAATCGTTATATAAAAAAACCTATACAGAGAAGTCCGTTCTTTTTGTTTTCGTTTTTATAGTTCGATTTTTCGAAACCGTGTCGTTTCCTTTGGTAGTTGTTTTACTTTTCCGTCGGAGTATTTTGTCTACAAAAATTTACTATATAGACCATTTCCCAAATATAGGATTTATATTTTTTCTCGAGTTCATTAAGTTGTAGTTTTTTACTCTTTGTTTTATTGTTGGTTAATTCTTTACCCGTCTCCTCGTTTATCTTTACAAAGGTTTCTTCTGTATTGTCTACCACTTGTCTGTGTACTTTTATACGAATTATAGTGACTAGTAGTCCTTTTACTTTTAACTTTGGTGTTACTATATAGTGGAGTGGGGACAGTCTTACCGGTAGTAGTTTTTCTATGCTTTATTCACAAACGTTCCTACACCTCTTTACCCTTCGGAACATGTGACAATCATTTTAACATTAAAACATGTCGGTGATACCTTTTGTAATACCTCCGAGTAGTTTTTTAATTTTTCTCTTCACGGTATACTAGGTCCTTAAAATGAAGGTTCATAAATACGTTTATTTTGTTTTGTGATTAAGTTTTTCTATATATATGGAGTTACGAGTAATGTTGGAATTAAGGTTATCAGTTCTATACCTTCGTTAGATTCAGAGATAGTTATTTATCTATTCTTCCTACACCATATATATGTATGTATGTGTGTTTACCTTATAAGGAATAATTTTTACTACGGGTCAAAAACTGTGGTATGTTTAAGAATACAAACTCAAAGGAACAAAGATTACAAGTTACACATCAAAAAGACATTTAACCGTACTAAATAGAAGATATTTTAATTACTTTCACTTTCCGTATAGGTTGATTTACGTTCAAAGGTTTCTTATCGTGTCTCTCTGTTCTTTCAGAAGAAGTTACTTGTTACATATTTTGATCTTTTTTTGTTTTTTGTTTTTTTGTTTGTCTTCCCCTTTCTGATCTCTAGAGTAGTCCTTTTAACCTCTATAATTCTCTTATAAAACGGGTTTCTACCCGTGTTATTTCCTGTCTTTAACATCTCTGGATGATCTACGACTTCTGTAATTCTTCTCTACCTTCCCCATGTGTCTTCTTGACATGTCTTTTCTAGATTTACTTGGTCTGATGACACTAACACACCAGTCGGTGGGTCTCGGTATGTAAGACCTCTCACTTCAGTTCACCCGGAATCCTTCGTGACGACAATTATTTCGATCACCTACACTACCTTAAGGTCATCTTGATAAGTTTTGGGATTTCCTACCACGGTAGTTCCACCACGTAAGTTGTACATTCGTTTAGATCTTCTGGGTCGTCACCGGTGTTCTGAGTTCTTCCAGTTACGAGTAAGGTCTTCCCATCATGATTTTTTACACGATTGGTAGTCTGAGTAGAGGACACGATCATTCCAGTACGAATTTTAGAACGTACGATCTAAGTCGTAATGCACTTAATTCGTGAAAGTCTACAGCTTCGACCCAAATCTTTTCCTTCTCCTTGGTCTCTAGTTTAACGGTCGTAAACGACCTAGTATCTCTTTCGATCTCTTGAGGTCTTTTTTTTAGATGGAGCCAAAGTAACTGATATGGTTTTGGAAACTAACACACCTAGCATTATTTGACACCTTTCGAGAATTTTTCTATCACTATGATCTGAGAGAATGGATAGAGAACTCTTTGGAGATACACCCAGTTCTTCGTTGTCAATCTTGGGACCTATCTTGTTGACTAACTAAGTTCTAACTCTTTCCTCATACTGTCCCAAGAGACGATAGTGGGATAACCAAATTAGATATACGACTTGTGTAGTACTCTTTACGGTTGACCTACTCAATGTTCGACCTTAGTTCTATCCGACCTCTTCGTAGTTGTTAGAGTTATACACTTGTTATGGTGACATTACCGCTTTTTGTTTCCCCTTGATTTCTCGGTGAACTACTCCCACTTCCTCCTCTCACTTTCTCGACCGAATTTTGATTTATAATTTTGATTCTAGTACTGTAGACCGGGGTAAGTCAAGTCAAGTCAAGTCAAGTCAGCGAGTCAGCACAGACTGAGAAACGTTGGAGTACTTAACGTCGTGTGGTCCGGAAGGACAGGTAGTGGTTGAGGGTCTCAAGTGAGTCTGAGTGTAGGTAGCTCAGTCACTACGGTAGGTCGGTAGAGTAGGAGCCAGTAGGGGAAGAGGAGGACGGGGGTTAGGGAGGGTCATAGTCTCAGAAAAGGTTACTCAATTGAGAAGTATACTCCACGGGTTTCATGACCTCAAAGTCGAAATCGTAGTAAGGAAGGTTTCTTTAGGGTCCGGGCTAGAGGAAGTCTTACCTGACCAACCTAGAGGAACGTCAGGTTCCCTGAGAATTCTCAGAAGAGGTTGTGGTGTCAAGTTTTCGTAGTTAAGAAGTCGAGAGTCGGAAGAAGTGTCAGGTTGAGAGTGTAGGTATGTAATGGTGTCCTTTTTGGTAACGGAACTGTTCTGCCTGGAATCAGTCGTTTCATTACAAAGACGAAAACTTATACGATAGATCCAATCAGTATTGAAAAGAAGGTTCCTCATTCGTAGAAAATTAAAGTACCGAAGTCAGTGGTAGACGTCAATAAAACCTCGGGGGTTTTTATTTCAGACTGTGACAAAGGTGACAAAGGGGTAGATAAAGGGTACTTGACTACCCTGGTCTACGGTACTAGGGTCAAAAGACTTACAACTCGAAATTCGGTTGAAAAAGTGAGAGGAGAAAGTGAAAGTAGTTCTCCGCAAAATCAATGAGAAGTGAAAGACGGTATTCCCACCACAGTAGACGTATAGACTCCAATAACGATAAAGAGGGTCGTTAGAACTAAGGTCGGACACAAAGAAGGTCGGGTCGTAAAGAGTACTACATGAGACGTATATTCAATTTATTCGTCCCACTGTCATATGTCGGAACTACGTGAGAAAAAGGATAAACCTTGGTCAGACAACAAGGTACAAGTCAAGATTGACAACGAAGGACTGGACGTATGTCTAAAGAGTTCTCTGTCCAGTTCACCAGACCATAAGGGTAGAGAGAGTCTTAAAAGGTGTTAAATAACACTAGGTGTGTCAGTTTCCGAAACTGTATCAGTTATTTCGTCTTTATCTACAAAAAGACCTTGAGAGAACGGAAAAACTTCTAGGTCGTCTACAACCGTTAAACTAGAGACCGAGGAGACGGAAAAGATTTTGGCCGAACTTGTAGTCCTTCAAGTGCCAAGTGTATAACGACTTCGGACGTACCGTTTATCTTACCCTTTCCACCTTCATTACTGTCTAAAGGAGAAATCCCCAAGATTTTGACGACGTCTACCACTGACGTAGGTACTTTAGTCTTCTGTAAACCAAGAACCGTCCTTTCGATACTGTTTGGGTCTGTCACACAAGTTTTCGTCTGTGTAATGAGACGGTTATTTCCAGGTATATTAGTTCCGACACCAGAAGGGTCACAAGTGGATGTCAATAGTCTCAACCTGTTGTTTCTTCCGTCTCGTAACTTCTTAACTACGGAAGATTGAAACCACGACCTCTTCTGAGGACTCTCAGGGAACCTGTCCTCTCTCTAATTTGGTCAGTTAACATTTCCTTTAGTTGGGATTATTGAATGACCTTCCTGACTATGACTTCGACTTCGTGGTCATAAAACCAGTAGACTACTCTTGTCGTCTGAGTAACCTTTTCAGGGACTACGACCTTTTCTAACTCCCGTCTTCCTCTTCTCCCATAACCTCACACTCTACCGGTCTGCTTTAGTGACTACGTCACCTGCACTTGAACCCGTTTGAAACCCTCTATACTCCCTGTCTCTTCAGACCGTACGATTTCAGGTCCCCAGTATCTCAACTCGTACTGATACGTTGACTTGTTGTTTTTGTTCATTCCTTATTCTTTAAATTCCCTCTCTTCCCCGGAACTGATGAAGATAGTTCTACGTGGTGGTATAGAAGTTCCGAGACTGTTCTACTCTATCCATTCGTTAGAGTCCTCGATTTATCACTAAGGTCACCTTCTCTACACAGAGAATGTGTCCAATTTACACGAAACCCCCTTTCTAGAAACTTGACTCCTGATTCCTTATTGAATGTAAGGGTCTGTACTTTTATGGGACTTTCCGACGGGAGGAGAGGATAGAGATCTACCCCACCAATACATGAGTCAGTACAGGTTGACAAACGCTGAGGTATCTGACATCGGGTGATCCGAGAAGACAGGTACCCTAAAGGGTCCATTCTTATGACCTTACCCAACGGTAAAGGCGGAGGTCCCCTATAAGGATTGGGTCCATAGTTTGGACGTAGAGGACGTAACCGTCCGTCTAAGAAATGACTGAGGTCTTAAGAACCCGAAGAGAACAACGAGTCGACCATTTCTTAGACGGACTTTACGTCCTCTACACCCAAACTAGGGACCCAATCCTTGTAGGGAACCTCTTCCCTTTCCGATGGGTGAGTTCATAAGACCGGACCCCTTCAGGTGTCTGACACATCAGGTACCCCAGCGTTTATCAACCTGTGCTGACTCGTTTAAAGGGAGTAAAGAATGGTGACTCGGTCGACCCTTCGGGGTATAGATCTGCCATTTACGACGGTTTCCTCCAGAGAGAGCAGGGGTTCTCTGAACTATTCCGTATTCGGATTTTCACTTTGAAGAAACTGGAGTCAGTGTGTCTTTACCCTTTGTTACGAGAGTTTAACGGGACCTCTGGTGGACCCTAATTTAGAAATGAACTTGTGAATTAGGTCGCTTAAGTAATTTTAGAGACGCTAAACAATTTATCCTAGTAAAGAGTAAGCATTTTATCTCTATTGTTATGGATCATCTATATACATGTATGATATGTCGTGACGACACTCTTAATTGATACATTTTGTTACACGTACCAAGTGGAAAACAAGTAAATCTATGTAAAGGTGAAAACAGACGGGTCGAGACACGGGACCCTCCGACTGAAGATGTCTGATATCGTGATAGTCTACCCTCTTTATAGTTATTGGAGTCTATACGTCTACTATGGTGGGAATACCGTCTTTCACTTCTCGGACATCTTCTACTTTCTCCTTTCACTTTTTCGACAATTTTGAGTTGTAAGTTTTTTGTTTTTAGTACCGTAGACCAGGGTAGTTAAGTACCATTTGTCTACCCTTTTGTTACCTTTGTCTCCAGTCCTATAACGAAAGATGAAACGAAGGGGACCCAAAACTTTAGTACCAGTCTGTTTTTTACAAAGAGGTGAAGATTTCGAGGAAAGGTCTTTGGAGAGAAGGTCCCTGGTCGAGGGTGGATCGAGATCATGGGTCCCCTTCGTGTCGGAGAATGACAACGATTGAGGACCAAGGTCACTATAGGTTGTACGTCCATAATTAGTATACTAGAAGGATATGGTGTGATCGGACAGTAACTTACAAGAACGAAAAGTTAATATAAAAATGTTAACGTAAAAAGTTAACCTCTCTTCGGAAACGACTTGGTAAAAATAAATTAAGTGGTTTAGTTTAAACTAAGTTAGTAAGTAGTCCAGTAAAGTATGTACGACGAATTCAAAGAAGTCAGCACAGACTGAGAAACGCTGGAATACCTGACATTGGGTGGTCCGAGGAGACAGGTACCCTAAGAGGTCCTTTCTTATGACCTGACTCGACTGTACGGGATGTAGGTCCCCTAGAAAGACTGAGTCCCTAGTTTGGGTGTGGAGAATCCGGAGGCCGTCACAGTTCGTCCAAAAAGTGATGATCGCGGTGTACCTTTCACCGTACCCTTAAGGTAACTATATGTATAAGTGTAAGTATAGGTATATACATGTATTTGTATATGTATGTCAAACCGGTGTTGTGCATCCTGTTTTATAAGGAGAGGTGTTTCAGTAGTATAATAAGAAAAACAATCTGTTCAGTGTAGTTTGTAGCATAAATCTGAAATGTTACTGAAAAAAACTTTAAATTTTATTTTAGGTCAAGAAGTATTACGGATTGTGTAATAAACTGGGGTTGGTGAGGAGAGATGGTTTTAAGGGAAAACAAGTGGTACAAGATCGTTATGACCTGAATAAAGAACTAAGTTCAAGCGAGTATTAAAAACTGTGAAAGAGAACAGAGACTTTCCTTTTGAGAATGGGTCCAGAAACATACGTAGGAAGAGTATGAGTAAGGATTTCTCAGTAATAGACCAATGACCGTTTCAGTCGTGTATTTGAGTTCAGGAGACTAAAGGAATTTCAAAAAGTATGACAGTCATCAAATATGCAAGCTTAATTTCATTATATTCTATTTATTTTTCTCAGTTATATTGAGACTTCTAACGTCTTTTACCATGAATTATGATGTCTTGAAACATTTCACGAGAATTTTTTTTTTACTGGACTATCAATGGTCGGATAAAATTTATTTGGAAACTAAATTGGATGAAATTTATTTATGAAACTCTCCGATTGTTGTCAGTCGTGTTAATATAGAGTCCACAACAAGTTGTCCCGATTGTTCTTAGAGATAATAACAAGAAATAAGGAGTTATTTACCAGGTACATAGATATTAATAAATAGTTTAGACACTGTAATGGATATTTGTAGGATATTTTAGGTAAATACACTGATAAATAAACATATAAGACAATATTGGTGGTTTTATTTAGATGAACTTTTGATTTTCCTTACCAAGGTACTAAATCTTTCGTATAGAGAGTTTAAAAGTTTATGAGAAGTAAGATTTAATGTCAATTATTACTACTATAACTGTGTAAGGGTTAAAGAAATCCCCGAAGGGTGTACCGAGTCACCATTTCTTGGACGGATAGTTACGCTTCTCTAAGTCCTCTGTGGCAAAGTTGGGAACCCAACCCTTCTAGGGGACCTTCTCCTTTACCATTGGGAGACGTCATAAGAACGGACCTCTTAGGGTACCTGTTTCCTCGGACCACCCGATGTCAGGTAACCCAGTGTTTCAGTCTGTGTTGAATCACTGTCTTGTGTTTTATAGAAATTCGAAAATAAATCAGAAATGAGAATTTGAGTTTTATCATCAAAAAGAGGGTTAACTTATCCACAAGAAAAATGAAACTTAAGGTCCTGTTTGATTAACTGTTACATCAATTGTTACTGTATAAGTCTATGTAGTACTCTTTACGACCCGACCTACTTCGTCTTCGACCTTAGTTCTAACGACCCTCTTTGTAGTTATTGGAGTATATACGTCTACTGTGGTGGGAATACCGTCTCTCGTTTCTTGATTTCTCGGAGAACTACTTTCACTTTCTCCTCTCACTTTTTCAACCGAATCTTAAGTTGTAAGTCTTTTGATTCTAGTACCGTAGACCAGGGTAGTGAAGTACCGTTTATCTACCCCTTTGTTACCTTTGTCACTGTCTGAAATCAAAACCCCAGAGGTTTTAGTGACGTCTACCACTGACGTTGGTACTTTAATTTTCTGTGAATGAGGAACCTTCTTTTCGATACTAGTTTGATCTGTCGTATAATTTTTGGTCTCTGTAATAAAACGGTTGTTTACAGGTAGATCAGTTTCGATACCAAAAAGGTCATCAGTACATACCTACACTCTCAACCTGATGTTTCTTTCGACTCGTAACTTCTTGACTACGAAAACTTGACACCACAACCTTTTCTGAGAACCCTCAGGGAACCTGTCGTTCCTTTAGGTTAGTCAGGTAGGATTTCCTTTAGTCAAGACTTATAAGTAACCTTCCTAACTACGACTACGACTTTGAGGTTATGAAACCGGTGGACTATGCTTTTTGACTGAGCAAACTTTTCTAGGACTACGACGCTTTCTGACTTCTACCCTCTCCTACTCTACCAAATTACCGTAGTGGTTGAGTTACCTGTACTCAGACACATTTGAGGTCTTCAACCACTATCTGTCCCTCCGGACCGTACGACCTCAGGTACCCCAGTGTTTCTCAACCTGTGTTGACTCACTGACTTGACTTGACTTAACCGTTATATTCATATTCGTGAAACCCTGAAGAACACACCAAAAAATTTCCATTACGAACAGAAATGTTTTATTCAGAGTACCCTTAGTGACACTGAAATTACTTTCCAGGATTATACCGGTGACTATATTTCGCTCAAGGGTATTCACTTGTTGTGTTTCGGGAATTTTATCGTAAATAATAATCTGTACAAAATCAATGAGGACACAAGGATCTTGTAAAACTAGATTTAGTATAAATTTAAAGTACACTTCTACTACGTACAAATACCTTTCTTCCATCAACTTAAATGACGAATTGAACTAGAAAATTTTATGTTACGGTGTTTTATAAATGGTCAATATAATTTTACTATTATATGTCTTCTGTTCCAATAGTAACTGTACTCCTGTATAAAATTCTTTCGGTTCTTACACACACACACACACAAACACAAAGAGAAGTCCTATATGGAATGTATATTTACTCCGTCTAAAAATGTTATTTATAAACGGTAAACTATTAAGTCTGATCTTTTCGTATACACATATAGAGTTAGACATTGATATTTTGTAAACGTTTTAATATAGACGACACATCGATCTTATATGTCTGTGGTATAAGTATTGTATGGATACGTTTCTATTTCTCTAAATCCCTCTACAAAGATTAATTGTGTTACGGTTGAAAATTTATGTAAAATTCGTGGGTTTAAGTGACACCCTTAAAAGTCCTTCTTAATGTACGAGGTACGATAAAAGTCTTATACTTCAAATTCGATCGTGTAGACAATTTATGACTTTATCGGTTTTCCTTAGGGGTTTCTGTGTCGGACGAAAAAGTCCGACGTTGAAAAGGAAAATCGGTTTCCAAATATTAGTCGCTTCTAAATGGGTCAGGTCCACACCGGAACTTATGACTTTGTGTCGACGTTTCGACTAGATTAAAAAAAAGAGAAAGGAAAGTGAGAGATTCATTACACCGTTTATAACGGAAAAAGAGAGACCTCTCCTTAAGTACCCAAATACAAAACTTTCTAAAAAAAAAGTAAGACAACGGATCGTTTGTACCACAACATCAATCTATTTTTTATATACGTTCATTTGACCCTTGTGAACTACACAAACACTATACTGGTTGGGAGTTATACGTTATTTCTTTTACTTAGTATATCTTATACCTAAAAAATACTCATTTATAAAATGTTGTGAAATTCTTTCTGACACTGTCAATTACATCTTAAGGCTTAATACGTACCCTTTTACAAATCATAAAAAAATTTACGACATTCAGTGTCACAAACTTTTTGTACATAAAACCTGACAAGTATCGATTACCACTCCAGTAAATTACCTTATTACTACAGAATTAACACAAGAAAAAATTATAGGGGTTTAAGACCGAAATATTTATTTTCTCCTTCGTATTCGGGGTACACCCAGAAATAGTTGTTTGTACATAACAGATCGACGGTCCAGGGTCCAATATACAATATACAAGCTTTACGACTCTGTTTATGAGGGTTACTCAAGTAACCCTTGAAAATGACCCCCTTTGTCCATACACTAATCTATTTTGTGTCACTACTCTATATTCTTTTCAAAAAATTCTCGGATTTCTGTCATGGTTTCCACGGAAACTTTCCAGAAGGTACCACGAAAAATTTTACTAGTCGAGAACCAGATCTGAATTTTGGATGACTCAGTATTAGAACTTCCACGTGGTTCTTGAACGTCCCTCAAAACGTTCGTGGGGTTCCACTAAAAATTATATGTCTATTAGTTCCAAGTGACTTCCCCTTACAAGAGACTTCTACGACCTTTTCCGAAGAAGTTCCTCAACTGACAACTTGAGTTTTTGTCAAGTGATTTTGGGACGAAGACGAAAAGAGACAGTCTCACGATGTCCAACCTCTTGCTTAAAGTGAGTGACATGTAAATCATAGATAAATTATTAGTAAACTACTCGTAGAGTAGATACGGTCCACGTAATATGTACGTCATTGTTCCCAGAATCATTATGACTCGGAGTTTTAATCCTTCTACTTTCGTCCGGGAGACTGGTAGACCGTCGTTCTTCGTGTTCATACAGGAGAGATATCCGGTCTCAGGTTCTTCTTCTACTCTTGTCCCTCGTCTTGGTAGGTGCGGGTCAAAAAAAGAGGTTTTGAGTGGTAAGATTCTCAACAAGGTGAAGAGGACTCTTGATCAATCTTCGTGTCTTTTCAGTATGAATGTCTCTAGGAAGGTGGACCTTTCCCAGTTTTACACATTCTTCATCAAGGGAAGAGGGAGTCACCACTGTAAACTTAGCCCAGAACTTCTTTCTTATTAGTAAAAGGTCTAGTACCCTCCAGTACCACCCTCTGTTCTCTTTAATTCGTACTTTACTATTTGTATAATTTTAGGTTCAGATGAATTGTGTTCTCGAGTACAAATCTTAGTTGTCTCGGAAGTCTCCTAAAATTCAGTTACACATCTTTTAAGTCGAAACAAGTAATGTCTTATACCCGCACCCTACTCACATACAGACTAGATCCTACTTTTCCTGACCGTAGTCCACTGACCAACCTTCCTGTAATTATTAAGTTCTACCTTTAATATTTCTATATTCTTTTATTTCTATATTACTCTAGTGAGTAATTCTCGGTCTGTAGGACCTTACACTTCAGTTCACCCGGAATCCTTCCTGTAATTATTAAGTTCTACCTTTAATATTTCTATATTCTTTTATTTCTATATTACTCTAGTGAGTAATTCTCGGTCTGTAGGACCTTACACTTCAGTTCACCCGGAATCCTTCGTAGTAATACTTTTTTCGATCACCTTCACTNCAACCTTCCTGTAATTATTAAGTTCTACCTTTAATATTTACGGACTTACTAGTGAGTAATTCTCGGTCTGTAGGACCTTACACTTCAGTTCACCCGGAATCCTTCGTAGTAATACTTTTTTCGATCACCTTCACTTCCTTAAAGTCAACTCGATGAAGTTTAGGATTTTCTACTACGACACTTACACGACGTGAGTTATACGGTCGTTTACACTTTTTGAGTCGTCACCGGTGTCCTGACCTTTTCCATTCAAAAGTAAGGTTAGGGTTTCTTTCCGTAACGGTTTCTTACGAGTTTGATGGCGTGTTAACGTGAGTAGAGTGTACGATCGTTTCATACGAGTTTTAAGAAGTTCGGTCCAAAGTCGTTATACACTTGGTACTTGAAAGTCTACAAGTACGATAAAAATCTTTTCCGTCTCCTTGGTCTCTAGTTTAATGGTTTTAAACAATCCAGTATTTTCGTTCTCTCAGGGTCTTTTTATAGAGTCAAGTCAAGTCAAGTCAACGAGTCAGCACAGTCTGAGACGCTGGGGTACTTAGCGTCGTGCGGTCCGGCAGGACAGGTAGTGGTAGAGGGCCTCACGTGAGTCTAAGTACAGGTAGGTCAGTCACTACGGTAGATCGGTAGAGTAGGAGCCAGCAGGAGAAGAGAAGGACGTGGGTTTGGGAGGGTCGTAGTTTCAGAAAAGGTTACTCAGTTGTGAAGTGTACTCCACCGGTTTCATGAACTCAAAGTCGAAATCGTAGTAAGGAAGGTTTCTTTAGGGTCCGGGCTACAGGAAGTCTTACCTGACCAACCTAGAGAAACGTCAGGTTCCCTGAGAGTTCTCAGGAGAGGTTGTGGTGTCAAGTTTTCGTAGTTAAGAAGTCACGAGTCGGAAGAAGTGTCAGGTTGAGAGTGTAGGTATGTATTGGTGACCTTTTTGGTATCGGAACTGATCTGCCTGGAATCAGCCGTTTCATTACAGAGACGAAAACTTATACGATAGATCCAACCAGGATTGAAAAGAAGGTTCCTCATTCGTAGAAAATTAAAGTACCGACGTCAGTGGTAGACGTCACTAAAACCTCGGGTTTTTTTATTTCAGACTGTGACAAAGGTGACAAAGGGGTAGATAAAGGGTACTTGACTACCCTGGTCTACGGTACTAGAAACTAAAGACTTACAACTCGAAATTCGGTTGAAAAAGTGAGAGGAGAAAATGAAAGTAGTTCTCCGAAAAATCAAGGAGAAGTGAAAGACGGTATTCCCACCACAGTAAACGTATAGACTCCAATAACTATAAAGAGCGTCGTTAGATCTAAGGTCGGACACAAAGAAGGTCGGGTCGTAAAGAGTACTACATGAGACGTATCTTCAATTTCTTCGTCCCACTGTTATATGTCGGAACTGTATGAGGAAAAGGATAAACCTTGGTCAGACAACAAGGTACAGGTCAAGATTGACAACGAAGGACTGGACGTATGTCCAAAGAGTTCTCCGTCCACTCCACCAGACCATAAGGGTAGAGAACTTCTTAAAATGTGTTAAATAACGCTAGGTGTGTCAGTTTCGGAACCGTATCATTTCGTCTTCATCTACAAAAAGACCTTGAACGAACAAAAAAGGTACTAGGTCGTCTACAACCGTTAAACTAGAGACCAAGGAGACAGAAAAGATTTTGGTCGAACTTGTAGACCTTCAAGTGCCAAGTGTATAACGACNCTTGTAGACCTTCAAGTGTCAAGTGCATAACGACTTCGGACCGAACCTCTTAAAACTCGTAATGAAATGATCGCACAGTCTACTCACGTTGCCACACCATCAAACTCGTAAGAGACCGTTACGGAAAGAAACCCTAACCTTACTTTTGACTGGAAAAGGGCAGGACACCGGTGACGACTCAAAGGGTTTAAACGACCGTATAACTCACGTCGTGAAAGTGTCGTAGTAGAAAGTCATAAAGTTTATCGAGTTGACCTTAAGGTAGTGGAGGTGATCGAAACGAGTATCACTACGAAAGATTCCGGGTGAACTGAAGTGTAAGGTCCTATAGACCGAGATCTAATCACTAGTGTGGTAGCACTAATAGACTCAGTACTTCTAGAAAAAATATGTCAAGAAGACACATAAGAACGGTGGAGAAGAATTATAGAAGACAAAGACAGTCCAGGTCTGGTAAAGACAGGAAATAACTCGGGTAGAAACGTACTTTACAAGGGAACCATAGAGATTAAAAGAACTTCTGTAGACATCAGAAAGGGTAAGACAACAAAAGGAGATAAAGAAACGTAACTAGCGACTTCTTCCGAAAGAATAGAGAAGAACGATAAGAAACTTTGAGACGTAAGTCTACGAACATAGAAAGGAAAAGAGGAAACGAACAGTGAAGAGAAGAAAAGTGTCGATAAACATTCCGAAGGGGTCTGTCGGCAAAACGAAAAGACGTAAAGAAAAGGTACCCCTACAAGAACTAGGGACAGAGGACATGTTACAGTGTTTGGAGTAAGGTATCAAGTAGTCAGTGAGNGAAAGAAACCCTAACCTTACTTTTGACTGGAAAAGGGCAGGACACCGGTGACGACTCAAAGGGTTTAAACGACCGTATAACTCACATCGTGAAAGTGTCGTAGTAGAAAGTCATAAAGTTTATCGAGTTGACCTTAAGGTAGTGGAGGTGATCGAAACGAGTATCACTACGAAAGATTCCGGGTGAACTGAAGTGTAAGGTCCTATAGACCGAGATCTAATCACTAGTGTGGTAGCACTAATAGACTCAGTACTTCTAGAAAAAATATGTCAAGAAGACACATAAGAACGGTGGAGAAGAATTATAGAAGACAAAGACAGTCCAGGTCTGGTAAAGACAGGAAATAACTCGGGTAGAAACGTACTTTACAAGGGAACCATAGAGATTAAAAGAACTTCTGTAGACATCAGAAAGGGTAAGACAACAAAAGGAGATAAAGAAACGTAACTAGCGACTTCTTCCGAAAGAATAGAGAAGAACGATAAGAAACTTTGAGACGTAAGTCTACGAACATAGAAAGGAAAAGAGGAAACGAACAGTGAAGAGAAGAAAAGTGTCGATAAACATTCCGAAGGGGTCTGTCGGCAAAACGAAAAGACGTAAAGAAAAGGTACCCCTACAAGAACTAGGGACAGAGGACATGTTACAGTGTTTGGAGTAAGGTATCAAGTAGTCAGTGAGGTAGATAGTCTAGATCCCTAAACTAAATCCAGTATGGACTTACCAGATCATCAAAATGGATAAAAGAAGTCAAACTCAGACTTAAACCATTATTCCTCAAGTACTAGACTCGGTGTCAGTCGAGGACCAGAACAAAATCAACTGACACATCTCGAAAAGGTAGAAACCGACGTTTCTTATATTAGTTAGACTAAAACTGCAACTGGTAGACCACTACAGGTACACATCTCAGAAGAGAACACAACAACCTTCTCCCACAAACGATACTGGTCACGTAAAAGAACCGTTTTGAGATAATCAGAAAAGGGACGAAGTAAGGTGTAAGGTTCCAATTTGAACGGACAATGAAGCCACAAAGAACTGAAAGATGAAAACGTAAGGTCAGGGGTCAAGATTGTCCAGAACATCCAGAAGTATCTTGGAAAGTCGAAGTCGAAGAAGTCACAATGACCAACCTCGTATCTGAACCTATTGACACTATAACTTACCAAACGGAACCTCTACTTGTCTCTAGTAAGACAGCAAAAACTCTAACGTAGGTTCATGACGTAAAGCCTGAGAAAACAACTGGTACTACCGATGAGGTAAAGAAGATTCCCTAAGGACGGTCGTCATCATCTATATTACCAGTGGACTCAATTTAAGTGGGTAAGGTCAGGTAAAATCAAACGACTAAGGATCTCACAGTTGCAAGTGAGAACAGTAGAGGACAAACTGGTGAAGGTTAAACGGAACTAAGTACCTGGACTGTAAGGTCCAAGGATACGTTATAACGAGAAATGTCGTAGCCTGGAACGAAGACAGTGGTCAGTGTAGGTGTCGACCCATAACAAAAACGAAACCGAGGTAGGGAAGTAAGAAAAATCCCAATAAAGAGGTGACTAGAGGTCATCGTATAACCCGTGGATGACTGGACCCCTCAAGGAGAAAGTCATAGGATAGTAAAACGGAAAAGTATGACAAGTACCCCAAAAGTTCCGTTCTTATGACTTCACTAAACGGTAAGGGAAGAGGTCACCTGGTGTAAGTCAGTCTTGAGAGGTGGTACTGGGCGGGCAGAACCCAACGGGGTCCCGTACCGAACCAAAGTATATCAATCTGTTCCGACACCAGGATCACACTAATCTAACTGATCAAAAGACACTCATACCAAAGTCACACAGACGGGAGACTACGGGAGAACGTTGTGGATGGTAGAATGAACCCAAAGACAATGGAACCCGCACCCTATAGAGAAGTGCCGACGAGGTCGTTTCGTATCGACGACGAGGAATGGAATCTACTCCCTACAGAGGAGTGGTGGCGGGAAGGACTGGAAGTTATACCCTACCGAGGAGATCCGGGAGGACGCGGGTCCGTCGGTGGCGAGGAACCCGTACCCCAACTAGTAGAGCCGGCGACGGGGACTGGAGCCTGTACCCCATCGAGGAGGGTCGACGGCGGGGACTGGAGCCTGCGTCCCATCGAGGAGAGTCGGCAAGGACGTGGCAGCGTCGGACCGTGAGAGCCGAAGATGAGGACTGGAGTCTGCACCCCATCGAGGAAAGTCGGTGTGAACCGACCAACGTCGACGGACACGAATCACACCGATTTGTAGATAAAGACGAAATAACTGATACTGTTTCGGAAACTGACACACCTAGTGTTTTTTGACCTTTTAAGACTTTTTCTACTCGTATGGTCTGGTGGACTAGTGGAGAACTCTTTAGACATACGTTCAGTCCTTCGTTGTCATTCTTGACCTGTATCTTGTTGTCTAACCAAGGTTTATCCTTTTCCTCATATAGTTCCGACATATAACAGTGGGACGAATAAATTGAATATACGTCTCACGCAGTACTCTTTGTGACCCGACCTCCTTCGTGTTCGACCCTAGTTCTAACGGTCCTCTTTATAGTTATTGGAGTCTATACGTGTACTATAGTGGGGATACCGTCTTTGGTTTCTTCTTGATTTCTCAGAGAACTACTTTTACTTTCTCCTCTCACTTTTAAAACCGAAAAAGTTGTTAGTCTTTTGATTCAAGTACCGTAGGTCAGGGTAGTGAAGTACCCTTTATCTACCCCTTTGTCACCTTTGTCACAGTCTGAGATAAAAGAACACGAGGTTTTAGTGACGTCTACCACTGACGTCGGTAGTTTGATTTTCTACGAATGATGAACCTTTCTTTCAATACTGGTTAGATCTGTCGTATAATTTTTCGTCTCTGTAATGAAACGGTTGTTTCGAGACAGATCAGTTCCGATACCAAAAAGGTCATCAGTGTATATCTACGCTGGCAAGATAACGTTTGTTTCGACTCGGGGTTTCTTAACTACGAAAACTTGATACCATAACCTCTTCTGAGAACTCTCAGGGAACCTGACGTTCCTCTAGGTTGGTCAGGTAGGATTGCCTCTAGTCAGGACCCACAAGTAACCTTCCTGACTACAACTTCGACTTTGGGGTTATAAAACCGGTGGACTACGCTTCTCGACTGAGTAAACTTTTTTAGGACTACGACCCTTTCTGACTTCCGTCTTTCTCTTCCCCTACTACCTCCTACTCTACCAACCTACCATAGTGACCGAGTTACCGGTACTCAAACTCATTTGAGGCCCTCAACTACTACCTGTCCCTCCGGACCGCACGACGTCGGGTACCCCAACGTTTCTCAGTCTGTACTGACTCGCTGACTTGGTTTGACTTACTTCCGGTGTCGTTTCCTTTGTCTTTCGGCTCCTATATAAAACATTTTTCTAGATATTTTACTTACCCTTAACCACTGATTAACACACACACATTCCTCCACTTTCTATTACTCTAACTGTAACTCACAACGTAGGATCAAACCGTCTAGATGTGAGTCTACCAGGATTTTACTCGGGTAATATACACCAAGTAAGTCACACCTTAAACTATAAGTTCAAATCTTAATTTAATTGAAATGTAAACTTACTTTCTAAAGGGAGTCTTGATTTTTTATTACTTAACGAAACTCAGACGTCAGTGAGTACCCTTGAGGAGAGTCTTTAAATATTCTACTCCAACTGTTGTAGTCTCTCAGAATGAAAATTCGAGTAACCCATTTTTAATCCTTCTATTTAGTTCAAATTATATCTTATCAGAAGGATTTTTCCGTTTTAAGTAGTTAATTTTTGTTTTATATTAATCCCAATTACCTGTTTTTAATTACTAGAAAAATAAAATGTATAAACTCTGAGAAGATCGACAACTTCCACAGAACGAAACTCAAGAAAAGAGGATAAATTTTACATTTGTAAAGATGATGAATGGACTTTCTGACAGTGGATTCCTTTTAACTTCCTTTTAACTTTACGTGTCCATTCTCTTGTGACTTCTATAACACTTCTTTTAATTTTAGTCGTATAACTCCCGAAGGGTCCATCGAGTCATCATTTCTTAGGTGGACGGTTATGTCCTCTAAGTCTTCTGCGCCCTAGTCAGGGACCCACCCCTACTAGGGGACCTCCTCCTTTACCGTTCGATGAGGTCATAGGAACGGACCTTTTAGGGTACCTGTCTCCTCCGACCACCCGATGTACAGTATGTACGCCAACGTTTCTCAACCTGTACTGACTCTCTGACTTGTGTGTTGTAACGGTTCTTAAATATTAAAGTGAAAACACTCATTTTATGTTTACTTTTTTTTTTAGTTAGGGTCTTTCCTCTCTTTACACAAAAAAGGTTACTTTTATCTCTTGTACATAAAAAATCAATTTTTAATTATATTTTTTTTTAAGAACGGAAGAAAACACTTATCTTACTAACAGATCTTCCTTTTTCAGGTACTTTATCTCCATAACACACACAGATTATTAAAATTATTTCGATGTTAAATTTTCAGACTCTTGAGACTAATAATTGTAACTCCTCAATCGGGTAACATTAATGAACAGACCTAAAAGTCAGGGGAAGGACTAAAATAACATTCGTTTAAGGTTAAAATTACTCCGTCAACTTTAAGTAAACAACCCTATGTCTAATATAATTGACTACACTTTGGGAGACTAAGAGAAAGTAGACAAATCGATTTTATAGACATGACGAGTACTCAGAAATTATAACATTTGACTAGGTAGGTACTTCTTTACTTAAGATTATTTGAGTGACTATAGTCTCCACTTGGATCTACTATGGTGACTCATACGATTTTCTGTAGAGTCAAGAGATTTACTATATAAAAAGACTTATTACACACCTGAATTCTTGTAAAAGTATCATGATTAAAAAGTAGATCCTCTTATAAAGTCTCTTCTTCTTATTCTATCCGAGTATCGTCCATCTGTTCCGGAATGAATGACCTTTTCACTTTCTCGAGTATTGACCCGTGTATACACGACAAAGATAGGTAGACTGAAAGAATTTCGATCATAGTAAATAAATAAGTACCTTTTTAATAAAATACTCGTTTTTCATTCCTAGTCTACAGAGTGTCCTTTTCCCTATTTTTTGCACGAGGCGTAAACCGTAACCTCTTCTGTCAAATTTTTAGTGAACGATTCAGCGAAGTCAGTACAGGCTGAGACACGTTTGGGTATCTGTCGTCGGGTGGTCCGAAGGGGTAGGGACCCTAAGAGGTCCGTGCTTGTGACCTCGTCCGACGGTAAAGGAAGGGGTTACGTATTTTCACTTTGCACTTTCACTTCAACGAGTCGACACGGGTTGAGAAACGCTGGGGTACCTACCGTAGGGTGGTCCGAGGAGGTAGGTACCCTAAACGGTCTGTTCTCATGACCTCACCCCACGGTAACGGAAGAGGTTTTTAGTGAACTTTTGATAGTTTACTTCCTAATGTGTCTTTCGATGTTAAAGTCACTTAAGACAGTGAATAGTTCTCTATAAGTTTAGATATATGTACAAATCTGTGATTACACGATATAGATTTAGTAAATCTATCGACTAATGTTTCTATACAAAATTAAACAGTATAAAATAGTCTATTATAGATGTATAAATTTGTTTATTATAAGAACAGAATGTTATTCAGAACTAGATAAAAAAGTTTTGATATAAAATACTTCTTCAGGGGAGATCTGGACAGTTAAGGAAATAACTAAGGTGAAGATATAGATCCCATTACGATCACTCGTGTAATTTCCCTAAAAAGATCCTACCCCCTTACTAATAAGATTCAAAGGATTCCGTTTTATTGCCACTAGTACAACATTGTTTTTTTCATTTCGGTACAAGTTTCAGTTCTTTCGTCTGGTTCTCCTTTTTGATTTCTTACTTTCACAATCAGCACAGGCTGAGAAACTAGGGTACCTGACATCGGGAGGGTCCAAGGAGACAGGTTCCTTAAGAGATCCTTTCTTATGACCTCTCCCAACGGTAAAGGAAAAGGTCCCTAGAAGGACAGGGTCCCTAACTTGGACCCTGAGGACGTAACGTCCGTCTAAGAAATGGTAGACTCGGTGGTCCCTTCGGTTTCTTACTCGACGATGACGATTCAGTGAAGTCAGTACAGATTGAGACACGCTGGGGTGTCTACCGTCGGGTGGTCCGAGGGGACAGGGACCCTAAGAGGTCCGTTCTTGTGACCTCACCCAACGGTAAAGGAAGAGGTTACGTACTTTGACTTTTCACTTTCACTTCAGCGAGTCAGCACAGGCTGAGAAGCGCTGGGGTACCTGACGTCGGGTGGTCCGAGGAGGCAGGTACCCCAAAAGGTCCGTTCTTACGACCTCACCCCACGGTAACGGAACCCCATTTACTATCTTATTGTTTACTTCCGTCTTGTTACTGAACCCATATTCCAGTACCACTTTTATAATCTAGTCTTCGTCAACCCTGTACTGTCCTCTTTTCTCCAAGAAAAGTTTTTACGTCCCTACCCCGAAAGGATCACCGAGTCACCATTTCTTGGGTGGACGGTTACGTCCTCTGTGCCAAGCTAGGGACTAGACCCTTCTAGGGTGCACGGTGTCTCGTCAGTTCGGTACTTGGTGTTGATAACAAGGACACGAGATCTCGGGTCCTCGGTGTTTATGACTTCGGGTCCGTGAGGTTTCGGGTCAGAGGTGTTGTTCTCTTCGGTGACGTTACTCTTCGAGTGTGTACCGTTGTCTCTCTTCGGGGTTGAACACCGTTGATCTCTTTCGGACACGTCGTTACTTCTGTGACGCATTGGTTTTTATTTTCTTTATTTACGTTCTTACGATCACTGGTAACATACACACTAGGATTATTAAGTTTCCCTTTTTCAATACATCTTGAGTTTTCGAACATTTAAGGAATTACTTTTGTTTTTAGCGTCTTGTATCACGTGCGTGAATAGTTCGTGACCACGAATTTTTTTTATTTTCTTTAAGTAAAATAGTAGGAGAGTTTTGTACTTCAAAACTAAGAATTTTTCAACCGTAGATTGTTGTATTTCTGAAAGATTTGGTGTAGGGGTGAGGGTGAAGAATCCTAATCACACAATTGACTCTACCTACTTCGAGTTCCTGTCAAATCCCTAGTTTCTCGGTTCTCGATCTGAAAGTACTTATTCTGTGTGAAGTAGATCCTATTCGGACCTATATCTCAAATCTGATAGACATGAGACCTGTAACCCGTCACAAAGAAACTTAAATAAAAAGGAATGGAAGTATTATTAAACATCACAGTTAAAATACGGTTCTAAGACTTTCTCTCTTGTCGGATTTTCCTCTTTACGGGACTTTTCGGAGGGAGAACTATACCATCATCCTACTTGATACCCAGTCTTTACGTTCCTTTTATAAACCTAGCGATCACAAGAAAGGTCTAGGTGTGGGGTTGACGGAAGGTGTTCTTCGAGAAGTCATATAACACCGACGATTCTCAGTGTCGTGACAGACCAAAAACGAGGGTGATTCCTGATCAATAAATGTAAAAGGAACCTTTTTGGGTCATTACAGAATTATTTGAAGTAACCTAAAACCTATTCTAAAAAACTTAATAAAAGTTTCTTAATTTAATTCTCTGAGAAGGTTTACTAATACAGTTAGAGTAAATCTCGTCTGGAAGATGAATCCTGAAACAGTAAAAAAAATTAATTAACGTTATTTAGAAGTTAAAACAGAGTAGAAGAGAACTGAGGTCATTTCATTTCGTCAAGTACTAATTTGACTCTTATTAGGATCAGTAGAGTTGTCATCCAGTACTGTTATTTATATTATTTAAATCATGAAGGTCTTCTCACGAAAACTCTCGAACAGTTTTCTTTGTTCGTTTATTTGTACTCGAACCTTTTAACATGAGAATTAAGAGACCGAAAGGACTTACAGAAACAAATTTTTATAAGGATGATGTGGTCGTCTTGAATTTTAAATATTCACTCTCTTAGCCATTTCTTATGTATTTATTACAAATTTTCAAAAGACCGAAAAGATGGAAGTCAACGGATAAGTTATGTTGGCACCCGAACGCCGTTTACTAGACATATAGTTTAAGGGTTTGTCCTCTCTTGGTGAATAAAACGCATATTGACCTTTTTTCAAGGTAAACTGTCGTGACTGTCTTGTCAGTGACTAAAGTAACAAACGAGAAGTTTATGTCGAACTAGATGAAACAAGTCAGGAAATAAAAGTATATAAGAAAAGGTTACTGATGTCTTTATCTGTACTATTCTAAAAAAACATCGTTAGGAGACGTTCAAAGAATGAAATTGATATTTTATATCGGGTTTGTGTCGACACCAGTTAATGAGAACACTTAAATTTAAAAATGGTTACGTACAGATTTTATAAACGGAAAAAGTTTACATGTTTAACGGATCTCGTCTGTCATCATATACTATTATTATACTTTTATAAGTACTAAAACTATAAAGGATACCAAGAAACCAAGTAACGATAAAAGGTACAAAGAGCCAAATGAGACATGAATCATTTCATGGAACATGTATTATTCCTGAGTCACTTGTCAACAATTAACTTTTAATAGACTCTTTCTGTATAAATCAGATAGTATGGAGTGTGTATCCGTTTTTGATAATGTTTCATTTTGTTTCACCTTCATTTTTATTAAACACTAAAGAAACCGAAATAAAGTCCAAGTCCAAAATGAGGTACAAAGTGACAGAAATTCGTGGAGTTTATTTCTATAATACAATACTGAATTTTTAATAAAATTTTTAATTTATCAAACAGACATTATAATTTATAATTAAGTGAACTGACTATTAATTTAGGGTTTTTTCTTTCTTATATTTACACGAAAATATAATCGTCTTATGATAAGTTGACTTCAATATTTTTATAAAGTCTTATATAAAACTATAATCTTTAGTGACGACATATACGAACGATGTGAAACCTTAAAATTGTTTATTAGACGTAAGGAATAATAGGTTCTCTGCGAGAAGGTTACTGGTTATTTCTTATAACAAAACAAACGAAGGAGTTTCTGTAGATAATAAAAGAGAAAAAAGTGGTAGTCTACCTTTAAGATAATCCTTTATTTTATGTTTTATGTCAAAGATTCATAGGGTCAACTTTAATCTGGGTTAAATGGTCGTGTTAAGTATAAGACTGACAACTTATTATACGTCTTGTCAAAAGGTTTATAGATATGAGGTTTCAGGTGATTCCTAGTTTTCTTTATTTAAGACTCCTTCCACTGTTTCCATTTTAGATCTAAACTATTACTTTCAACTCTAATTTCAAGTACCTTGGTTTAAGATCCTTTCTTTTTATCGTAGATAATTAGACAAATTTTGGAACTGTACAATAAAACTTCTATATAAAAATTTTGGTATCTTCATGAAAATATTTTGTATTACTGACTTGTTTTCAATTCTATTTCATAGTTCTTTGTTTATGTTAAGTGTTGTATGTTTGTTTTTTGGTGGTAAGTTTAGTTTAAATACGGGAACGTAAGAATTAGTGTCATAAAATGTTTCATTATAAAAATGTCAATCCCCTTGCGTCCCATTCTTTTATACTATTTAAATTTACTTTTTGACTCTTAAAAAAGGGATGGACTGTCTTTATCATCGGATGTCGTAAGTCTTTAAAATAAAATTTCTGATGATTAAGAAAAAATTTCATATTCCATTGTTTCTAAGATATTGTCTGTATTTGTATTTTTACTTAAAAATATATCTTTCTGATTCTTGGTCTAGTTTCCAAAAAGTATTTAAGAACGTTCATAGAGGAGAATCATGGATTAAAGACGAACAAATATAGAAATTTACAACTAAAATTTCAGTTAATCAACTATAATGAGATGAATTTTGGAAAGATTATACAACTTTATAACAGTGTCCCATTTTATGGAGAAAAAAGTATCATTCAGTAGACCTAAATATGAAAGTCAATACATTTCAATATTGAAAATTAACCTTTTTTTAGATAAGAGGTTTATATTTGGTTTCTCTTGATTCTTTAGTCTACGTAAATCTATCTTTATTTGTCAACACGGAACACGAACCGAAGATGAAGGTAAAATCTAAACAATCGGTGAACTTGTGTCTTTAATGTCAATGACAGAATCAGGATCCGACCCTTTTATCAGACCAATGTAATACACGATAATGTAAAAAATTTTTTATCTTTATTTCCTATTGTATGTGACGTGGTTTCTTGATCGACATGGTGACCGACAAGATCAAGAGACTACATCTTGTCTTTTTCCCTCTATTCTTTCTATTTGTTACTATAGAAAAATATTTAAACAGTCCTGAGATAATGTGAATTGACTGTCTAATAAGTTTTACACAAAACTGAAGGTAAGGTGATATTATTAGAGAATAATTTCTGTAGTTATTAAAAATTTCCTATTTAGGTTTCTTAAGAAATTTGGAAATACAAGGATCTAGACTTATGGTATAGAGTATCATAATTGGTGAGGTTTAAGGACATACAGAAAAGATAAGTACCAAAGGTACTGTGATGAGTAAGAATGGAAAGGGATGACGGTGTTGATGGAGAACAGTCACTATAAAAGGAAATTGAAAATTATAATGAGTCCCACGATTGGACGTGTGAAAGAGAAGAGTCATGTGTGTGACCACTAAAGTTGACAGAGTACACGAAACTGAAGGCATTGAGATGGGTTCCTAAACAAAAGATCTTATTCGTACGTATTCAGAAGACCTACACAGGTATACTGATACTAGAATTTATGGAGTTCGAGTCGGTTTTCAACTTAAGTAATGGAAGATGAGGTTTAAACGAAAGAGTAAGAAGAGGTTCTACTTTAGCTAAAGAACTTTGTGTACTAGGCGGTTTCAAGTATATTCCTCCTTTTCTGATATACTTATCCAGTTAAAGGTAAATTTTTTTAACTTAGTTATTTACAGGTTTTATCTTTGGTGGTCCGGGTCTACCCAAGTGACCATTTAAGATGGTTTGTAAATTCTTTCTCAAATATGATTAAGAGATGTTAGAGAAAGTTTTCTATCTTTGTCTACTTATGTCCCCCATGAAGAATTGGGTTGGTTACCCCGGTCGCAAAGGGATTGTGGTTTTGATATGTTACTGTAACTTCTTTTTTCCTTATACTCTGTTACAAATAGTACTTGTATCTACGATTTAGGAGTTGTTTTGTAATCGTTTATTTTGGATTATTATATATTGGTAAAACGTAAAGGGTAAATCGTATCTTCTCTTAAACCATGAGGACGTAGGACCACGTGTGTTCCTTAAAACAGATAAAGGGGTCTGGACACATTCGAGACATTAGTTTAGTGTTACCGAAGGTTTAAGTCTAAGGGTCCCCTAAGAGTCAGGGAATCTGTCTACGGGTCTAACCCTTTAGACAACACGGGTGGTCCTGGGTCCTCTTTCCTCGTCTTTGGGGTGTTCTCTGACTGGGTCTGAACGGACACTCACAGGTACTCAGAGGTCACCTCCACACCCGACGACCACCGGACGACGTCCCAGTCCCCGCAACTCACACCGTTACGGACGTACCTTGGAAAACTTCCTCCAGCGGTAATAGAAGTAATCGAGGTGGTATTAAACCAGAGTCTAGTTGTTCCTCCCTTGTGTCGGGGCGGGTAGTTAACTTTTAACCTGATTTCCAAATGTCTCGTTGTAGTCTTGTTCTGGCGGGTAGTCTTGTTCTGCGTTAAAGCGGGTATCGGTCAGAGAGGGTAGTCCTTCAAAGGTCTTCTGAGAATAGGAGTAGGAACTCTCCCGTCTGTCTTACTTTTTGTGTTAGTCTCTATTGATTAGTTTAACTAGTGTAGTAGTGTCAGAACAGACGTAGTTACTTTGATACTCGGTTCGGTACATCCCAGTGGTTGCTGTCTACACAGTACTACCTCTGAAGACTGTTTTGTACCGGGTGACCTCTGCCCTTACCGTTTGGTGAAGTCATAAGAACGTAACTCTAAGGGTTATTGTCATACTTTTCCGTTTTTCTATCCTGTGACTTTCTACTTGAAGGGTCCAGTCATCCACGGGTTATACGATGACCTCTTCTCATCTCTTTATTGAGGTCTTTCTTACTTCTCTGTCTCGGTTTCATTTTTGTTATGGGTCAACACCTACACTGACCACTACCTTCATTTCAGGTTACAACATTTCTTGTTTTAACAAGTCCTTGGATCGTACGATCCAGGTACTTAGTCCCATTTAATCTTCACCAGTTGCTCTCTACCGTTCTCACTTGTAAATCTTTAGTCACTTCCTTTTACCTGACGTTTCCTGCTTAAATTAAGTCTACTGGTAATATAGATGATGACACCCGTTCTTAGGGAATCTTCTTATCCTCGTTGGAAGTATTAGTTGTTTTCTCAGGTTTTACGTCATGTACCCACGTTAGAGTTTTACTGCTTACTAGAGACAAGTAAAGGTTCCGTTTGGTAACTTTTTGTGTCATTCGGTTCACATACGGGTTTAGTCATTACGACTTCTTCGACTTTAACTTACCAAAACTACTTTCACTTTCTTTTCTCACTTTTTCAACCGTATTTCGAGTTGTAAGTCTTGTGATTCTAGTACCAAAGACCAGGGTAGTAAAGTGCCGTTTATCTATCCCTTTGTCACTGTCTAAAATTAAAACCCCCGAGGTTTTAGGGACGTCTACCACTGATGTTGGTACTTTGGTTTTCTAAGAACGATAAACCTTCTTTTCAATACTGGTTGGATCAGCCGTATAATTTTTCGTCTCTGTAATGAAGCAACTGTTTCCAGGTAGATCAGTTTCGATACCAAAAGGTCATCAGTAGATACCTACACTCTCAACCTGATATTTCTTTCGACTCACGGTTTCTTAACTACGAAAACTTGACACCACAACCTCTTCTGAGAACTCTCAGGGAACCTGACGTTCCTCTAGGTTGGTCAGGTAGATTTCCTTTAGTCAGGACTTATAAGTAACCTTCCTGACTACGACTTCAACTTTTAGGTTATGAAACCAGTGGACTACGTTTCTTGACTGAGTAAACTTTTCTGAGACTACGACCCTTTCTAACTTCCGTCCTTCTCTTCCCCTATTGTCTCCTACTCTACCAACCTACCGTAGTGGTTGAGCTACCTGTACTCAAACTCATTTGAGGCCCTCAACCACTACTTGTCCCTCCGGACCACACGACGTCAGGTACCCCAGTGTTTCTCAGTCTGTGCTGACTCACTGACTTGACTTGACTTGACTACTTCTGGGTGTTTTAGAAGATCTTGATTGTGGGTTTTTTCTACAGGAAAAGTAGTATCCCCCGACCTTACATTTTTATCCTTTAGTTCTCTTTGAACCTCATTGTCTGTTGAACCGGAACCTCATGTTTTATAAAGTCCCTTTTCCGATAAAACGTTTCTCTTGTGTGACCAGTATCGTTTGTGGGAAAGGGTTGTTGTGTTACCTGTTGAGAAATGTCCCTGTAGTGGTCTGCCAGTTATGGATTTAGTCTAACTAACATAAGAAACGTTGGTTTCTAGTTTTTCGAAATATGTCAGTCGTTTTTGTATTGTCCTCGACTGACACCGAGTCTAGTACTTGAAGAATCACGTTTTAAGTCTGAATATAAGTTCTTTCCTTGCTTTGTGATCTGGTAAACCCATACTGTATTTAGTTTAGGGAATGCTAATATGTCACTTTCACTGTTTATTTAAGTTTCCTAATCTAGACTATCTTTCTCACGGACTTCTTGATACCTACCTCCAAACACTGTGACATGTCCTCCGTCACTAGTTCTGGTAGGGTTCTTTTTCTTTACGTTTTTCCGTTTTACCAACAGACTCCTCCGAAATGTTTATCGACTCTTTACTTCTCTTCACTTTCCGTTACCTCTTTTCCTTTCTATATGGGTAAACTTACGTCTCAAGGTTTCTTATCGTTCCTCTTTCTTTCGGAAGAAGTCACTAGTCACGTTTCTTTATCTCCTTTTGTTATCTTACTCTCTCTGTTCTCTAGAGAAGTCCCTTTAATCTCTGTGGTTCCCTTTAAAAGTACGTTTCTACCCGTGTTTTTTCTGTATTTACCGTACCTGGATTGTCTTCTTCTTATATAATTGTTCTCCACCACTCTTATGTGTCTTTTTGATATGTTTTTTTCTAGAAGTACTGAATCTATTGGTGCTACCACACTAGTGAGTGGATCTCGGTGTGTACGAACTCAGACTTCAGTTCACCCAGTATCCTTCGTAGTGATACTTGTTTCGATCACGTCCATTACCTTAAGGTCAACTCGATAAAGTTTAGGATTTTCTACTACGACACTTTCACGACGTGAGTAGCTACTGTTGTTTACCCGGTGAGACTACCCACTATAACTAGTACCCTTTCCGATATCTATATATCCCTTTCCTTCATATTCTCTTTAGAGACATAAAAGGTGATTTAAAACGACACTTGAATTTTTGACGAGATTTTTATTTATATTCCAGGAAATTTTTTATGTGTCCGTAAAACCGTACCTCTTTGACTTGAGGGGTGTGAACGTTTATACCCTACTTGTTTTCGATCTTACAACGTTTAGTTCACTGAACCTTTGTGGGTTCACAACGGAACCGTTTATATAATGTCTTTGTAGATAATTATAACATAAAGACGTAGATCCTGATACACCAGAGTTACTGGAATATTTTCTAAAGAGTTCCATCCGTCTTCCTATTCCCGGTCCCTGACTTTTATTTGGTGTTCTTTCCGTACCATAACTTCTTGGGTCAGAGTGAGGTATGGTGAGGTGAGGGAAGGAGTAAGGGACGACAGAGTAGTTATTAATGAGAATATGGTCATTTTGTTTTCAAGTCAAGTTAATTCAACGAGTCAACACAGGCTGAGACGCTGTGGTACTTAGCGTCGTACGGTCCGGAGGGACACGTATTATCTACAATTAACTCACAGACACAAATTACTCCATAATGTCTAACTATTTCGTCCCTTTCCCTCGTACTTCATATTTAGTCCAGTTCCATTCTTAGTTCTGACTGGTGGTAACAACGAGGTACACCGTAGTCTAATCCCAAGACTGTAGTTACTGGTTCCATTTTGGTCTAGTCTTTGGCCTTTACCTCACCTCTCAGTTTTAAGGGTAGCCTTTGATCTTAGGACTCAACTGACTACAGTCCTTCGTTGTCAATCTTGACCAGTACCTTGTTGTCTGATCAAGGTTTATCCTTTTCCTCATGTAGTTCCGTTATATAACAGTGGGACGAATAAATTGTTTAATATGCGTCTCATAGAGTACTATTTACGACCCGACCTACTTCGTGTTCGACCTTAGTTCTAACGGTCCTCTTTATAGTTATTGGACTCTATACGTCTACTGTGGTGGGGACACCGTCTTTCACTTCTTCTTGATTTCTCGGAGAACTACTTTCACTTTCTTCTCTCACTTTTTGAACCGAATTTCGAGTTGTAAGGTCATCTCGATAAAGTTTAGGACTTTCTACTACGACACTTTCACGTCGTGAGTTTACGGTCGTTTAAACCTTTTGAGTCGGCACCGGTGTCCTGACCTTTTCCAGTCAAAAGTAAGGTTAGGGTTTCTTTCCGTTACGGTTTCTTACGAGTTTGATGACGTGTTAACGTGAGTAGAGTGTGCGATCGTTTCATTACGAGTTTTAAGAGGTTCAGTCCGAAGTCGTTATGTACTTGGCACTTGAAGGACTACAAGTTCGACCAAAATCTTTTCTGTCTCCTTGGTCTCTAGTTTAACGGTTGTAGGCGACCCAGTACCTTTTTCGTTCTCTTAAGGTCTTTTTGTAGATAAAGACGAAATAACTGATACGGTTTCGGAAACTGACACACCTAGTGTTATGTGACACCTTTTAAGACTTTCTCTACCCTTATGGTCTGGTGGATTGGACGGAGAACTCTTTAGACATACGTCCAGTCCTGCGTTACCAATCTTGACCTATACCTTGTTGTCTGACCAAGGTTTATCCTTTTCCTCATGCAGTTCCGACGTATAACAGTGGGACGAATAAATTGAAGATACGTCTCATGTAGTACTCTTTGCGACCTGACCTTCTTTGTGTTCGACCTTAGTTNTTTCTCTACCCTTATGGTCTGGTGGATTGGACGGAGAACTCTTTAGACATACGTCCAGTCCTGCGTTACCAATCTTGACCTATACCTTGTTGTCTGACCAAGGTTTATCCTTTTCGTCATGCAGTTCCGACGTATAACAGTGGGACGAATAAATTGAAGATACGTCTCATGTAGTACTCTTTGTGACCTGACCTTCTTTGTGTTCGACCTTAGTTTTAACGACCCTCTTTGTAGTTATTGTAGTCTATACGTCTACTGTGGTGGAAATACCGTCTTTCACTTCTCCTCTCTTTTTCGGAGTACTACTTTCATTTTCTCCTCTCACTTTTTCAACCGAATTTCGAGTTGTAAGTCTTTTACTTCTAGTACCGTAGGCCAGGGTAGTGAGGTACCCTTTATCTACCTCTTTGACACCTTTGTCATAGTCTAAAATAAAACCCCCCGAGGTTTTAGTGACGTCTACCACTAACGTCGGTACTTTAATTTTCTTCGAATGAGGAACCTTCTTTTCAATACTGGTTGGATCTATCGTATAAGTTTTCGTCTCTGTAATGAAACGGCGGATTCCAGGGAGATCAATTCCGATACCAAAAAGGTCATCAGTATATACCTACACTCTCCACCTGACACTTCTTCCGACTCGTGGCTTCTTAACTACGAAAACTTGACACCACAACCTCTTCTGAGAACTCGCAGGGAACCTGACGTTCCTCTAGGTTGGTCAGGTAAGACTTTCTCTAGTTGGGACCCTAAAGAAACCTTCCTTACTACGATTTCGACTTTGAGGTCATGAAGCCGGTGGAGTACGCTTCTCAACTGAGTAACCTTTTCTGAAACTACGACCCTCCCTAACCCCCGTTCTCCTCTTCCCCTGTTGGCACCCACTCTACCGACCTACTGTAGTGACTGAGCTACATACTCTCAGACTCACTTGAGGTCCTCAACCACTACCTGTCCCTCCGGATCACACGACGCTAAGTACCCCAACGTTTCTCAGCTTGTGCTGACTCACTGACTTGACTTGACTTTTAATACCGTAGGTCAGGGTAGTGAAGTACTGTTTATCTGGCCTTTTGTCACCTTTGTCACTGACTAAAATAAAACCCCCCGAGGTTTTAGTGACGTCTACCATTGAAGTCGGTACTTTAATTTTCTGTGAATGAGGAACCTTCCTTTCAATATTGGTTGGGTCTATTGTATAATTTTTCGTCTCCGTAATGAAACAGTTGTTTCCAAACAAATCAGTTCCGATACCAAAAAGGTCATCAGTGCATACCTACACTCTCAACCTGATATTTCTTTCGAACTCGTGGCTTCTTAACTACGAAAACTTGACACCACAACCTCATCTGAGAACTCTCAGGGAACCTGACGTTCCTCTAGGTTGGTCAGGTAGGATTTCCTTTAGTCGGGACCCACAGTTACTTTTACTTTGAGGTTATAAAACCGGTGGACTATGTTTCTCGACCGAGTGATCTTTTCTGGGACTACAACCCTAATTTCCGTCTTCCTCTTCCTCTACTGTCTCCTACTCTACCAATCTACCGTAGCGGTTGAGTTACCTGCACTCAAACCCATTTGAGGTCGTCAACCAATACCTGTCCCTCTGAACCTCACGACACGAAGTACCCCAGCGTTTCTCAACCTGTGCTGACTCACTGACTTCACTTGAATTGATCGTTCTTTTGTTGAATAAACTTAAGATACCAGACTTTGACCACTAAAACTACAACACTATGATAACTCATTCGCTCCGACTTAAGGATTCTACGAGTCAGATAATTTTCAGATTCGAAAGTTTAGTTGTTTCAGTTCCCTTTCAGAAGGTGTAATTTTCTTTTGAAAAGAAGTGTTTACAATACAAATCACATCTCTGTCGATATGTCCCGATAAATTATACCATTCTTAAATATCTTAATATTTGTGTATTTATACCTTTCTTTGGTTGTCTACCTTGTACAGGTTGTAGTGAGGGTTACGTCCTTAAGAAAGTTGTAAAAGTTGGTTTCAAATATGTCAAAGACGGACTATATGCGTTACTGTTACTCGAGTAGGGTAAATTATCCTTAGAGTTATAGGTAGAAACTAATAGATGGTGTTGTTTGTAAAGGACACTTGAGAGCGAACGGTCTATGTTGAGATCCGTAGTCTCTGTGTTTGTACATATTATATATGTAAGGAATTTGACCTGAGTTAAGGTAGAGAGGAATTGAAGGCAAATGATCAGAATTAGGAATGTCATGGTATGTCTTCAGTCTGGGTTGACTTCACTGAATTGTACGTACGTTAACATTCTGTATTAGGATTATAATTCGTTTGGATTCCATTTTTTACACGAAATTTTCAATTTTTGTGATACATTTATTTTTAGTACGTACTTATGATTTGGTGAAGTCGACACAGGTTGAGAAACACTAGGGTACCTCAGATCGGGAGGTCTGAGGAGACAAGTACCTTAAAAGGTCCATTCGTATGACCTCACTCAACGCTACGGAAGGAGGTTCCCTGGAAGGACTGGGTTCCTAGTTAGGACGGAGAGAATTCAGAGGACGTATAAGTCGTCAACAATAATAATAATCTAAGGTAATATATCAGAATATTACAGTATTCCTAACCTGATCTTATACGATTGTACTGGTCCTGGTCTCTACATTTATCTCCTTATAAAAGTCGTAACCACTGTCTACCCGGGTGTTTTCACAATTTAGAATGTGTCCTCACTTACAAATTTCTTACTTTCGTTTAATGTACAAATTTTAATTAAACTATTACATTTATTTAACGACGTAAATGTTTCAACTTATGTATATTTTTAGAAACTGATATTAAAGAAGGTCAAAAACGCCTAAAACAAGACGTACTGGGTTTTGCACATAAAACCGTACAATAAGAAATAGATTTGTAAGACGTTCAAGACCTGAAAATCTTTCGAAACATTATCTCAGGAGTCAAAATTAACGGTCCCTAAGAGGACCTCGGGAATTTTTTAATAACCTACCTCTTTTAAAGAATTTCACTCTTAAGATGAAGTCTTCCCTGTTCTTTGTATTATAAGATTAGTCTATCATCTCTTAGAGTTGTTTACGAGTATAAAGAGGGTAAACGTTAAAAGGGATTCACAAAACCGTGAACAATTTTCAGTCTCAATTCTCTGTCGTTGTCCCGGTCAAACCGACTAATGTATTCCAATCTAAAACGATTGACGACTCTTTCTGCCACCAAGTTAGTCGTCTCAAGTTTTACTATATACGACTATTAAACAGTTATAAAAACTTTGGGTTTCTCTTTTACACACTTTGACCTAAAGTTTGTATTTGTTCTTAGGTATAAGTATTGTTACTCTCAATTAAGAATTCGTATTGTTACTACATAATTTTGTTTATATTAATTGAGTTCATAACCACAAGTCTCTAGTGTATAGCTCTTCGAAATAACAAAGATACCTGTACATACTATTTTAACTATTTTGTTACTTTCCTGTAGAACCAATCATTCAAGTACTACATTCACCTTTCGTCACCCTTTATTACGTTTTTTTTGTCTAAATTAGTTAAGTTTTTATTAAATACGAACTGAAAACCATACAGAACCGAGATCTTTTAATTATTACCGTACACGTCTCAAGATCTTTAAGAGTCATGAAGTTTGATAGATTACGTCTGTTTTTTAAGAGAAAAGTAGGAGAGAAACTACGACTAGTAATAATGGAGGAAATATGATAGATCCCAGTTGAATTGAAAGACCGTAAGTACATTATAATAAGATTAAGAATAAGTTATAACTATTCTTAAACGTCGTAAAATTAAAATATTTCTACCTTTTTTAGTTCTCTATAAAGAGAACAACCGGAGAGTTGGGGTGAGTAATTCACGAACGAGGTGGTGCCTAGTGAGATACGAGTCCGATGCGACATGAGGGTTCGTTTTCGTTTCAGGACGAGGTTGGTGTAACCCGGCTGGAGAATAATGAACAGTGACATGAAAACAAAACAGAACCCTGGTCACTTATTTCGTCGTTCGGCAATGTAGGTCTTAGGAGATTTCGGCCAGACTTCTTCCGGACCAAATTCAATTTACGTTTCTTATACACATGTTAATTTTATATACAAGGAAAAGATGAAACAATTTGTTCATTGTATATAGATGACTGTTCGTAACAACGAACAGAGAAACGAAGATATCAGAGACCTGATTAAGAGGGAAAACGTATGTCTAGATTTTTATTATAAATTTAAGTGAGGGAGTCTACGACTACTACCGAATAATTTAGATTCGGTGTATGAGATAATGCCTTAAGTTCTTAAAGATAGTTAACTGTTGAGTATGGAGAAGTGCGGTATAGAATAATATTAAGATCTTGTACGAGAAACGGGGTTTTTCAGTCTAAATCTATTAAATTCTAGATACTATCAAAGTGACTCGTCCTCCTTATTATTTGTGTGTGACGTTGTATATCCTTTTATTTTAACCCGGGGACGTACCTTTATTTTTTTGAATTTGGTAGGTTTTCTTTGTTTATAATAATAACAAATTGAATAAGTGAGATGTCTATACGTAATTAACACACGTAGACAACGGACGAGACACGGTCCATGATTAGATCTACGACCCCTGTGTTTTCTTGTTCTCCGTGAGAAATAAACTTTTCTCAAAAACAGTGACTGTTATTACAAGTGTGTTGGAACGTAGGGAAAACTTCAGTCCCTAAGTATTTATAACGTGTGTGCGTGTGTGTGTGTTTTTTTTAATCAGAGTTTTAGTTATAACTGATAGTATACTCCATATATGTACTAAGATGTTCAACAATAGACTTTGATTACAAAATAGGATCTTAAGTCAAAGGTGAACTGTCGACAAATTTCCTCTATTTTTAATACAGTTCCTTTATTTTAATAAACAGGGAGTAATAATTATGGGTAAAAGACAAAAGTATATTAACAGAGTGTTAATCATCGTATATCGAAATTTTTGATGTACATGTGATATATTAGAGTGTATCTTAGATTTTTTCGACTTAAGTATCTTGGTCTCTCATCTTTCCAACAACGGTCCCTGAGTCCCCTCCCCCTTTACCTTTCTACAACCAGTTTCACGTTTTTGAAAGGTAAAATTTTCCTTATCCAAGACCCCAGATGACACGTCGTGTCACTTATATTAATTATTATGACAAAACATCTGAATACTAAACGATTCTTTCTTCTAGAAACAATATTGTGTACGTGTGTGTGTTTTATCATTGATATACTCCACTACCAATACAATTAATCTAACTGACGCCATTATAAAATGTTACACATAGTTTAGTAGTGTAATATGTACGATTTCTATATGTTAAAAATAAACAGTTAATATGGAATCATTTCGACCCCCACGATATTCGTAGGGTTCGTTTACTTTTTTTTGTCATTTTGTCTTGTGTAAGACTAATGTAGAACAAAAGAGACCCTCTTACTTGATCGATACCATGTTAAGGGCAACCCTCTCTGACAAGGTTTGAAGGAAATTTTTAACCGAAAGTTATAACGTACAGTCACTACAGATAAGTTCTTCACTTTTTAGTGGGTTCTGTTTAATATAGTCGGTAGACCTAAAAAAGGTGAAATTAGAGTCTTATGTGACACTTTGTGTTATTTCAGAACTGGTGACGGGTAGAGAGATAATGTGTTATCCATAACAAACGAAGTGTCAAATATCTTCACGTGGCGAATTCTTTATAATCCTTCTCATTCTTTTCGTATGCATCGTTGTGTGTGTCTTATGTCTCGTATCACAGGAATTATAGTAAAAGGAGAGAGCTTTATAAGTATTGAAACTTTTATCCAATTCTACCCGATATGACTATGGATTGACAACAAAGGATTAAAATCTATTAAAGGTCAAAAGAAAGACCTACTTGTTTTTAAGATGACCAAAATTTCAATGAGGGTTTATTTCCTCCGTTTTATACAAAAAGAAGAAAGATGCACTGAAAACTAATCATTTCTCATACCTACACGGGACAAATTTGTGTCATGCACACACACGAATCAACCCAGACTGAGAGACACAGGGGTAAATGACATCGGGTGGTTCGAGGAGGTGGGTACCTTAAAAGGTCCCCTCTTATGACCTCACCCAACGATAAAGGAAGAGATCCCCTACACAGAAGAGACACAGAGAACTCATAAGACGTGACCGTCTGTCTAAGAAATGGACCTTTCGGGACAAATTTGTATTCCTGTGTCGTTTGTTTATAATCTACCCGAAACACACTTTTCGGTGTAACTTTGAGGCTTATAGTGTACCTAGGTACAACGGTAAACGGTGTTTAAATTTTGTATTGGTATCACACTACCAATTCAAGATTTCTTTCTGTGTTCCGTGTTCAGAGTCAAGGTTAATAATTGATTCGTTAGTCTCTGTTTATAAAATTAAAAGAACAGGAAGTCAAACAGAAGATTTTAATTCTATTATTTTGAATTCTATTGTTGTTGGATGTAGTTTCGTAACATTATTAATGACTTAAAAATGTACGTCTCGTAGTCTTGTCACAAATCGTTTATTAGTCAAGAGTTATTTTTAATAGTTCGTTTTGATCGAAGAAACCCGTGTTCTCATATCATAATATTCTTGATAACCTTATCTTTCAAATTTCAGTAAAGGACAGTTCACATTGATTCATCATGAAAAGATATACCTGTTTCAAATTATTTTAAATGAGACTCAAGTTTATCGTTACAGACCCAAAGTTATATGATACATTTAAAGATCTTGTTAACAGAAAGTGGTAACTTCTAGTGTGAAATAAAGAGTAAGAAAAATTTAATGACTTATTTCATGTTTCTAATACAAATGAAAATACGATCCCCTTTTTTGGTGTGTAAACGAAGATCACTGTACAGTCAAATAATAAAGTAGTTCGTTTTTTACAGACTTACCTAGAACATTACCTGACCTATAAACACAGAGGGTTTTAAATAGGCGACTTTGTGATTAAGGTTACACTATCATAAATCTTCCCCCGGAAATCTTCCATTAGTCCCATGTCCCACTTCGGAAGTACTTACCTTAGTCACAGAAATGATTTTCTACAATTCTCTCGATCGAGTGAAAGAAAGATACTACACTTCTATATTCAATCGTCAGATGTTGGACTTTCTCCCAGGAGTGGTCTTAAGTTGTTATGACCGTGAGAATACAACTTAAAACTCGGAAGTCTTGACACTCTTCGTTTGACTACAACAAGTTTTCAGTGAGTCGGATACCATGAAACAATCTCGTCGGTCTGGATCTGTCTAGAATTGACTTAACTTCTACGAACTTTAACTGTCCGAATCGTATACGTCTCTTAAAGTATAAATGATCCCTTTATTTTCTCGAACTTCAGAGGAGTTTCTCTGACAGCAAGTAGTAAGTTTCGTTGGTGTCATCAAACATTCCTCTGAGGTGCTGAGGGCATCCTCATTTTACGATATGTTTCATTTTACGACGTTTTTATCTTTGGTTACTTACCAAAGTTCATATTTTCCGTTTTCTTGTTTGTGAGTCTTAAGTTTTACGACCGATAAGATCTCGACAGTACGTATACAGTGAGGAGGTCCGACTTATGATTACTCCTGAATAGATGGGAAAAGTGTCAAGGATCACACAATGTTTTTAATTGATTGTTAACTTTATCTGTGACGTCAGTCGCTTTTATTCTGGTCCTCGACTGATACCAAGTCTAGTACTTGAGGTATAACTGTTTAAGTCTGACTTTAACTTCTTTCATCCCTTTTGGTGATCCGGTAAGTCCATACTGGATTTAGTTTAGGGAATACTAATATGTCATCTTCACCCTTTATCTAAATTCCCTGATCTAGACTATCTATCTCACAGACTACTTGATACCTGAATTCAAGCACTGTAATATGTCCTCTGTCCCTAGTTCTGTTAGGGGTACTTTTTCTTTACATTTTTTCGTTTTACCGACAGACTTCTCCGGAATGTTTATCGACACTTTTCTTCTCTTCGGTTTTCGTTTCCTCTTTTCCTTTCTATAAGGGTAAACTTACGTCTCAAAGTTTCTTATCGTTTCTCTCTACTCTTTCGGAAGTAATCGCTAGTTACGTTTCTTTATCTCCTTTTGTTGTCTTATCCTTTCTGATCTCTAGAGAAGTTCTTTTAATCTCTATGGTTCCCTTGTAAAAGTACGTTTCTACCCGAGGTATTTCCTGTCTTTACCATACCGGGATTGTCTTCGTCTCTATAATTCTTCTCTACCGTTCTTATGTGTCTTCTTGACATGTTTTTTCTAGAAGTACTGGGTCTATTAGTGGTACCACACTAGTGAGTGGATCTCGGTCTGTAGGACCTTACACTTCAGTTCACCCGGAATCTTTCGTAGTGATGCTTGTTTCGATCATCTCCACTATCTTAAGGTCAACTCGATAAAGTTTAAAATTTTCCACTAAGACACTTTCACGACGCGAGTTATGCGGTCGTTTAAACCTTTTGAGTCGTCACCGGTGTCCTGACCTTTTCTAGTCAAAAGTAAGGTTAGGGTTTCTTTCCGTTACTGTTTCTTACGAGTTTGATGGCGTGTTAACGTGAGTAGAGTGTGCGATCGTTTCATTACGAGTTTTAAGAGGTTCGGTCCGAAGTCGTCATGCACTTGGTACTTGAAGGTCTACAAGTTCGACCAAAATCTTTTGCGTCTCCTTGGTCTCTAGTTTAAAGGTTGTAGACGACCTAGTACCTTTTTCGTTCTCTTAAGGTCTTTTTGTAGATAAAGACGAAATAACTGATACGGTTTCGGAAACTGACACACCTAGTGATATTGGACACCCTTTAAGACTTTCTCTACCCTTATGGTCTGGTGGAGTGGACGGAGAACTCTTTGGATATACGTCCAGTCCTTCGTTGTCAATCTTGACCTGTACCTTGTTGTCTGACCAAAGTCTATCCTTTTTCTCATGCAGTTCCGGTATATAACAGTGGGACGAATAAATTGAATAAACGTCTCATGTAGTACTCTTTGAGACCCGACTTCTTCGTGTTCGACCTTAGTTCTAACGACCCTCTTTATAGTTATTGGAGTCTATACGTCTACTGTGGTGGGAATACCGTCTTTCGCTTCTCCTTGACTTTTCGAAGAACTACTTTCACTTTCTCCTCTCACTTTTTCAACCGAATTTCGAGTTGTAAGTCTTTTACTTCTAGTACCGTAGACCAGGGTAGTAAAGTACCCTTTATCTACCCCTTTGTCACCTTTGTCACAGTCTGAAATAAAACCCCCCGAGGTTTTAGTGACGTCTACCACTCACTTCAGTACTTTAATTTTCTGAGAATGAGGAATCTTCCTTTTAATTCTGGTTGGATCTATCGTATAATTTTTCGTCTCTATAGTGAAACAGTTGTTTCCAGGTAGATCAGTTCCGATACCAAAAAGGTCACCAGTACATACCAACACTCTCAACCTGACACTTCTTTCGACTCGCGGCTTCTTAACTACGAAAACTTGACACCACAACCTCTTCTGAGAACTCTCAGGAAACCTGACGTTCCTCTAGGTTGGTCAGGTAGGATTTCCTATGGTCAGGACCTACAAGTGACCTTCCTGACTACGACTCCGACTTTCAGGTTGTGAAACCGGTGGAGTCCGTTTCTCGACTGAGTGACCTTTTCTGAGACTACGACCCTCCCTAACCCCCGTTCTCCTCTTCCCCCACTGTCTCATACTCCACCGACCTACCGTAGTGGTTGACCTACGTGTACTCAAACCCACCTGAGACCCTCAACCACTACCTGTCCCTCCGGACCACAAAACGCTAAGTACCCAGAGTTTCTCGGCCCGTGCTGACTCGCTGACTTGTCTTGGTTTGCCTTGACTTGGGAATAAAATTGGAGTAATTGTAGTAATAATAATAAAACGATTTCTAGTGCAAATTGTGACTCTCGACATATTTATGTTAAGAAAAGATAAGGTCGTCATCTCTTCACTTATAACTACTTGTTTTATTAACGATGTCGGTTAAGTCAAGTCAAGTCAGCGAGTCAGCACAGGCTGAGACGCTGGGGTACCTAACGTCGTACGGTCCGAAGGGACAGGTAGTGGTTGAGGACCTCAAGTGAGTTTGAGTGCAGTAGCTCAGCCACTACGGTAGGTCGGTAGAGTAGGAGACAACAGGGGAAGAGGAGGACAGGGGTTCGTAGTTCTATTTACACCAGTTCGGAAACGTACGATGGGTCTTACCTCTTTCTTCCGCAACAAGGTCTGAGGACGGTATTGTATTCACTTTTAAAAGAGTTACAGGACTCGGGGACTATAGGACGTTTATTTCCTCGTCCTTCAGGAGTTTAAAACGTCGTCCTTCGATGACTCCACCGTTGGATGGAACTAAAGGTTTACCTTGTTAGTAGATGTTTTCCTTTTCACTCCTATATATGAAGTATTTAGACTTCTCTTGTGTCTTGTCCGAAGAAGGTCTTCGAATACGCAACAACAGTAAATTTTGGCCGACTACGGTCATAGTATATAGGAAGTCCTATGCCCGGTCGCTCGACACGACTTCAAAAGACAAGGATAATGACCGACGGAGTGAAGTTCTTGGAAGCGATTGTTCTATGTCCGTTGGTAAGACCTCGGGGTCGATATCCACCGATGGCTAGGGTCCCGACTGGTGGTCGAAGAGTGTCTCCAAGAATATACTTGGGCGGGTGGAGCGGGAGACACTGTGTCTGAGGGGAGTCACGGTGCACCTGTGCCGGCCGGCAGTAGGGGTTTGTTATTGCTGCCCACCCCTCCCCGCGAGAGAACCTCCAGACTACTGTACTCCCTACGGTCGGTTCTTTCAAAACGAGTACACACCTTCCTAGAGAAGAGCGGTTCGGCCTCTCCAGTCGACTTAGTGGTGAAGGTGTCTCTGGACCTTCTTTATCTTTCCGTCTCTTTCGACCAGACCTTTCCGGCACTGACGCCCCCTGACCGTCGAAGGGTCGAGTGACGATGACGTGGGCTCCAATGTCTGCCCAGACTTCCACGTCCATAGGAGACACGGGTAGGTGTCGAGGGGTGACCTCTGATCGGAGTCGCGGTCGTTACTGACGCCGGGGTGTCGAGGCTGGTGACTTGCTCATCCTGGTTGGTGACTCCCCGATTTCGACAAGAGGGTGTCTGAGATTTTGTGTTTTACCTTCATTCCAGCTGTCTTTCATCCAACAAGTTTTGTACATACTCATTTATATCATTATACATATTATATATTTCATAAGTATTTATATAAATAATATTTATGTATACATTTAGAGTCGGTATATTAAAGTTAATAGTTATTTGCAGTGTCTGTATGTCTATACCAAAAGTAAATAAAAACAATTTTCCAGATGGATATCAAGTAATGTAGAGTTCACCTTAGACATTTTATCGTCGTAGTCTTAATAAGACCCTAATAACAAATTTTTTATTGAGTCCACGGATAGAGTCTGGATGATTTAGTCTTTGATGTCTTTATTCCACACTTTCAGGTGAGAAAAAAATTTGGAGAGACAACAACAAACCTCTTCCGTTACCGTGGGGTGAGGTCATGAGGACGGACCTTTTAGGTTACCCACCTTCTCGGACCATCCGACGTCAGACACCCCAGTGATTCTCAACCTGTGCTGACTTGCTGAAGTGAAAGTGAAAAGTGAAAGTACGTAACCTCTTCCTTTACCGTTGGGTGAGGTCACAAGAACGGACCTCTTAGGGTCCCTGTCCCTCGGATCACCCGACGAACAGATACCCCAGCGTGTCTCAGCCTGTGCTGACTTCGCTGAGTCGTCGTCGTCGTCAACAACAACAAATCAACGATTCAACAGAGAGTGAGAAAACGTTGATTTGGAGGGTTTCCTCTAAATAAACGGTACGTGTACCTCTTAATAATAGGATCAAATAAAAAGAAGGATTTTGTGTCTTCCTATCGTATAATATTACGAGAGTCTTATTCAGTTTTTCTATAAAGAAGGGACTTTTCAAAATTGATACAGAGTATACTTTTGTAGAATTTGCAGACCTATTTCTAGTACCTAATTTTTGGTACGATAGTGAGAACGAGGGAGGTATTTGACGACCCAGGTTTTGAGTGTTCATATTTTTTAACAAGTTTCCGTATTTTTAGATTTGTATACCTTTTGTTCTTAACACTTATTTTAAAACCATCGACTTTTTTTCTAGTTATTCACTATTTACTGTTCCGTTTTTTTTTTTTTTTTTGACTTAGTTAAGGTCAAGTCCAATCAGTGAGTCAGTACAGGCTGAGAAACGCTGAGGTACCCGACGTCGTACGGTCCGGAGGGACAGGTAGTAGTCGAGGACCTCATATAAGTTTGAGTACAGGTAACTCAGCCACTATGGTAGATTGATAGAGCAGACAACAGAGGAAGAGGAGGACGGAAGTTAGAAAGGGGGGTAGTCCCAGAAAAGTTTACTCAGTCGAGAAGTGTAGTCCACCGGTTTCATAACCTCAAAGTCGAAGTGGTAGTCAGGAAGGTTACTTGTGGGTCCTGACTAGAGGAAATCCTACCTGTCCAACCTAGAGGAACGACAGGTTCCCTGAGAGTTCTCAGAAGAGGTTGTTGTGTCAAGTTTTCGTAGTTAAGAAACCGTGCGTCGAAAGAAATATCAAGTTGAGAGTGTAGGTGTGTACTGATGACCTTTTGGTATCGAAACTGATCTACCTGGTAAAAACGGTTTCATTGTAGAAACGAAAAATCATACGACAGATCTTTCGAGTATTACAAGGAAGGTTCCTCACTCGTAGAAAATTAAAGTACCGAAGTCACTGGTAGACGTCACTAAACCCTCGGGTTTTCTTATTTCAGTCGGTGACAAAGGTGACAAAGGAGTAGATAAACAGTACTTCACTAC
The DNA here is from genome assembly GCA_006410555.1 of Capra ibex. Lineage (NCBI taxonomy): Eukaryota > Metazoa > Chordata > Mammalia > Artiodactyla > Bovidae > Capra > Capra ibex. The sequence goes on along the minus strand of SJYO01029800.1, from coordinate 532,556 downwards.
CCTGGCCTACGGTACTAGAATCAAAAGACTTACAACTCGAAATTCGGTCGAAAAAGTGTGAGGAGAAAGTGGAAGTGATTTTCTCCGAAAAATCAAGGAGAAGTAAAAGACGGTATTCCCACCACAGTAGACGTATAGACTCCAATAACTATAAAGAGGGTCGTTAGAACTAAGGTCGAACAAGAAGGTCGGGTCGCAAAGAGTACTACATTAGACCTTTATTCAATTTATTCGTCCCACTGTATATGACGGAACTACATGAGGAAAGGGTTAAACCTTGGTCAGACAACAAGGTACAGACCAAGATTGACAACGAAGGACTGGACGTATGTCTACAGGGTCCTCCGTCCAGTCCACAAAACCATAGGGGTAGAGAAAATCTTAAAAGGTGTCAAACAACACTAGGTGTGTCAGTTTCCGAAACCGTGTCAGTTATTTCGTCTTTATATACAAAAAGACCTTGAACGAACGAAGACAATACTAGATTGTCTACAACCGTTAAACCAGAGACAAAGAAGTCGAAAAAGATTAGGACGACCTTGTAGACCTTCAAGTTCCAAGTGTATGACAATTTCGGACCGAATCTCTTGAAACTCGTAATGAAACAATCGTACACTGTACTCACGTTAGTACGTCATCAAACTCGTAAGAAACCGTAACGGGAAGGAACCTTAACCTTACTTTTGATTGGAAAAGGTCAGGACACCGGTGACGACTCAAAAGGTTTAGACGACCGTATTACTCACGTCGTAAAAGTGTCGTAGTAGAAAATTCTAAACTTTATCGAGTCGACCTTAAGGTAGGGGAGGTGATCGAAACAAGTGACACTACGAAGGATTCCGGGTGAACTGAAACGTAAGGTCCTACAGACCGAGATCTACTCACGAGTGTGGTAGTACTAATAGACCCAGTACTTCTAGAAAAAACATATCAAGAAGACACATAAGAACGGTAGAGAAGAATTATAGAAGACGAAGACAATCCCGGTACGGTAAAGACAGGAAATAACTCGGGTAGAAACGTAAATTACAAGACAACCGTAGAGCTTAAAAGAACTTCTCTAGTGATCAGAAAGGGTAAGACAAGAGGAGGTAAAGAAACGTAACTACTGACTCCTTCTGACAGAATAGAGAGGAACAATAAGAAACCTTTAGACATAAGTCTACCCATATGGAAAGAAAAAGAGGAAACGGAAAACGAAGAGAAGAAAAGTGTCGATAAACATTCCGAAGGAGTAAAACGGAAAAACGTAAAGAAAAAGAACCCCTACCAGAATTAGTGTGGAGGACATGTTACAGTACTTGGGGGTAGGTATCAAGAAGTCCGTGAGACAGGTAGTCTAGATTAGGGAACTTAGACAAACAGTGAAGGTGACATAGTAGGATTCCATAAACTAAATCCAGTATCGACTTACCATAACACAAAAAGGGGTGAAAGAAGTCAAATTCAGACTTACACCGTTACTCAAGTACTAGACTCGGTGTCAGTCGAGGGTCAGAACAAAAACGACTGACATATCTCGAAGAGGTAGAAACCGACGTTTCTTATATTAGATAGACTAAAGTCATAACTGGAAGACCACTACAGGTACTCATGTCAACAGAAAAGTACAACTTTTCCCACAAACGATACTGGTCAGTCAAAGACCGGTTTTAAGACAATCGAGGACGGAACGAAGTAAAACATGGAGTTCCGATTTAAACGGACAGTGAGGTCCATAGTGAACTGAAGGATGAAAGCTAAAGTCAGGAGATACTACTTTTCCTGTAGGAAAAACCATCAATCAAGATCTTCCAGAACATACAGAAATATCTCGACAAGTTGAAGTCAAAGAAGTCGTAATGACGAACCCTGTATTTGACCCTAATGACACTATAACTTGTCAAACGGAATCTTTACTTGTCTCTAGTAAGACAGTAAAAACTCTAAGAGAGGTTCATGACGTAAACCTGAGAACAACTGATACTACCGATGAAGTAAAGAAGATTCCCTAAGAACGGGTGTCATCATCTATATTACCAGTGGACTTAATTTAAGAGGGTAACGTCAGGTAAAAGGAAGTGACTAAGGATTTTACAGATAAAAGTGAGAACGGTAGAGGACAAACTGGTGAAGACGATGACGACGACGACGATTCAACGAAGTCAGCTCAGACTGAGACATGTTGGGGTGTCTGTCGTCGGGTGGTCCGAGGGGGTAAGGACCCTAAGAGGTTCGTTCTTATGACCTCACCCAACGGTAAAGGAAGAGGTTACATACCTTCACTTTTCACTTTTACTTCAGTAAGTCATCACATGTTGAGAATCGTTGGGGTACCTGACGTCGGATGGTTCGAGGAGGTGGGTACCCTAAAAGGTCCGTTCTCATGACCTCAGCCTACGGTAACGGAAGAGGTAACTGGTGAAGATTAAATGGAATTAAGTACCTGGATTGTAAGGTCCAAGGATACGTCATAACAAGAAATGTCGTAGTCTGAAATGAAGGTAGTGGTCAGTGTAGGTGCTGACCCATAACAAAAGTGAAACCAAGACAGTACAGTAAGAAAGACCTCAATAAAGAGGTGAGAAAGGTCATCGTATAACCCGTGGATATCTGGACCCCTCAAGTAGAAAGTCACAGTATAGAAAAACGGAAAAGTATGACAAGAGTCTCGTCACCGACGCACCGCGATCTCGTTGAAACTCCTTTATGGGGTGCAGGTTCCCGTTTCCTCTTCGGGGTCTTTCTACCATCCTCCCCGTTTTAGGTAAATCTTAGTTTGGGGTATGGAAGGTCTCTGTGAGTCTCCCGAGTTCGTTTGGAACACGTATGGTCTTGGGACTCTAGGGTGTCTCTGACTCGGTCTTAACACAAACTCTCAGAGGACAACACCATGTCCAGTTGTCACCTGATGACGTCCCCGTTCTCGAGGGCCGCGTCACCTGGACCCATACCGTGTTTGGGAGAACCTCTTCCAACGGTAATTGGGGTGGTTTCTCGGTCGTCTTGAATGTGTCCTGTCTCCTTTATCTGAGAACCTTCCATGTTTGTTTTGAAAGACACGTGGTCTGGGTCCTTTTTCCTTGTCACTGGGATGTTCTCTGACTGGGTCTGAACGGGTACTCACAAGTCCTCACAGACCACCTCCACACCCAGTCGTCACCGGACGACGTCCCAACCCCTGTGACTCAGATGTCACGTACGTACCCTGGAAAACTTCCTCCAACAGTAACTGAAGTAATGGGGGTGGTATCAAACCGGAGTCCAGTTTATTGTTCCTTCCTTACATCGAAGTGGGTAGTTGTCTTTTAATCTAATTTGTAAATGACTCTTACCGAGACGGGTAGTCTTGTTGTGGGTCAAAAGGGGAGTCAGTCAGAGAGGGTAATCCTTCGAAGGTATTAGGGAAATAGGCAGAGGTAGTCTACCGTCTGTCTTACTTTTGGCGTTAGTCTCTTTCGATTGATTAGACTAGTGTACCTGTTGTCGGAACAGATGGAGTTACTTTGATACTCGGTATGGTACATCCCGGTGGGTTCTGTCTACCCAGTACCACCTCTCAAGACCGTTTTACACCAGTCGACCTCTTCCCTTACCGTTTGGTGAAGTAAGTCATAATAACGGAACTCTTGGGGTACTTGTCATACTTTCCACTTTTCTATCCTGTGACTTTCTTGAGGGGTCCAGCTATCCAGTCACCTCTTTACCATGACCTCTAGTCACCTCTTTATTGAGGTCTTAGTTCTCTACCTCGGTTTCGTTTTGTTGTGGGTCGACGTCTACAATGACCACTACATTCATTTCGGGGTACGACATTTCTCGTTATAATGTAGTCTTGTACCTTACAATCCAGATACTTAGTCCCGTTTGACTTTCTCCAGTTTGTCCTCTACCATTCTCACTTGCAACTGTAAAATCCTTAGTCGTTAGATTTTACCTGACCTTAGCCACTTAAATTGAGTCTACTGGTAATATAGATGAGAACACCCTTTCTTAGGGAATCTTCTTTACCTTATTAGTAGTATCAGTTGTTTTCCTAGACTTTACGTTGTGAACCTACGTTAGAGTTTTTGTTGTCTTACTAGAGACAAATGAAGATCTTGATTGTGGGGTTTTTCTTCAGGAAAAGTAGTATCCCCTCCCCTTACGTCTTCATCCTTCAGTTCTTTATGGACCGGAACCTCATGTTTTACTGCATCCCGTTTCCGATTATCTCAAAACGGTTCTCTTCCGTGACCAATATTGTTTGTAGGAGAAGGTTGTTGTGTTCTCTTCTGAGATGTGTACGTGTAGTTCTCTACCAGTTATGGTTTTAGTCTAACTAATATAAGAAACGTCGTTTTGTTCCTCTTCGAGATATGTCAGTCGTTTTGTTCTGGTCATCGACTGATTCCGAGTCTAGTACTTGAGGAATAACGGTGTAAATCTGATTTTAACTTCTTTCACCTCTTTTTGTGATATGGTAAGTCGTTACTGGGTCTAGTTTAGGGAATCCTACTATGTCACCTTCACTGTTTGTCTGAGTTCCCTAATCTAGACTATCTGTCTCACGGACTTCTTGATACCTACCTCCAAGTACTGTAACATGTCCTCCGTACTAATTCTGGTAGGGGTTCTTTTTCTTTACGTTTTTCCGTTTTACTCCTTCGGAATGTTTATCGACACTTTTCTTCTCTTCGTTTTCCGTTTCCTCTTTTTCTTTCTATATGGGTAGACTTATGTCTAAAGGTTTCTTATTGTTCCTCTCTATTCTGTCAGAAGGAGTCAGTAGTTACGTTTCTTTATCTCCTCTTGTTGTCTTACCCTTTCTGATCGCTAGAGAAGTTCTTTTAAGCTTTATGGTTCCCTTGTAAAGTACGCTTCTACCCGAGTTATTTCCTGTCTTTACCGTACCGGGATTGTCTTCGTCTTCTATAATTCTTCTCCACCGTTCTTATGTGTCTTCTTGATATGTTTTTTCTAGAAGTACTGGGTCTATTAGTACTACCACACTCGTGAGTAGATCTCGGTCTGTAGGACCTTACGTTTCAGTTCACCCGGAATCCTTCGTAGTGTCACTTGTTTCGATCACCTCCCCTACCTTAAGGTCGACTCGATAAAGTTTAGAATTTTCTACTACGACACTTTTACGACGTGAGTAATACGGTCGTTTAAACCTTTTGAGTCGTCACCGGTGTCCTGGCCTTTTACAATCAAAAGTAAGGTTAAGGTTCCTTCCCGTTACGGTTTATTACGAGTCTGATGACGTGTTAATGTAAGCAGAGTGTACGATCATTACAAGTTTCATTACGAGTTTCAAGAGATTCGGTCCGAAATTGTCATGCACTTGGAACTTGAAGGTCTACAAGGTCTTCTAAATCTTTTTCGTCTCCTTAGTCTCTGGTTTAACAGTTGTAGACAACCTAGTATCTTCTTCGTTCGTTCAAGGTGTTTTTATATATGAAGACAAGATAACTGACACGGTTTCGGAAACTGACACACCTAGTGTTGTTTGACACCTTTTAAGACTTTCTCTACCCCTATGGTTTAGTAGACTGGACGGAGGACTCGATAGACATACGTGTAGTACCTCGTTGTCAATCTTGACCTGTACCCCGTTGTCTGACCAAGGTTTAACCCTTTCCTCTTACAGTTCCGACATATAACAGTGGGACGAATAAATTGAATATACGTCTCATGGTGTCCCTTTACGACCTGACCTACTTCGTGTCCGACCTTAGTTCTAACGGTCCTCTTTATAGTTATTGGAGTTTATACGTCTACTGTGGTGGGAATACGGTCTTTCACTTCTTCTTGATTTCTCGGAGAACTACTTTCACTTTCTCCTCTCACTTTCTCAACCGAATTTCGAGTTGTAAATCTTTTTGATTCTAGTGCCGTAGGTCAAGAAAGTGAAGTACCATTTATCTACCCCTTTGTCACCGACTGAAATAAGAAAACCCGAGGGTTTAGTGACGTCTACCAGTAACGTCGGTACTTTAATTTTCTACGAATGAGTAACCTTCCTTTCAATATTGGTTGGATCTGTGGTATAATTTTTCGTCTCTGTAAGGAAACGTTTGTTTCCAGGTAGATCAGTTTCGATAACGAAAAGGTCACCAGTACAGACGTATACTCTTAACTTCATATTTCTTTCGACTCGTGACTTCTTAACTACGAAAACTTGACACCACAACCTCTTCTACGAACTCTTAGGAAACCTGAGTCCCTCTAGTTTGGTCAGGTAGGATTTCCTTCAGTCAGGACGCACAAGTAACCTTCCTGACTATAACTTCAAGTTTGAGGTTATGAAACCGGTGGATTACGTTTCTTGACTGAGTAACTTTTCTGGGACTAAAACCCTTTCTAACTTCCACCCTCCTTTTCCCCTGGTGTCTCCTACTCCACCAACCTTACGTAGTGACTGAGTTATCTGTACTCAAACTCATTTAAGGTCCTTAACCACTACCTGTCCCTTGGGACCCCACGATGTCAAGTACCCCAGTGGTTCTCAACCTGTGTTGACTCACGTGACTTGACTTGACTTACTTCTATTATCTCTGGAGGAAGTTTCCAGATAACGTACGTGACCATATAAGTCAAGGTGAATGGAACGTTATTAGGTGACAGTAGGGTACGGAGGAGTCTCTGAGGACTTGTGAGTGTCCTACCTGAATACCTATTTACTTACATAAAATTATATTACTGTTTACGTATGAAGGCCGTCACAAATCCCTACTAAGTCACTTTCTTTATGTTTCTTTACTTTCGTTTGATTATATTAATAATAAAGTTCCTTTTCTTCTATTTCTTTTATAATAAGTTATCTAAGGAATAAACATTTACGATAATTATTTTAGTATTGTCTTTATATTTCGTGACCAAATTTATTCACAGACGAATTAAATTCGTTATGCATACATGATAAAACTAATTTTGAAATTTCGTCAAACAAGTGAGTACTTTTCAGACCATGTATCCGTATTGGATTTCTAAACATATGTTTTTTCGTTTATAGTAGAATATTTACTAAAGAGTAAAATTCACTAGAAAAAAGGCATATGTTGATATTATTAAATTGATATTTTAAAAATTAATATTATACTAGAGAACGTTTGTAAAAATATTCCACATAATTTTCAGGTTTCACAAAAATAAGTGAAATGAGTAAAAAATTAATAACATAAATAAATAGACCAACACGACACAGAGAAACGCCGATATGTCCCAAAAGAGATCAACGACGTTTGTCCCCGATAAGGGATCAACGTTACGTGCGAACAGTAACATCTCCGAAGAGAGTAATTCCTCGTATCCGAAATCCCGGACGTCAGAAGTCGTCAACGTCGTGTACCCAAGTCGACACGGACACCGGAGATCTCGTGTCCGGGTCCTCGACACTGTGTGTCTTGAATCAACAGGACGCTGTGCACCCTAGAAGGGTCTGGTCCCTAGCTTAGGTACAGAGGAGGTAACTGAGAAATGGTACCTCGGTGTTCCCATTGGAGGTAAAGTGAGTGATTAAGGTGAGTTTTTAAATGATACTCCTGTGATAAAATCGTTATTGATAAATCAACAATAGTTATCGTTTTTTAATCTTTTTATTATGAGTTACGTTTCCTTATTACATCATGGATAAATATTGAAAGAACTACTCTAAGATACCTTGACAAATTTTTATACTGACTTTTTTACAGTGATGTACGTTATATGAATACTACGATGAAACCTTTAAAAATAATATTGCAAAGAAATGGAACTTTTATTATATATATGTATATATATATATTTGTGTTTTTTCGGGGAGGGAAGTTTCGTGGTATAAAAGTTACATTGGAGAAACCCATCATCTTAGGCAGAGGATCTTTAATTTTTACAATATTTTATATAATACCTTATATTATAATATAATAAATATTGGTTTGGTTAAAATAACGGTCAATTGAAATAAAGAGGACACGAAGTAACGAATCTTATTAGATGGGACTTGAAGTAAGCGAGTGATGAATTCGTTCGAAAGTCCATATGTAAAAAAATTAACATTTAAGAAATAGAAATATAAGGTCCCACTATAAAAAATTTGGAAAAAAGTTTATCATGTCGTGTATTGTACTTTTCTTCCGTGACTGGTTGATGTCGTGTACTACCGATAACTTATCATGTTGACACGACTGGCAAGACCGAGTAATCGTCATCTCGGAGATCCTTCCCATTAGTATGTTGGGGTAGATGAGTTCTGTCGTCATTAAAAATGGACAAGAGGACCTTATTAATTATTATATGTGAAAGTCAGAGTCCACAGGATTAGTTTATTATTTAATGCAACAAAGGTTCTGAAAGTATATGTTACTGTTTTTACTAAGAACACCTTATAGTTGATGGTATCCACAAAAGAGTAACTCTCGACTATTTATAAAGGTAAAATCGGAAGATCGTGTACGGTCCTTAGTTTGAAAGACAAAAGTAATTGTAGTCTTAAGAACGACTCGTAAGAACGGGTATAGGATCTGGTAAGATGGAGATGTGTTTTCATCTTTTAAACGTGTGTCCCAGACATTCTTAGGACTTTATGATGAAAACTTCTTTTTATGTCAACTTCGGAAAAGAAGACCTGGTTTTCATACTTCTATGTTGAACCCGTTAAGATTCCTATCTGTAGTCAGTGTATAGGAAGGATAATCTTCTTTAGATTTCACGATGACTCCTCGAATATGAACACTTGTCCGTTCGGAGAGACACTTAGGTCATCTGACACACTAGGTATTTTACGTGAGGGTCTGTCAATTTTCATCTACCTCACGGGTATCTTCCGTAGTGTCTTCCCCGTGTTAAACTTGGTCTCAAGGTTTACAAGTACCCCGAGATCACTAACGTCGTCTCAAACGGTCGCTTTTCGACCGACGGAGGGTTTTCCGGAGTGTCTCACTCTAAGAAATGGACTCATCTAAATAACCGGACGTCGAAATGTGTGGCTCATTGAACTAAAACAGACGTAGGGTTTTCGTTTAGGAGAAGAGTTCTTGTTTGAGTGTAATAGGTTCGAGGACGCCATCTATTTACTTTGGTCTTACACTGAATTAAATGTAACACTTTATTAACAATGTCCCTGATTTTATGAACTTCGAGTATACTCGTTGTGTAAAACAGGAACATCCGTGTTTGTACCTTTTCTGTTTAATATTAGTCTTCCAACAAATTATTTGCCCCTTAGTTTTGTTTCTTCAATCTACTTAGGTTCTAAAATCACCGTCATCTGAGTCTGTCGACTACTTAAGTAGAATTTTATCCTTCTCGGAACGGTTTCCTCAGTCATATGAGTCAGACAACCGGAGTACAGGAAAGAGGACCCGTTACGAACCTACCTTTAACGGTTTATAACGGAAATACTGAAAAAATTTTCCGAGGGTACTGATTGTTTGTATGTAGTTTAACTCTGTAAGAAAGAAACCTATAGAATTACGAGACATAGTTTAACGAGAGTAATATGTCGGTCATTTCGGAACAAAGAAAACACGAAAAATTAATAAAACATTTAACGGATTCGATATGTACTTACCAAAATTTTCCCTTTTGAGGAAGTTTGGGAAAGTTTTAAAGTGACGGGAAGGGTCTTTACATCTCTGTATATATACGTGTGTACACATAAATACACACATTCTTTAAGATGTAACTAAAGAGAGGGACTTTAATTTAATTCGGTATTAGGAAAGTGAATAAATCCGACCTTCAAACAAATTAGGACCATTATTCCTAACAGGTGGAGTAGGGGTAGGATCCTGAGAACGGCAGAAACCAAGGACAACGGTGTCAGTAAAAAGTGACATCGGGGGAGGTTCCTGACGGTGTAGAAGTCTCAAGACTTCCTCATTTAGCACCTAAGAATGTTGTAACTTTCAGAGTAAAGTTATCCTAAAATTTCAAGTGATTGAGATGAAGAAATATGAAGGGTTGTGGGAGGACTAAAGTGATGGAGGTGGGACTGGAACGAATGTAATATACTAAGTAGTAAAATTGATAAAAAACGTGTAGGAACTCCAAAAGTAGAGGGAGTAGAATGGAGGTAAGGCAGAGTGGACCTATTTGGGGTCAACACTTTACAATGGGTAAGATGGGGACGATCAATGTGGATCCATTGACACACGTATCGACTTCTTTTGATGTGTCCGGAATGAATTTACATAATGGTGATTTAAATAATGAGTTTACCGGACAATCACGACGGAGCACTGAGGATTAAAAAATCAAGTTAAACGTAAAGTAATTAGGTTTTAATAACGTGAGAAAAGAAGAGAGTTTTAAAGTTTTGGGGTACGATGATGAAATGAGAATCGACTCGTAGAACGAAAATAAAAGTGAATCTTTTTTTTTAAAAGTTCTTCTTTTAAAATAGAGAAAGTGGTGATTTAAATGGTTGAATTTACAAAAATTCGGGTTTACTATGAAAAGTAAAATGATCTCATCTATTTTCGGAAATAGGGATTCTGGGTTGTCAGACGGACTCATAAACAAGAGTAAAGAGAATGTCAGAGTTTATGACGAAGAACGGTAGTAAGGTGGGAGGAGTGGGGTGTGGTAGTAAAAAAGGAGGGATACCTAGTAAGGGTATATGTTTTTTGTACGGGGTAAAGAAACGAGATTAAAAGTCTCCTTTTTTTCTCATAATAACTATATATGATAAAAGTGAAGGAGAGGATCTTCTTGGCGAGGTGACTTTGTCGGGACGAACCCAAGTTTTAGAATGAGTAGGATATAAGTCTGGAGTGATAAGTAGGAGGAATTGAAGTCATAACGAACAGTAGTGACAATTAAGGGCAGAACGTCAAGGGGGTGAGGACACGCAAGGATGGTGACAAAAGGATCAGTTATCTGACGCGGTCGATGAAGGAAACACTCAGAAGAAACGATCGAGAAGGACGAAAAGGATTGGGGATGTATTACTTTACGAGGTCTTGAATCAGGGGTTTAGAGAAAAGAGAAAAATTTCGATGAAAGAACCACTAGAGTAGTTTAGGATATAAAAAATTTCAGTGTAAACTGGTCAACAATTCAAAAATATGGATAGGAATAGGAACGATGATTTAAAGTCTGAGTAGAAATTAAAGATTGAGTCGTATAGGTGAACCTATTGTATCCTTAGAGTTCATTCTATTGGTTCTGACTTAAAAATAAAAAGTGTGTGTGTGTGGACGAGGAAGGGTGGAGTTCCTTGAGGTAGAGTTGAGTAATTTACTATTATGGTAAAAGGGTTTGAATCTAGTTTTTGGAATTTTAGTGGAAACTAACAAGAGAAAATATGGTTCTGTATTAGATTTTCACTATGATAGTTGAGATCCATAGTCAAGTTTTGTGAACGATTTACTTTCTTAAATGGTGGAAGTGTTTATAGAGGTATCAAATCCTCTGTTAACGAAGAACGGATTTAATAGTATTCTTCGATATCTTAAAGGTTGTGTGGTCCGAACAAGTGTGAAGTTCCGGAAAACGTTAGTTATAAGGAAATCGTTCTTATAAGAAAGAAGAGAATATAAGAGTAAGGGAGTAAAGTAAGTTGAAGAATCAGATTAACGTGGAAGAGTCTGTCAGGAAGGGGACTGTTGAGATAGTATCGTTTAGGACGGTGAGAGATATTAGAATTTCCTGATCTAACAAAGGTTTCTACCTATTTTATTAAGGAGGACACTTTAGACGGGAAATCAGTACATCAAAATGGTGGGAAGATGAGTTCTCTATTTTAGACACAGGGGAGGGATCTTTAGACCTGACCGGAACACTGAACGGGATTGGCCATCATACTTCCTTCAATATCACACACTAAAGGTCCGGATTCAGAATAATCCTCGAAGAGAAAACCGAGGAAACCTTCGGTCAGTGGTACATTTTGTAGAGTCAGATCTTTTTACTTAATACTTTCTGAGGTACCTCTCCGGTAACCTCTTGACTCAATGGCATCGGTTGTCAGTCATGGTCAGGGGTTACCTATGCACACGTATATACACACACAACGACAGAACGTACAGGTCAGGGTTTCTCGAAAGAAAGACTCATATCGGTACATCTACTGGGGCCTATGGAATTCCCTGAAAAAGGGGACTGGGATCTAATATGGATTTGATATTTGTTAATCGGTGGGACAAGTTTTTATTTATTTTATTAAAGTTATCTCGAAAACGTCTCCCTAAATCTATAAAAATGAGTGACCAAACATTGTCCCTTTCACATAACTCCCTACACTCATTATTATTTGAAAAGAAAGTCGGATCTTTTATTGCGATAGTTTCAACCGGTAAATAATAGAATCGTAGTCCTTTCTCTATTTATCTTTTCTAAAACTGTTTATATTATCTTTTCGTTCATAAGTTTTATATTTCACTACTATCTAGTTCACTTTTCTGATTTATCTGAAAGATCTAAAAATAAAGTGTAATAAACCTTACACTGAATGTAAAAATAGTTGATTTTTGGAGTGTTTATTAATGCAAAAAGTTTTTTGTTTCACGAATATACAAATGTTATGGGATAACACTTAAAATAGTCAAGAAACTAAAGGTAAGTTTGTTTAAGTCGGTATTGGTTAATATCAGTTAAGACTTTAAAATTTTCAAGGTTATCGACCGTCAAAAATGACTCTTTTTAGATGAGTTTCAATCACTTTACCAAACGGATAATTACCTTGATTTAGAGTGAAGTCAATGAGTTAAATAAAATCTTGAAATTGACATTTAATTTCGATATTAAATTATTTGGGTAAGTAGAATATTTTCAAAGGTATTCTATGACTAAATTTATAAAGGAACTTGGAAAAATATGGTCGTATATGAAACTTTATTCTGAAACAGGGGATAACAATAAAAGTAAAATCATATTTTAGAAAAGGTCGTACAACCGACGGATTCAACCTAAAGGATATTTCGTCTGAGACTCTATTTGAAATCGTACGTCTTACGAATTATTCTTCACAAGAACCTTGATTATGAACACGTCTCCACCCTTCCAGTGTCGTGCAAATCTGTCTTCTTCTTCAACTCGACGTTATGTCAGGACTGTCAGAGTTTGTCCTCAATAGTTTAGTATTATTTTTTTGGAAATTTTCAAGAGTACAACCCGGTCTAATGTAATATTATAATTATAGGTACGTAGATAAATAGTAATATACACCAGGTACTGTGAGTACCCGGGTAAGGGTATGGAGGCTACGATATCTTTATCCAAAAGACCTGTGTCACAATAGTCCTAAGGAACAACCACCCAGTTTGTGACACATTTGGATTGAATCTATTATCCCGACCGACTCTAGGTTTACCATCCTTTACTTTTAGATAAGAACTTTACAGACAATAATAATAGTCTAGATTAATAACCAGAAAGGTTCTTCCTTTCTATCATGACCATAATAGATGAACAGTGGTTCACCGGTCAATCAACAAGAGTTCCCTACTACGGTATATTTCTTGAATTAGAACTGGAGACAGTGACTGTCCCAACTATAAAACACCGTTGTCATCCATCCGGTACCAGTCACCCAACCTCGGGTACAACAACCTAAGTATGTCTCGGAGGTAGAATGGTAGTACGGTGAAGTGAGTAGACAAGGAGTACGGTCGTGGTTCTACCGGCCACTGTTTAAGACCGAATACCGGTTCACAAAAGTAAATGAGACAAGAAGTCACAAAGAATGGGCATCCACGAGAGACTGACCGTAATTGTAAACCATTCTTCTATAAGTTTGAAGTAATAGATGAAAGTATACATGTTCGTTTACAGAGACGGGGTCTAGAAACAGAAGTTATAAGGTTGGAAGGAAGGTCCAAGGACCTATCGACCAGTTCGGTAAACAGTGATCGGTCTATATGTAGATATACTCATATATGTGTAGATACATATACTCATACATACTCAGATATGTATAGATAAGAGTCCGGTAAAGAAATTATGTTTGACCTATTGGTCCACGTAGTTGATTTGGAGATATATAACTTTCCAAAAAAAGAGGGATAGGTGACAGACAGTTCTACTGGAGAGTAACACGATTTCATGTCAACGATAGGAAAACATCGAATGTAAGTATGGGATTAGGTTAGAGAAACTTCGTCCTGTGGAGATTCTACTGGAACTCACTGGAGACAGAGGACTATAAGTGTGAGCACACGTTAGAGATGGAGGGGACGTTGCACACACAAGAACTAATACCCATACTTGATAACGAAGATCAGTTATCTTATACTGTTTACACTACACTACGGTCCTGCGAAGATACTAATCTTACATAATTTCTCGTTTTAGAGAGAAGAAGACCGAAACTAACTTTTTTCTTTTTTACGGTACAAGTTCTTCGAGGGTACCATTCCTTACTCCCATCGAGGGTCCGTTGTCGGTCGTTTCTTGACTCCGGGAGTATGGTTGTTAGACGATTGGATTTAATATGGTTTTTTGTGTTTGTTTACTTGAAACTTTCCCTAGGAAGGGGTCGACTCGGAAGTCTACTCTAAGATGGGAACCTGTTATAAAAGTCAGAATATTTTTTCACACTACCTCGTCTGAGTCGATTTGGTACGGGTCTAAAGATTTGGTGTGTTTAACCTTCCATTATATACATACGATAAAATACGACAAATACTGAACAATACGTAGTTATCTAATCATTATATAATAGGTACTCGACTTATGTCACTTTTAAAGTGAAACATATCCTCTCATATTTTATATTATCTCCTGAAAGTCAATATCAGACCTCCAAAGAGAAGATTTAAACCATCCTTTATACCTCGGTAACATCTAAAATAATGGTTTCTTCATCATCCTAATAAAAGGATGACCAAATTTTAATAAGACCAAAATAATATAGTTTTCCTATTTCCACTCTTGTCAATCTTACCGTAATACGAAAATATCTGTTCCTTTTTATTCTCGAACTCGGTTGCATCTCGTTATTCTTACTTTTCTCTTTTATTCAAGTTACCTTCTCTAACAGAGAGGTAAGTTAACCATCAATTCACATCCTGTAATTCCTTCTTCTCCTCAAATGGAATAAGTCAAGTCAAGTCAGCGAGTCAGCACAGGCTGAGAAACGCTGGGGTACTTAGCGTCGTGCGGTCCGGAGGGACAGGTAGTGGTTGAGGGCCTCAAGTGAGTCTGAGCGTAGGTAGCTCAGTCACTACGGTAGGTCGGTAGAGTAGGACCCAGTAGGGGAAGAGGAGGACGGGGGTTAGGTGACGTCTACCACTAACGTCGGGACTTTAATTTTCTGCGAATGAGGAACTTTCTTTTCAATAATGGTTAGATTTAACGTATAAGTTTTCGTCTCTGTAATGAAACGGCTGATTCCAGGTAGATCAGTTCCGATACCAAAAAAGACACCAGTACATACCGACACTCTCAACCTGACACTTCTTCCGCCCCGCGACTTCTTGAATACGAAAACTCGACACCACAACCTCTTCTGAGAACTCTCAGGGACCCTGACGTTCCTCTAGGTTGGTTAGGTAAGACTTCCTCTAATCGGGACCCTAAAGAAACCTTCCTTACTACGATTTCGACTTTGAGTTCATGAAACCGGTGGAGTACGCTTCTCAACTGAGTAACCTTTCCTAAGACTACGACCCTCCCTAACCCCCGTCCTCCTCTTCCCCTGCTGACTCCTACTCTACCGACCTACTGTAGTGGCTGAGCTACCTGTACTCAGACTCACTTGAGGCCCTCAACCACTACCTGTCCCTCCGGACCGCACGACGCTAAGTACCCCAGTGTTTCTCAGTCTGTGGTGACTCACTGACTTGACTTGACTTGACTTCTATGGTAGTATATGTTCATTTTGTTTGTTTGTTTTTTGGACATATTTTACCGTTTAACAAAAATTAACAATTCTTTTTCGTATTTAATCATTATCAAATCTATTTAGTTTGTTTCGGAAAGACTCATCAACTGTGAAATCGATACTTGAGTACCCCTTCTTTTGAAAAAAATTCAATACATTTCTTGACCCATCTTTAAAGGTTCTTATTGTTGCATATGTTTCAGGATTCCGTTTTATTTCGAATCGTATGTCCCATCTCTTGTTTGTACCAATTTTAGTCCTTATAGACTCCTCTACTTCCTTACCTCTCCATCGGTTTTGGATATGTTAACTCCTTAAACAGACGGTTTCATTATTTAAAAATAAAATGAAATTTTTGTAACCCTTCTATAGTTTTTTTGAGTTGGTCCTTTAACTATCAGATTAAATGTGAAATTTTTTAAAGAGGATGATCGGGATCCTCTTATGTAACCTCCACCGTTCTTCTCTTTGTCTTCCTACTCCTCTTATAATACCTACTGCTCCGTTTTCTACTAATTAAACTTGGTCTTAGTGTCTCTATCTTCTCATCTCTGTATCTTTGTGAACTTCACATGAAAGAGTTCTTACCTCTTTAGAACTATTATCTTACCTATCTCTAAATTTCCTCTATTTTTACAGTTTAATCTAGGGTATGATAATTATTAATAAGGGTAATTGTAAATACATCCTGGACACGTACACCGAGTGGATATTCGATGTGGTTATCTATCTTTTTCTTTAGATTTATAGTCCTCCTTAACAGTACTATACATCAGTTGTGAAAAGAACTTCACTCTCTTTTTTTATCAGGGCACAGATAGAGGAAGGTACGTTGAGAGTTAGAATAACAGTCCATTTGAACTTGATATTTAGACGGACACGGAAATGTGCGGTATACTGAATCGATCAGTTCGATAAAGTAATGACAAAGAGTTTAAGGAGTAGACTTTCGGTTCACATTTAAAGGATACAAGTTCCCACAACAGTTTAAATTCTCTCTGTTATATGTACTTCTTGTATTATCAAGTACTTCTTTTATGTATCATGAAAAGGAACGTATACTTTTCATGAGTCTAAATATTAAGTAAAGATAACATTTATAAAGAAATTTTTGAGAAAAACGTAGTAATACATACGTACATGACACTCAAAGTAGAGGGGCTCGTTCTGGTACATGACTATCAATTCGTTCATGTACGAATCTTTTTAGGACATCAGTCAGATGACAATATTCAGAATTTTTTGATTTTCTATGTGACCGTTGACGAAGTTTATTACCAAAATGTAAAATTTCCGTGTTGTCTGACAGTTCTATATAAGTGTAGAAAAACGTAACATGACTAATAATTTACAGTGTTCTTCATGTTTAACGGAACTACTATAGTTTATAAAGTTATTTTATAGAATTTTCTTCCGACAAAGTCAAGGAAGAATCTATATAAGTAAATAAAATAGACAAATACTTAAACAGTCCAATATTTATAAGGGTTTCATGAATATAAAAATCATGTTATAAGTAAGAAACCTTGAACATCTCCGGACTTTCTTTTAGTTAGATACGATCGTGTTTCGTATATCAGGATCGTACAGTGTTTCCATATTATCGTGTCTACTGTCGTTCATGTTATCATCCTCGGCTTTACAAAATCCTAGAAAGTAACGAGTATTTTAGAACTTATCTTAACGTTTTGACGGTGTGAAGGTATGTTGTTGAATTTTAGAAATACGAAACCCTGCAGACTCCACAGTCTCATTTTAGTCTTCTTACTAATGGTAACACTATTTTTCTTTACTATTTGTCATCGATTTGTGTTTCACCCATTTGTGAAAAGAGAAAACGCCTTTCGTTAAGAACTAAATCTCTTTAACTTTGCATTGACTCTAGAGTCCTAGTTCTACTGTCTCCTCCTCCTGCGACTCAAGTGGGGGGTTTTACTCTTGGAGATTTGACGTGGATATGTATCTGATTGATAACGACTTTAGGTGGACTGTTGATCGTATTCACGAGAAGATAAGTTATGTTGGTTCCGAAATTTAGAAAGATTTCTTTCTATGCATACCTCAAACCATTCTCTTCACAAATCAGTCGTAGACGTGGGGACCGTCCCTTGGGTCTCCTCCTTCCCCTATAGTGTACGAGTCCATAGGAGGGACCCCTCGTTCCCCAAGTTACATGTATAATCTGGAGGGTCTGGACCACAGGACGAGGATCTTCTACTCAGAGGAACCGACCAAACTTTTGACTACCTCGGTTGGTCTCCCGGTATTCTTTGACTCTGAGGTTCTAACTTTCCGTACACGTGTCTGAACGTTTGTCTGGTCCGTGGACCAGGTCGTGGAGAACAAGGTTGTGATGAGGGGTGATTCCACTTCCCTCGGCTCGGTCGAGACCGGGACCGTGACGGAGACTGGTCCCGTCTCTGACGATAACGGTCGTGTTTACAGGTACATACGTGAACCCTCCCTCGCTTTGGTCAAGTCGTCGCACCGAGGTTGGGGAGACCGACGTGGACCGGAGATTGGTCCCTGTATGTCACCCCCCTTTCACTTTGGTAGTGTCTTCACGTCGGGGGTCCGGAGTCTGGGGTCGACTCGGGGATCGGTTTCGTTTTCTGACGGTAATGTGGGACTTCTTTGTGCCGAGGGAGTGCCGGAGAACGAGGTTAAGGTACCCGGTATGAGGTGGGACTATCCCTCCACTGACGACAACTTGTGTCTTCAGGGTCGAGTATAGATTATTAAATAGACTACTTTTCCAGTTTTGTTACCATTATTCTGACGATTGACTTGAACCTCTTTCTTATCTACTTGTATCACTTTTAAAGTTACTTCTTGATCTTTTATATTTTTTCCTTGGTCGGTCCGGTGTACATTTTCTTACTTTAATCTTGTAAGAGATTGTGGTGATGTTTTTATTTGAGTTTTAAGTTTTCTTCATTTATATTCTGGTTTTAGTGTTTTGTGGATCTTCTTTTGTATCCACTTTGTGATAAAACAGTATTGAATATCGTTATAAAGAAACCTAGTTAAAGGATTTCGTTTCCTATGTCTTCGTTTTTATTTATTTACCGTAGATTAATTTGAAGCACCACCTAAGTACAGTTACGTACCGTTTTGGTTATGTCATAACATTTCATTTTATTTCATTTTTAATTTTAATTTTTTTATTTTATTTTATTTATTTATTTGAATTTTTCTAAGATGTGTCGTTTCCTTCGATAGGTGTTTTGTTCATTTGGTAGACTTACCCTCTTTTATGAACGTTCACTATACTAACTATTCCTCAATTATAAGTTTTACATATTTGTCGAGTACATTGAATTGTAGTTTTTTTCAACTAATATTTAACTCGTCTTCTGAACTTATGTGTTAAAAGATTTCTTCTGTATGTTTACGGTTTGTCTTTGTACTTTTCTACGAGTTAATTACTAGTAATTAGTAGTTCCTTTACGTTTAGTTTTCGTGTCACTCTATACTGGTGTGTGGACTCCGATAGTAGTAGTTTTTGTGTCCATTGTTTACAACTGTTCCTACACCTTTTTTCCCTTGGGAGTATGTCACGTCCACCTCATGGTCGACCACATCGGTGATACCCTTTGTCATACCTCCAAAGAGTTTTTTGATTTTTATTACGATGGTATACTGGTCGTTGAGGTGAGGATCCATATGTAAGTTTTTATAAAACTTTTACAATTAAACTTTTCCATGTACGTGGGATTACACAAAAAAAACAAAAAAAAAAATAAAAAAATGAATGGTTTACCAAAATAAAAAATAAAAAAAAATTCTAAATTTTACAAAATAAAAAATAAAAAATAAAAAAAATTTAAAATTTTAGAAATTAAGAATGTACGCAAGGGTTTGTACTTGGGGGGAGGGTGGAGGGAGGGGTATTGTAGAGAGACCCAGTAGGGGTACGTGGTCGGGGTTCGTACGACATAGGACGTAGTCTGTATCTGACCGCTAAGCTAAGAATGTACTATCATATGTACAATCTTACAGTAAGAGGGTTTAGTAGGGTGGGAGAGGGAGAGGGAGACTCAGGTTTTCAGGTAATGTGTAGACACAGAGAAAGGGACAGAACGTATGTCCCAGCAGTAACGGTAGAAGGATTTAAGGTATATATACACAATCATATGACATAACCACAAAAAGAAAGACCGAATGAAGTGAGACATATTAGCCGAGGTCAAAGTAGGTAGAGTAGTCTTGACTAAGTTTACTTAAGAAAAATTGCCGACTCATTATGAGGTAACACATATACATGGTGTCGAAAGAATAGGTAAGTAATTAACGGTTCTAGACCCTTGTTGGATTCACAGGTATACGTCTACTTCACTATTTCTCTTACACATTATACATGCGTTGTCTTATGATGAGTCAGTTTTTTTTTTCTTACTTTAAGACGTAAAAGTCATTGTACCTATCTGAACCTCTCAAATACGATGGACTTCAGTCAGTCTTTTTCTGTTTATAACACACAAAAGTGAATGTATACCTTTGTTTTTTATTTACTTAGGTTGTTTTGTCTGACTGTCCACGTCTCTTGTTTGGGTCACCAATGGTCACCCCTCTCCCGACCTCACCTCCTGTTCTATCCCCTTTCCCTAATTCACCATGTTTGATTGTCCATATTTTAGATACTATGTTCGTTCATTATAAGTCGTGTCACTTAAATCATTTATAAAGTATTCTTGAAACTTTTCACTTTCAATCAACGTGTCAACACAGGCTGAGACACTAGGGTACCTGACATCGAACGGACCGAGGCGACAGGTACCTTAAGAGATCTGTTTTCATGACCTTACCCAACGGTAAGGAAGAGGTTCCCTAGAAGGACTGGGTCCCTAGGTTGAGTCCAGCAGAGGACCTATCGTCCGTCTAAGAGATGTTCGACCCGGTAATCCCTTCGGGGTGTTATTGAAATTCACCTCATATTAGATATTTTTATAGTTTAGGGACACAACATGTAGACTTTGATTGTAACGTTTAATCGATATTAAGGTATTTTTCCATTAATATTTTCTATCCTATACTATTTTACTAATCCGAGTCAAAGGTGAACAATTCATAGGTACACAGTTAAGGGTCCTATTCCAGTTGTTATAGGACGGAACTAACAGACGGAAGGAACAATTACCATGGAGTCAACCTGGTATTCACTAAACATGTCGATGGGGTCTGTCGAAGGACCATAATGTTTGGTAGAGTCAGGTTTGTTTCTCCCAGGTTCTGTCACTTGAAGTGGGTAAGTTCATTATTACAATAGTCAGTTTATCGTCAGAAACAGTTTGAATATGTACATTGTGGTATAGGAACTAAGAATAAGGTCTCGAGTTTATTAATCTAACACACTTACGGAAATCTTTACAAGTTAAATTTTAATATGATGTTTCCTCTTTCTTTTGACTGTCGAAACTCGGTCAACGGTTAAAGTTTGAGTGATGAAACCTAGATTGTAGTAGTTGATTTATTGAGTATTTGATAATAATTAGATTTTAAACTAGAAACATACACTGGGATTATTGTAAATTTGTTACTGTGAAAAAGTTTATTCGTAACAATAAATATTGTTAGAGATCGAAAGTGGTAAAATTTTTACTAACAATCATAATTATTATAAGGTTTGACATAAACCCGTTTAGTTCCAGTTGAGGAGTAATATGACCCGACATTAAAGGAGTAGACATTTTAATCTACCAGTCTAATGTACTATTTCAGGGTAGGTTAGTATTTTTAAATATCCGAAACAAAGGTTCTTACCTACATTTCTTTAGGTTGGAGATAGAGTCTGGAGTCGTGACTTAATGGGTCACAAGAAAACAGAGAAAAACGGGGTCTTTTGAATCGAATCCTTTTTTTTATGTAACTACACGTTATACGGATGTCGTTGTTTTTCACTTTTAATAGTCTCCGAATCAACGAGTCCTCATAAAGTTAAGTATCTGTGAGTTTTTGTCGGTAGAAACATGAGTTACTTTAATTTGGGTGAATTATTGTCGTTAGTTTTTGTCTGTGTATGTACCTAACCGTGTAAACGAAGGTACTTTAGAGTCATAAGTTTCATAATATGTATAACAAAATTTGAACCGAGTCCTAACCACTATACTCTATGGGACTCTTCTTTAGATAATCATACTTGTATAAGAATTATGTGGTTTCTGACACTGACTAGAGAAAGTCTAATGTCAACCGGAAGACGGAGTCCGATCAGATCTTTATTTCGATCGTGACTTTGTTATATCCTTCTTTAGATTCTTCCGATTCCGTTCTTTCTTAAGAAAAGAGAATCACGGACTCTAAGAACTCTTACGTTTATTTGAGTAACAAAAGACTAGGTTATTAATTTTTTTTATTAAACCTTTTGTAAATTAAAAGTATGTATATTTTCGTGACCGTTAAATATAAGGTTCTATTGAGATCAAAGGGGTAAAACAAAGGTTCAAGAATGTGTTTAGAATAGAAAATGTTCTCAGTATTAAACCAAATTTGTGAAAACAGACGAAAACGAGGAAAATTTCACATTTACGAATCTTTATACTGTTCTTGTTTAGGTTCTTCCTTAGGTTCTTCCATTCCTTCTTTCTCGTCGCTACAGTAGATGAAGAAGGACCGGAGTCTCTAAGGAGTGAATCCTCGTGAATCGAGAAAGGGGTCGTGTCGTAGAACCGTTTTAATTCCACGAGTTATATAAAGTAATTATGATATACTCGTTTGGGTCGAACTTCGTTATTCTTGTGTACATTATTTAATTGTTGGTCACTCTTCACAACGGTAGTCGTCGGACCTATAGTCAGATGTCTGAAAAGGCAGGGTCTAGAAGACAAACGGGTTCTGAATCTTGATCAAAAATGAGGTGTACAGATTGATATACTGGAGAAAACTGTGACTTTAGAACGTAACTTTCAGTCGGATAAAACTGTAAATAAGGTTATAAAATAAAGGCTATAAAACGAAATAAGGATAGTCGACGGAGTGGAGGTTCCGGACCGAGAGTAAAAGATGTCGAAATCGGTGACCGACACGTCAGAGGTCCTAGGTGTTCAAACTGTTATCTTATAACTTACCCTGACAAAGACAGAGTCAGAGATGACCCCAGGGCCTGTCACCAACAGTTACTGAAACTATAAGGGTACACTTTGCACTGTCGTGGATACGTCCCGATGTTCTCTCGACAAACACATAGTCAAAATTGATTGGAATCTAGAGTGAGTAGAGACCGAAGATGTCCCTCACCCTCTCTGTGTATGTAGTCTTTTATCCTTCTCCTAAGGAAACCCCTGGTAACGATCACTCGACTTCCTCCGTACACCCCCGTACACCTCTTAAACGAGGACTAAGGTTCACTTGTCCCAAAGTTCTCTGTTAAAGAATTCATCAGACTGTATTAAGGGGACCTCAAACTCCTGTACGTTAGATTAAAGGTTGAGTTCGGACTAACACATTCGTCATCCTTAGACCTGATTTGTCAGACATCACTGTTTCTCTTGATCAATCCCTTCGATGACTTGTAGTGTATCACCCTGTACGCTGGTCTAAAGGGTTCTTGTTCCGTACCCGGTGGACCCTTTGTCTCCATTGGGTACCTACAAACTTAGTACAGGTTCTCCCGAAAGATGTTACTAACTCTGTTAGAGTAGGTTCCTCCGACTTCCATATCTGCGTCCACGTCTTCGATTTACCCTTAGTGTTGACCTGTCTACTCCTTCTGAATGATGAGTACACTTCCCCCGGAGGTTTTTTATTACCTCATCAAGTGATTTGTACGTCTCTTCTTAGTGAAGTTTGTTATCCTTTCCTGGTTCTTTTAGTTGTAGTCTATGGTGGACTTGAGTGTATTCTCAAAAGGACGGAGAATGAAGAGGAGGGAAACCGGATGGTCTCTGGAGTAGGTCCCTGTCCTCTTAATAATACCCTATCTTGTTTAGACGTTTGAAACCCTCTATCACCTCCTGTCCCTTCTGACGGTACGACGTCAGGTACCCCAACCTGTGTTGAATCGTTGACTAGTTGTCTTCTTTAAACTGGTTTTTTTTTTTCTGTTATTTTCAATTTTAGTCAAAGATTGGGTTGGTACAATAAAGTGTATAATATGATAGTTGTTCATAATGGATGGGAAGGTTCAAAACACCCCTGGTATAGAATGAGAGACGTAGTCTCTGTTAATTTAAACGTAAACAAACCTATAAAATTGTACAAATTGTTGAAAAGATCACCCCTTCGGAACACAAGGATTTGAAACATGAGGGTAATGAGGATCGAAGGTAACTCCATAGTCGTACAGAATATTACTTGGGACACACCTTGACTTCTTTGTTTGATTACTGTACACAAATTTTTTGTGTATTGACTATTAAGCTCGACATAAGAGTTCATTAGTAAAGTCTTCTATTTCTGAGAAACGAAAACAAAGAAAAACAAAGAAAAACAAAAACAAAATAAAACAAAATAAAAAGAGAAGAGAAAACGAATGAAGGGAGTTAAGTTTCTCATAAGAGATTAAAAATTTACATGTAGAATCATTTTACTCGAACCCCATTTTCTTCTTTTATGACAGTCACAACAAAACACAACAAACAAACAGGAAAGTATAGTCATCGACTATAGGATTTATTTTGTCTATAAATTACTATATACCGATACTGTTTAATGTTGTTTAAGTCAAATTTCGTTGTATTTAAATAATCGAATGTCAAGACATCCAGTCTTCAGACTACGTCCGGAAAGGAAGACTTCAGCATACACTTTTAGATAAACGAACGAAAAAAGGTCAAACATGTTTGACGGACGTAAGGAAT
Organism: Capra ibex; assembly: GCA_006410555.1. Taxonomy (NCBI): domain Eukaryota; kingdom Metazoa; phylum Chordata; class Mammalia; order Artiodactyla; family Bovidae; genus Capra; species Capra ibex. The sequence goes on along the minus strand of SJYO01029800.1, from coordinate 507,989 downwards.
CGAGTACCGGGGTAAGAAAGAAGTTCCATCGTTACTGGACCGGTCGGTTAAGAAACAGTATATTGTAGTGAGATTGAGACAAAACGGAGGACGAAGGAGAACCTTCCTGTGAACACTAATAAAACCCGGGTGGACCTATTAGACCCGTATGTATCAAAAGTTCATTGACTAACCGACCATTCTGGGGGAACCGGATCATTGTCGGATAAGTGTCCAAGACCGGTATTTCGGTAAAAAGACGGACGAGGTCGTAATGATAACGGTGACGGCAGAGGGTATGTATGTGTGTGTACGATAACAAAGAGACAAATCACCTTATTCAGACTATTCACAGGAATCTTACAGTCTATTACGAAGTCGTACAGTCTGGGATATTGAAGGAAAATAATTAGTCGTACTTATGGTAAACAGACCTATTTGTGAGACTCAAAAAAATTGGAAGTACTTACTGTTCATATTAACATAAATAAGTTTACGTGACCTATTTCATTTTTGTTGAAGATAAATAAGATTGTGATTAGGGATGTTTACTTTAGTTACATGAAGTTGTTCCTTTAGTTCAAACAAGAAAGGGATCAAGGAAGAGGAAACAGACTAAAAGTACCTTTTAGATATAAACTGTCATCTTGACTTGAGTTGTATAAACGATGTCCAACCACGAACCTGTTTACCTCAAAAGTCACTTTTTAAATTTTCCACCAACCTTGTTCGGATCCAAGTGATCATTTAATCTCACTTTCTGTTTGGTCCATAACGTCAAATCCTAATTGTCATAGTATTCTCCGAGAGTCCCAACTAATCGTTCCAACTCAACAACGAAAGAAAAAGATGAGAAAAAAAGAAGGAAATAGAATTCATCTCCTTAAAGATCGACTTCAACACCATTTCTTAGAAGGACGGTTACGTCCTCTAGGTCCTCTACGCCTACACTAGGGACCAACCATTCTTGGGGACCTCCTCCTTTACCTCTGGACGAGGTCATAAAAACGGACCTTTTAGGTACCTGTCTTCTCAGACCCATCGATGTAGGTACCCTAACGTCTCATCTGTACTAACTCGTGGGTACGTATGTAGAATTCATCTTAAGGGATCTTCGTCCCGGACTCTGTCCTAAAGTTCGTATATACTCTATAAAACTTTCACGAGAAATCCTTTTTGGATAATACTCTGTCTCTCTCCCGATCTTTTTCTCTTTTTCGGTCGTTCGTGCACTGGAGTCGATCTCCGATCAGACCTGATATATAACGTGTCTATCTCAACAGAATGGAACTTCGTTCTACTGACTTCAAAACATGGAACATAGTCAGTCAGGAATCGACGGGGTCCCTACTCCTCTGTACATTGCAGTTCATAATCGTCCAGTCACTTACTGTCAAGAGGTATCTGTGAACGTGTAGACCTCCTACCGAAGGACTAGTTCATTTGTCCTAGACCCTCCTTCTCGTTCTTGTAGTGGACATAGTAAGGAAGGAAAAGGGAAGTTAGAGAGAAATGTAAGAAGGAAGGAAGGAGACAAGGGAAATTTAGAACGAGAGGAGGTGTAACGACATAAAAGTTTTAAAGTCTAGAATGACTTTTAACAACAAGAACAACAAGTCAGTGATTCAGCATACACTAAGAAACACTGTGGTACTTGACGTCGTACCGTTCGGAGGGACAGTGAGTGGTAGAGGACCTCAAACGGATTCAAGTATAAGTAACTTAACCACTACGATAAGTTTGTAGAGTATGAGAAAGTGGGAGAACAGGAAGACGGAAGTCGTAAAGGGTCGTAGTCCTAAATGGTCCCGAAATAACCTTTATAAGTGGGTATTAAAAATTTTAATTAAATAAAATTGACTTCCACTTAATGAAATGTTATAACACCACCAAATATATATGTGACTGAACTTAGTCGGTACCCACATGTACACAGGGGTTGGGCTATGGGGAGGGTGACGGGAGGAGTAAGGTAGGGAGACCCAACAGGGTCACGTGGCCTAAACTCACGGGACAAAGTATGTAGTTTGAACCTAACCACTAGATAAAGTGTATACCATTATATGTACAAAGTTAGTTTAGTAGGGTGGGAACTGAAGAGGGTGTATCACGTTCTCAGAAGAAATACGGACGTAAAGAAAACGACAGAACATGTATTCCAGTAACAGTGGTAGAAAGATTTAAGGTATATATACGCAATTATAGGACATAACCATAAAAAGAAGGACTGAATGAAGTGAGACATATTATCCGAGGTCAAAGTAGGTGGAGTAATCTTGTCTAAGTTTACGTAGGAAAAATTATCGACTCATTATAAGGTGACACATATACATGGTGTCGAAAGAATAGGTAAGCAGACGACTACCTGTAGATCCAACGAAGGTACAGGACCGATAATATTTGTCACGACGCTACTTGTAACCCCATGTACACAGAGAAAGTTAAGACCAAAGGAGTCACACATACGCGTCGTCACCCTAACGACCCAGTATACCGTCAAGATCAAGGTCAAAAAATTCCTTAGAGGTATGACAAGAGGTGTCACCGACATGATCAAACGTAAGGGTGGTTGTCACATTCTTCCAAGGGAAAAGAGGTGTGGGAGAGGTCGTAAATAACAAACGTCTGAAAACCTAGCGTCGGTAAGACTGACCACACTTCACCATGGAGTAACACCAAAACTAAACGTAAAGAGATTATTACTCACTACAACTCGTAGAAAAGTACACAAACAATCGGTAGGCATACAGAAGAAACCTCTTTACAGATAAATCAAGAAACCGGGTAAAAAACTAACCCAGCAAATAAAAAGACCTTAACTCGACGT
>SJYO01029800.1:243244-504689 GCA_006410555.1 Capra ibex | reverse complement strand
GAAGCGAAGGGAGACTGTCTCGAGAGTGACGACCCCGGGAACCGTCACACGTTGGGTGGTCGGGATTCGGGAGGAATTCCTCCTGACCCTGGATTGAGGTTTCCGTTCCGTCCTACCCTCGACTCCGTTCCTTCCGCGGTCACCGGAGAGGGTCCGAGGACGACGGACGAGGAAGGACCCCTCCCTCGGATTTTCGTTTCGTGCAGACCCGTTCCGATCGGGGGACATCTCGTCGGAGCGTGCCCTTGAGACGGTCTAGCCCCGAGACTCGTCTCGATCTCGAGACGGCATGACCTCCGCGTGAATCGAGGCACGTTCNGTCAAAAAATTCCTTAGAGGTATGACAAGAGGTGTCACCGACATGATCAAACGTAAGGGTGGTTGTCACATTCTCCCAAGGGAAAAGAGGTGTGGGAGAGGTCGTAAATAATAAACATCTGAAAACCTATCGTCGGTAAAACTGTCCGCACTCTACCATGGAGTATCACTAAAACTAAACGTAAAGAGACTATTACTTACTACAACTCGTAGAAAAGTACACAAACAATCGGTAGACTTACAGAAGAAACCTCTTTACAGACAAATCAAGAAACTGGGTATAAAACTAACCCAGTAAATAAAAAGACCTTAACTCGACATCCTCAACGAATATATAAAAACTCTAATTAAAAAATAGTTAAAGAAACAAACGATAATAAAAGAGGGTAAGACTTCCGACAGAATAGTGGAACGAATATCAAAGGAAGTGACACTTTTTTCGAAAATTCAAATTAATCTAGGGTAAACAAATAAAAACGAAAAAAAAGGTAATGAGACCCTCCACCCAGTATCTCCTAGGACGACACTAAATACAGTCTCTCACAAAACGGATACAAAAGGATATCCTCAAAATATCAAAGACCAGAATGTACATCTAGAAATTAGGTAAAACTCAAATAAAAACACATACCACAATTTTTCACAAGATTACAGTAAGAAAATGTCAAAAGGGTCGTGGTGAACAATTTCTCTGACAGAAAAGAGGTAACATATAAAAACGGAGGAAACAGTTTCTATTCCACAAGTATCCACATACCTAAATAGAGACCCGAAAGATAAAACAAGGAAACTAAATATAAAGACAGAAACACGGTCATGGTATGACAGAACTACTGACATCGAAACATCATATAAGACTTCAGTCCGTCCAACTAAGGAGGTCAAGGTAAGAAGAAAGAGTCCTAACGAAACCGATAAACTCCAGAAACACAAAGGTATGTTTAACACTTTAATAAACAAGAGTAAGACACTTTTTATGGTAACCATCGAACTATCCCTAACGTGACTTAGACATCTAACGAAATCCCACCACATGAGTAAAAGTGATATAACTAAGAAGGGTAGGTACTCGTACCATATAAAGAGGTAGATAAACACAGTAGAAATAAAGTAGTCACAAAATATCAAAAGATATATATCCAGAAAACAAAGAAATCCATCTAAATAAGGACTCATAAAATAAGAAAAGTAACGTTACCACTTACCTTAATAAAGGAATTAAAGAGAAAAACAAAAGAGTATCAATCACATATCCTTACGTTCCCTAAAGACACATAATTAAAATACAGGACGTTGAAAGGATATAAGTAACTAATCGAGATCATTAAAGAGCAAGTGGGTATTAAAAATTCGTTACCTTTTACATCACTCAAAAACGAATTTCGACTAATTGTACTAAAGAGTGGAGACTTTTCTTGGTTAATTAATGACGTTTTGAACCTGTGTGTAATATTTAAATATCCAAAAAGAAGGTTAAAAATCCTGTATTAACTGTATCTCATTTGTCTCACCAAGGTTTATCCTTTTCCTCAGGTAGTTCCGACATATAACAGTGGGACGAATGAATTGAATATACGTCTCATGTAGTACTCTTTGTGACCCGACCTCCTTCGTGTTCGACCTTAGTTCTAACGACTTTCTTTATAGTTATTGGAGTCTATACGTCTACTGTGGTGGGAATACCGTCTTTTCACTTCTTCTTGATTTCTCGGAGAACTACTTTCATTTTCTCCTCTCACTTTTTCAACTGAATTACGAGTTGTAAGTCTTTTGATTCTACTACCGTAGGTCAAGACAGTGAAGTACCGTTTATCTACCCTTTTGTCACCTTTGTCACAGTCTAAAATAAAAAACCCAGAGGTTTTAGTGACGTCTACCACTAACTTCGGTACTTTAATTTTCTACAAATGAGGAACCTTCTTTTCGATACTGGTTGGATATATCATATGACTTTTCATCTCTATAATGAAACGGTTGTTTCCAGGTAGATCAGTCCCGATACCAAAAAGGTCACCAGTACATACCTACACTCTCAACCTGACACTTCTTCCGACTCTCGGCTTATTAACTACGAAAACTTGACACCACAACCTCTTCTGAGAATTCTCAGGGAACCTGACGTTCCTCTAGGTTGGTCAGGTAAGACTTCCTCTAGTCGGGACCCTAAAGAAACCTTCCTTACTACGATTTCGACTTTGAAGTCACGAAACCGGTGGAGTTCGCTTCACAACTGAGTGACCTTTTCTGGGACTACGACCCTCTCTAACCCCCGTTCTCCTCTTCCCCTACTGTCTCCTACTCTACCGACCTACCGTAGTAGCTGAGCTACCTGTACTTAAACTCACTTGAGACGCTCTACCACTACCTGTCCCTCCGGACCACACGACGCTAAGTACCCCAGTGTTTCTCAGCCTGTGTTGACTCACTGACTTGACTTGATTTGACTTGACTTACCAGGTAAGACATACATATGGTGTAGAAGAAATAGATAAGAAGATAACTATCCACAAATCCAACAAAGGTACAGAAATGATAACACTTACCACGACGTTATACTTGTATCCCCACGTATATAGAAAAGATTAATCACAAAACGAAAAAACCTATTTATGGTCCTCATTTTAACGGTTCGGTATAAAAATCCAAAGACTCCTTATAAGTGAGACAAAAGGTATCACCGACGTGGTTAAATGTAAGGGTGGTTGTAACGTGTTCCTTTGGGAAAAGAGTTGTAAGTGATGTGTAAAAAAAATTAATCTTAGTCTAGACTCATACTATTCGTATTTACAGACTTTTCATCTGATAAGATAGATACTAAAGACAGGTTAGTTATATGATCTAAGATCCTTAGTTACTTTACGAGAGAGCTTAGACAAGGAAAGTGACTTTGGTGTCGTGTTTTAACTGTCTGGTAACTACTATATAAACGGACTCTCAACACCACACACAAACACTTTCAGCAAGCCAGGACAGACTGAGAAACGTTGGAGTACCCGACATCGGACGGTCCGAGGAAACAGGTACCCCTAAAGGGTCCGTTCTTGTGGTCTAACCGAACGGTAAAGGAAAAGGTCCCCTAACAGGGTTGGGTCCCTAACTTGGGTCCAGAGGACGTAACGTCCGTCTAAGAAATGTTAGACTCAGTAGTCCTTTCGGGTTCTTATGACCTCACTCATAGGATAGGGAAAAGACCCGATAGAACGGTTGGGTCCTTAACTTGGTCCCAGAAGACATAACGTCCATCTAATAAATGGTTGACTCTATGGTCCCTTCGGACTCTCAACAACATCACTTAACATTTATGAGATGATTTTCCGTATATATAGATTCAACTGATATCTTATAGTGGTTTAAGACTCGTGATAAAAATCGATAGGTTTTTTAACTCGGACGATGACGACGAGGATTCAACGAAGTCAGTACAGGCTGAGACACACTGGGGTATCTGCCGCCGGGTGGTCCGAGGCGACAGTTACCCTGAGATCCGTTCTTGTGACCTCACCCAATGGTAAGGGAAGAGGTTACGTACTTTCACTTTTCACTTTCACTTCAGCGAGTCAGCACGGGCTGAGAAGCGCTGGGGTACCCGATCGTAGAAATTTAAACCACCTGTTATTTGAGTTTTATATTATTTGGAAAAAAATGTTATTTTTTTTTGTTAACAGTTAGTTCCTATAGACATTCTAGATATTGTTTAATAATTTAGAAGAAAGTAGAAAACAAAGGAGTAAATATTTGACGAATTGTTTTACTGGATTTCTAACGGAAGGTCTTAACTTTAAGACACTAATTTACCGATTAAGATTAAACTTTATCACATGCATCATTATGAGTCTCAATACTATAGTAAGAAACCGACGTACTATCAAACCGACAAAGGTAAGACTTTATTTTCTTATTACATTTTGTTTACCCGGGAAGATTACCCCGACTCTTCAGAATACTTTTTTTAAGAAAGACATTAGTAATGTGGTTTGACAGTGTTATGTACAACATATCCTTTTCAATAAATCTCTAAGAGAATTGACTAGTGAATAAAGGAAAATGTCTACATTTTTTATTAAGTGTTATTAATATTAAGATACATCACGTGCAAAAATTGGTTGTAACGTATATAAAAGAAGTGTATTTTTAAGAACCTATAAAAATAGGTGTAAAATGTACACATAAATCCTTATTTCCTGGTTCTAGTCGATCACACAACCATCACTTTAGTTCTAACCTTTGATCCTAAGGTCTAAGGATACGAGAAGTATGACATCGTGTGTGGGAAAATAGTGCTCGGTATCAAACCGGAGTACACGATGTATCTAAAGTGACCGTAGTTCGTTAATTGGGTTTATAATAATACGACTGTAAGTTAGTCTTTTCAATTTTCAACATGTTTATAAAAATAACAAGAATTCAGATGATATAACAGTGTTCACTTGATATTTAAATACGACGTAATAGTGGGTACCTCGACTTACCCTTTTTATAGTAGTTCATCAGAGTTTAAGACTCTACGGGACGTAAGTAGAAACGGTAGAACGAATGAAAACTATTATTGACCTGAGGAAAGTTAGAATTAGAAGGGCAGTGGGTAAACTAATTTTCACTTTTATTCTTAGTACTTCTACCAGTTAAGAATGATTTTCCGTATTCGGGTTTACTGTAAAGGGTAATTACAATTCTAGCAGTTTAATTCTAATAAAAGGACAATTTTTCTAAATAGAAAGTGAATTAATAGACTATTTATAACAATTTAATTTGTTCCTCCGGTAATGTACCCCCGTCAAGATTAATTGAAATTACCGGTTTATTCGTTTTATTTCAGAATTAGGACATTTACGGAGTCCAAATCTTTAGTTTTGGATGCCTATTGGTTAGTGTTTCTCGGTTAATTCCAAAAGGTTGATCCTGTTTGTGAATTCGGTATCGAATTAACTTCGAAGTCTATCAAAGTACCGAAACGAAGGTGAAAAAGAGATGTCTTCAGGGAGGGACTCGATGATACCCATATTGGAAGGATTGGTGAAAAAGTTACAACAGGTGAAACTTAGTTAAAAACGGGTTTATTTGAGAATTTTAAAAGTTATACGGAGTCAAGTGGAAAATTGTCAAACTTGTAAGTACAATGTTAGTATATGAGCCATCCATGTATCACTCAGTTCTGTTACTCCTTCTCACCCTCTTTTACCTAGACACATTGTTAAAATGTATAGATGTCACTTAGTAGTAAGAATATTAAGTAGAGAAATGGTTGGTGTCAGGTCAAAGGACCTTGCAAGAGACACCGAAACATAGATCCAAGGGGAGTAGTATTTTATAAATTCAATCGTTTCAAAGTAACGGAGACCTACCAAAAACTAACTCGGGGTAAAGATAGGAGTTAGATAGTGTTATCCTTTTACGTTACGGCACTAAAACTCTCCAACCTACAATACGGAGTGAGGACTGGTACGACCTCAGGGTGGTCAGAATTCCTGACTTCTGTCTCTAAGGGTTTTTCTTTCTTTCTTTCTTTCGGCCTCGCTCGTTGTTGTTTCCGGGTGGTGTTGGTTTTTATTTTATTTAAATTTCCTTTTTTTTTTTTTTTCTTAGCTATGACAACCGTTAGTAGTTCAAAGATAATGGTATCGTAAAAGAGTCGAAAAGAAATGGAAGAGGGTTTAAAATATGTTTGTAATATTTGACAAATTTTTTACAAATTTTACAAAAAATTTTTAAAAGCTTAGTAGAACATTAAAGATAAGTTTATGGTTAAGACCCTGAGTAAAAGATTGGTATAGATAGTCCTAAGAAGGGAGGGAATTGACAAACAGGAAAATAATCGTTCAATAAATTAACCTGTTACATATACAACAAATAAATTGAAGACGGTCGAAGGTACTGGGTATAAAGTTCAACGACAACAAATCAGGGATTCAGTACAGGTTGAGAAACGTTGGGGTACCTGACGTCGTACGGTCCGAAGGAACAGGAAGTGTCAGAGGGTCTTAAACGAGTTTGAGTACAAGTAACTCAACCATTATGATAGGTTGGTAGAGATTTTGATGTAATAGAATAAAGGTCATAAAGATCACGGAGGTTATGACCAAGTATGTAGAATTATCCGTGAACGATTTTACTTCCGAGGATTCTACGTAGTTCTTTATATAGGTCCCTTATAAAAAAATTGATTCGTGTAGGATACACTCTGTACCACTTTTTTTTAGTGTAATTTTACACTTTCCTTTAAAGCCAGTCATAATTATTTAAAAGTTCTTATTCTGGGTAACTTTAATCTTGTGAATCTATATCGTCACAGTTTTCTCCTCTCTGATGTCAAGTCCACTGACAGGGTCCCGATATCGTCTCAAGACGGGTTGAGGTCGACTATAGTGTCAAAGTCTCCACGAAACTTACCGTCTCGGACCTAAATACACCATGTTTTGTATATATCGATTACTGGAACGAGTTTCTCTAGAGTACTTATACTTAAATTGAAGTAATTGATATCAAGAGGTTGAATAAAAAAGTAGAAAGTTCCTGGGTGAACTCTCTATTCGAGTAAATGTGTCGAACGTACCTAAGTACTCATATCTGTCGAGTTGTGGTTGACGAAACTTGTGACCAAGAGTTGGATCATATATACCAAGGGCGTGTGACTTATCTTCCACCCACCACGAATGACTGTAGTCTCATCTCCGTTTCCTACCACGGTTTATAGGATGTTACGTGTTCTGTCGTGAGGTGTTATTTCTAAATAGGTCGGTATTTCTGTTTTTACAGTCATCACGTGTCCGACTCTTTGAGACGAAATCTCTATTTTAATGAATGTCGAAAACGGAAGGTGTCTGAGGATAAAGACCTTTTGTCACCTTTATTAAGATTGTGTAGTACTATTACCTATATCTGAGTGTCTCAGGAAATTCGGTTGGTGGATTATGTTTCTACTCGTGTTATTTCCTGTCTTTTCCTGGACTGTCTTCGTCTTCTATAATTCTCCACCGTTCTTACGTTTCTTCTTGACATGTTTTTTCTAGAAGTGTTGGGTCTAATAGTACTACCACACTAGTGAGTGGATCTCGGTCTGAAGGACCTTACACTTCAGTTCACCCGGAATCCTTCGTAGTGATACTTGTTTCGATTACCTCCACTACCTTAAGGTCAACTCGATAAAGTTTAGGATTTTGTACTACGATACTTTCGTGACGTGAGTTATACGGACGTTTAAACCTTTCGCGTCGTCACCGGTGTCCTGACCTTTTCTAGTCAAAAGTAAGGTTAGAGTTTCCTTCCGTTACGGTTTGATGACGTGTTAACGTGAGTAGAGTGTACGATCATTTCATTACGAGTTTTAAGGGGTTCGGTCCGAAGTCGTCACACACTTTGCACTTGAAGGTCTACAAGTTCGACCTAAATCTTTTTCGTTTCCTTGGTCTCTAGTTTAACGGTTGTAAACAACTTAGTATCTTTTGTGTTCTCAAGGTCTTTTTGTAGATAAAGACAAAATAACTGATACGGTTTCGGAAACTGACACATCTAGTGTTGTCAGACACCTTTTAAGATTTTCTCTATCCTTATGGTCTGGTGGATTGGACGTAGGATTCTTTAGACATACGTCCAGTTTTCGTTGTAAATCTTGAACTGTACCTTGTCGTCTGACCAAGGTTTATCCCTTTCTTCATACAGTTCCGATATATAACATTGGGACGAATAAATTGAATATGCGTCTCATGTAGTAAACTTTACGGTCCGACCTACTTCGTGTTCGACCTTAGTTCTAACGTCCCTCTTTACAGTTATTGGAGTCTATACATCTACTGTGGTGGGAATACCGTCTTTCACTTCTTGATTTCTCGAAGAACTACTTTCACTTTCTCCTCTCAATTTTTCAACCGAATTGTAAATCTTTTGATTCTAGTACCGTAGACCATGGTAGTGAAGTATTGTTTATCTACCCCTTTGTTATCTTTGTAACTCTCTGAAATAAAACCCCTCGAGGTTTTAGTGACGTCTACCACTGACGTCGGTATTTAATTCTGCGAATGAGGAACCTTCTTTTCAATACTGGTTGGATCTGTCGTATAATTTTTCGTCCCTGTAATGAAATAGTTGTTTCGAAGTAGATCAGTTTCGATACCAAAAAGGTCAACAGTACATACCTACACTCTCAACCTGATATTCCTTTTGACTCGCGGCTTCTTAACTACGAAAACTTGACACCACAACCTCTTCTGAGAACTCTCAGGGAACCTGGCGTTCCTCTAGGTTAATCAGGTAGTCAGAACTTATAAGAAACCTTCCTGACTACGACTTGGACTTTAAGGTTACGAAACCGGTGGACTACGTTTCTTGGTTGAGTAAACTTTTCTAGTACTACGACCCTTTCTAACTTCCACCCTTCTTTTCTCCTGTTGTCTCCTACTCTACCAACCTACCGTAGTGACTGAGTTACCTACTCAAAATGATCCGAAGTCCTCGACTACTACCTGTACCTTCGGACCACACGACGGTAGGTACCCCAGCGTTTCTCAACCTGTGCTGACTCGTTGACTTGACTTGACTTCACTTAGATTATGTAAGAAATTATCAATGTTATAATTCTTGAGATTAATATAGAAATATACCTTTACACATTTTTTTTTTTGATACACTACTTTATCATGTATCAGTGATTTACACTATGAAACCCGAAGGGTCCCCTACGTCCTCATTTCTGAGATGGACGGTTACGTCCTCTGTGTTCTCTATTCCAAAAGTAGGGACCCAACCCTTCCAAAGGACTTTATCTTTTACCGTTGGGTGAGGTTATAAGAACAGACCTTTTAAGGTACCTATGTCGGGACCACCCGACATTACGTACTGCAGTGTTTTTCAGTCTGTACTGACTCGTTGACTCGTACGTGTGTGTTTGTATTATGAAATCCTCCTGAAATTCACCGTACATTTTTACGGGTAACGGACTATCAATTTTTCTTAGTCGTAAAAAATATCATGTAATGTTGGAATGATATGTACAAACCATTATACCCTTATAAATACCTATTACATACGTATATATATATACGTATCTGTATGTTTATCTTTATGTACAACTTTCAGATAAATACTATATTAAATGTCCATTAAAATTAAATGAAGGAATACGAAAAGTCTAAAAAAATTTATTGATATTATGGTCCTAAAATACTTTCCTTTTTATAATGAATTTTAAAATTTTCTTTGTCAAATTACACACGAAGAATTTACAAAAGATATTTCCCTACAAACCGTTAGTAATTGTGTCTTTGCCGTAGTCAGTACCACTTTTGTTCAGTTTCATTTTAAAATTTTTATAAAACTTTACTTAAGAAAATGAGCGTTTTTTCAGTCGTCATCGTAACTTTGACCCCTTGTGTTTTACGTATTTAAATACTTCTTTTTTTACTCTGTGTAGACGAAATAGGTAAGGGGTAGTAAGAGTCCTTGTCGATTTATTCCCTTTATTCTAATACTCTGTCATAAACTCTTTTATTTTGGTTGTTTCTTACAACTTATATACATTTGAAAGACTGAAAATCCCGTAGTTCTAAGTTGAAGAGTGTATTAATCTTCAATAAAAGGATGATACGGTGTATATCGTATCGTATCTTTTATCCCAATAAATTATGTGTGTGTGTGAGTGTGTGTTTCTGAAAATCAACAAGTATGTTCACCTTAATCCTTCCACGAACTACTCTGAAATTGAAGTTTCTTAGTATCAGAAGGCTTTCCTCACAAAATAGATCAAATTAGCTGTATACGACTCAAGATGGAACGAAATGAGAATCTGTTTATAAAGAATTTACTGTGAAAGTATTTTATATCTAAAGTTTCGGAGGAGCCTTTGAGTCCAAATCTTCCGGACCTGGGCTCCGAACCCTTACACGTACCAGTTGTTTATGTGCGTTTACCAAGTCTTAGGTCCTTTGTGTGGAGGATCGGCGTCGAGAGGTGTCTCCAAAAAAGAACTAAGAGAAAGGAGGGAGACGGCAGAGGTCAAAACTCCAGGTAATCCGTGAGGGGTTGTTATAAGGAGAAGGAGATTACATTCTTGAATTTGATCAATTGAATTGACATCGACCTATACCCTGTCCTATTCTTCCCTCCCCTTTTGGAGGATAGGATTTCCACCTCTTCTCTCCCTCTGTTTTGATGAGACACAAGACAGAACCTCACATTTTAGAAACAGGTCTCTTTCTAGTTAGATTAGATAACGATCGTTTATAAAAGATAGATTTGTACAACTTTCTTAGTGACCGAAGATTGGATCCGACTCTAATAATCCTTTAGAAAGAAGCCTTTAGAATTTGTAACATCCATAGTCCGAAAGCCTTCGCTACTTGTAGGGGTTTTGTGCAGGTAGACTTTTATTAAGTAAAATAAAAATTATGTTCGATGTCCTTTATTTCCAACTGTTTTAAGGGTCTAAATAGAACTAAAATACCAGAAAGAGAGAGGGGATTGGTGTCTCTAAGAGTCGAATACTTCATACCGGGGTCTTCTTCGTCCACCTTACTTTACCTCACCAAACATTCTAAATGTATCACTCGTTTTCTCTCATACACGATATCCGACTTATGAATACGTGGGATTTTAAGTGTTCAACTTTAGGATTGGATTAACATAATTCAGCACCATAGTCCTACACTCGGAACCCTTTTACCATCCTATACTCACACTTCGGGAGTACTTATCATAATTAAGGAAATATTTTCCCTTGGGTCTCTCGAGGGAACGGGGAGGACTGTACACTTTCACTTTCACTTCAGCAAGTCAGTACAGCCTGAGAAACGGTGGGGTACCTGACATCGGGTGGTCCGAGGAGGTAGGTACCCTAAGAGGTCCGTTCTTATGACCTCACCCAATGGTAAAGGAAGAGGTCCCCTAGAAGGACTGGGTCCCTAGCTTGGGTCCAGAGGGTATAACGTCCGTCTGCGAAATTGGAGACTCGGTGGTCCCTTCGTCTGTCGAGAGGTACTCGGTCCTTCACCCGGGAGTAGTCTTGGGTTGGTATGACCGTTTGGACTAGAATCTGAGGTCGGAGGTCTTGTTACTATTTATCTAAGGACAACAAATATTCAGTAGGAAGATACCATAACAATATCGTAGGGTTTAGTGGATTCTGTAGTTTTCTTCCATACCAAGTTGGTCAAACTCTTTGCGAGGAACCTTCTTTTGTTTGACCTGACTATTTACCTTCATTAATCAATTCACTAACTAGTTTCCGTGATTTTGAAAGTAAGTCTTCTAGAGTTTCACTTTTTTGTCTAAGTTGAGTTTAATATAAGTAAAGAGGTGAAGTACAGGAATACATTTAAACGAAGTAGGAAAAATGACAAAGCACATTTGTCTTCACATTAATGGAAACATCGACCTTATCAAAACGTAAGGAAAATTCTGATTTGTCTTATCGCTTATTGACCTTTTGAAAACTCATGTGTTGTTCTTTTATGTTTTATGTGTGTTTATAAATTTTTCGTTTTGTTTGAATTCGTTAGGGACTGAGGATAAGAGAAGGATTTTACCTAGTTTTATAAATACGGTTCGGAACTTTTAAGGGGAGAACCTTTTTTGTGAGTCTCGGTGTTTGAAAGATTTTGGTCCTCGACAGGAACTACCGTTTTGTCTACGAAACTCTTAGCCCGGAATATACAGGGGCTTTTGTCGTTTGTAGGACTCAATCTCTATGACTAGAGTATGAAAACTGTTCTCTTTTTTTCAGATGGTTAAAATTAAACATGAATATGACCTTTTGTAATCCCTATCCCAAACTCAACTCTTGCTCTTACTGTAAATCTCAACGAATTAATGGAGAGGGGCCAAGTACCTAGTGTCGGAACAGGCACCGTTTCCCTGAACGTATTCGGTTACTTCGACACTCGGTACGGTACGTCCCGGTGGGTTCTACCTACCCAGTATCACTTCTCAAGACTGTTTTACACCAGGCGTCCTCCTCCCTTACGTTTGATCATAAGAACGACGTTTTTGGGGTACCTGCTATAGTTTTCCGTTTTTCTATACTGCAGTCTACTACTTGTGGGGTTCCATTTTTCACAGGTTATACGATAGCCCTTTCTCACCTCCCGTTAACCATTATCGAGGTCTTTCTTACTTCGTCGACCTGGCTTTGTCTTTGTTATCAGTGAAAACCTGGACAGACCACCACTTTAATTTTCTGTTTTTTCTGGACCCAAGGTAGGGACCCAACCCTTTTAGGGGACCTCTTCCCTTCACTGGTAACGAGTCGGTACGGGTTGACAAACGTTGGGGTATCTGGTATGTCAGGTACCTTAAGAGATCCGGTCTTATGACCTCACCCATCGGTCCAGAGGACGTAACGTCCACCTAAGAAATGGTCGACTCGGTGGTCCCTTCGGGTTCTTATGACCTCACCCATCGCATAGGGAAGAGATCCCCTAGAAGGGCTGGGTCCTTATCTTGACCCCAGAGGACGTTCACCTAAGAAATGATAGATTCGATAGTCCCTTCGGACCTCTTCCCTTTCCGATACGTGAGGTCATAAGACTGGACCTCTTAAGACACCTGACGTTTCAGGAACCCCAACGTTTCTCAGTCGAAAGTGAAAGTGAAAGAGGTTGAGTCACCTGTACTCAAACTCGTTTGAGAACCTCTACTACTTCCTGTCCTTTCGGACCGAACAACGTCAGATACCTCAGACTTTCTCAGCCTGTGTTGAACAGTTGACTCGATATCATTGTTGACGGAGGGTAAATTTATATGACGTAATAATTCTCAAAAGGTCTCTTTGTGTTGATCATACTACACACACATTATATTTCTCTCTCTAAATAGAAATCCTTATCCAAGTGTATTAACACCTCCTACCTCTCAGGTTTTAGACGTCGTGTCCGACAGTCTGACCCCTGGGTCTTTTTTCGACTACAATATCGATTCTGACTTCTCACACCTCCGTCTTAAAGGAGAAGGAGTTCTGTGTAAAAAAGAGAATTTCGGAATTCGATTAACCTATTCCGGGTCAGTATATTACCTCCCATTAGACAAAATGAGTTTCGGATAATTTATTTACAATTAGAGTAGACTTTTTATGGAAGTGTTATCGTAGATCTGACCATATATTAGTCCATAGACCCATGACATCGGATCGGTTCAAATGTGTGTTTTAATTGGTAACACATATGAATATTAAACAAATCAGTGATTCAGCACAGACTGAGAACGTTGGGGTGTCTGATATCTGGTGGTTCGAGGAGACTAGTACCCTAAAGGGTCCGTTCTTATGGTCTCACCCAACGGTAGAGTAGGAGGTCCCCTAGAAGGGTTGGGTTCCTCCCCGGAAGTAGACGAAACGAAGGACGTAACCATCCACCTAGAAATGGTGACTCGGTGGTCCGTGAAAAACACTAGGATTCCTAAACTGATTTTAGTCTCTTTTTATTATAAAAATTACGAGTAAATTTCACAAATTATTTTTTGATACGTTTCTACTCGTGTTATTTCATATCTTTACCATACCTGGATTGTCTTCGTCTTCTCTAATTCTTCTCCACCGTTCTTGTGTGTGTTGATATGTTTTTTCTAGAAGTACTGGGTCTATTAGTGCTACCACACTAGTGAGCGGATCTCGGTCTGTAGGATCTTATACTTCAGTTTACCCGTAATCCTCCATAATGATACTTGTTTCGATCACCTCCACTACCTTAAGGTCAACTCGATAAAGTTTAGGATTTTCTACTACAACACTTTCCCGACGTGAGTTATATGGTCGTTTAAACCTTTTGAGTCGTCACCGGTGTCCTGACCTTTTCAAGTCAAAGTAAGGTTAGGGTTTCGTTCCGTTACGGTTTCTTACGAGTTTGATGAAGTGTTAACGTGAGTAGAGTGTGTGAGTTTTAATAGGTTCGGTCCGAAGTTGTCATATACTTGGTACTTGAAGGTCTACTAAAATCTTTTCCGTCTCCTTGGTCTCTAGTTTGACCGTTGTAGACAACCTAGTATCTTTTTTGTTCTCTCACAAAACGGATACAAAAGGAGATTCTCAAAATATCAAAGACCAGAATGTAAATCTAAAAATTAACAAACCTGAGACACCCTCTTCCACTCCCACCTTACTAAACTCTCTTGTCGTAACTTTGTACATTTAATGGTATACACTTTATCTAGTGGTCAGGTCCAAGTTACGTACTCTGTCCCACGAGTCCCGACCACATGACCCTACTGGGACCCTACCCCTCCCTCCACTCTCCCCCAAGTTTTACCCCTGTGTACATGTGGGTACCGACTAAGTACAGTTACATACCGTTTTTGGTGGTGTTATAACATTTCATTAATCGGTGGTTAATTTTATTTATAAAAAAATTTCGTTCTCTCAAGGTCTTTTTGTAGATAAAGACGAAATAACTGATACGGTTTCGGAAACTGACTAACTTAGTGTTGTTTGACACCTTTTAAGAATTTCTGTACCCTTAAGGTCTGGTGGACTGGACAGAGGACTCTTTAGACATCAGTCAAGTTCTTCGTTGTAAATCTTGACCTGTACTTTGTTGTCTGACCAAGGTTTATCCCTTTTCTCATGTAGTTCCGACATATAACAGTGGGACGAATAAATTGAATATACGTTTCATGTAGTAAGTTTTATTGTCCGACCTACTTCGTGTTCGACCTTAGTTCTAACGTCCCTCTTTATAGTTATCATTGGAGTCTATACGTCTACTGTGGTGAGAATACCGTCTTTCACTTCTTGATTTCTCGGAGAACTACTTTCACTTTCTCCTCTCACTTTTTCAACCGAATTTTAAGTTGTAAGTTTTTTGTTTCTAGTACCGTAGACCAGGGTAGTGAAGTACCGTTTAGCTACCCCTTTGTCACCTTTGTCACAGTCTGAAATAAGAGAACCCGAGGTTTTAGTGACGTCTACCACTGACGTCGGTACTTTGATTTTCTACGAATGAGGAACCTTCTTTTCGACATTGGTTGGATCTGTCGTATAATTTTTCGTCCCTGTAATGAAATAGTTGTTTAGAGGTAGATCAGTTTTGACACCAAAAAGGTCATCAGTACATACTTACGCTCTCAACCTGATATTTCTTTCGACTCGTGACTTCTTAACTACGAAAACTTGACACCACAACCTCTTCTGAGAACTCTCAGGGAACCTGACGTTCCTCTAGGTTAGTCAGGTAGGGTTTCCTTTAGTCCGGACTTATAAGTGACCTTCCTGACTACGACTTTGACTTTGAGGTTATGAAACCGGTGGACTACGTTTCTCGACTCAGTAATCTTTTCTGAGACTAAACCCCTTCCTAACTTCCACCCTCCTCTTCCCCTACTGTCTCCTACTTTACCAACCTACCGTAGTGACTGAGTTGTCTACGTTCAAACTCATTTGAGGTCCTCAACCACTACCTGTCCCTCCGGACCGGACGACGTCAGGTACCCCATCGTTTCTTAGTCTGGACTGACTCCCTGACTTGACTATAGAATATTTGAATTGAGTTTTAAACCTTTGTTTCAAAGTAAAGTTATGATTTTATAAGGGAAGTGTTTTATGATTAACGTCGTAGACACAAACCAAGTCAATTCAAAGTTCGATAATTGTCTAGGACGTAATACTTTTATTAAATATTAACAATTTTATAATCACTGATGATAATTTTATAAATAAAGTTCGAGTTAACGACTAGAAACCGACTATCAGTGATTTGAAGATTTTAACTTTTAGGAGGATGACATTCTTATATCAATCATCAACGTTGGAACCGAAGTGTCCCTAAATGACGTCTATGACTCCGGACCCAGAGTGGGGATCTCGAAGACTAAATTATCCAGAACACACGTGTGACCCCAAGTCGTAAAAAATTTCAAGGTGTGTACTTCGATTACACGTCGGTCTTAAATCTTGACGACGTACGCATTATTAGTTAGGTCAGATTCATACGTATTGGGTAATAATTATTTACAAATATCGTCATAGAATCGTTTCTTTTCTCTTATCTTCAGAATGAAATAAATAGTTATATTTACATAGATCATTGTTGTCTCCTTCTCGTCTACAACAACCTTACGTTGACTGGTTTATAGAACTACTTATGGATCACCTCGATGCCGACTTTAGATCTGTTAAGTGTAAAAGATGTTTGACGGAACTAGGTTCTGGGGAAACTCAACCTATTATTCGTATCCACCAGTGTTACGTCTTTCAATGACTAAGTGAGACTGGGTGAGTGACGGGTCGGAGTACGATAAAGAACCCTAGGACTCCCTCCAATTCCTTCCTAACTCCTTATCACTCCATCTCGAAACACCTCATGTCTTGTCCTGGACTGAACCTCCTTAGGTACCTTCCTCGGTGCGAGACGAACCGTTCCATTCTGAGACCCCCTCCACTCCCGTAACCTTGACCACGAAGGTTTCCACGAAGGTTTCTTTCCCACAAGAAACCCAGTTCCTTTTGTAAAACAAGTTTCTAGTTTTTACCCTTTCCAGAACACACAAAACCGTTCATTAAAGTACCGACCTTGTACTCCCATTGAATCTCCTTCACACGTCCAGGATTTAGTTTGCGACTTCTCGACTTTGAGAGGACTCCCGTTATTCCTCGGTGTCTCCCGACACTCCTCCTCTACCATACCGACCTAGACTTGTAGTCTTGATCACGTATCCCGATGTGATACCTTCCTTCCCTTTGTCCCTTGTCCCTTCTTAAAGGAGAAGGTAAATGTGAAACCTTATTGAATTTCTCGTAGTCTAAAAATATACGAACCTTCCAAATTATCTCAAGAACTGAAACATCTACACACACACAACACACAAAACAGTGAGTCAGCACAGGTTAACAAACGCTGGGGTACCTGACACTGGGCGGTCCGAGGAGATAGGTGCCCTAAGAGATCCGTTCTTATGACCCCACCCAATGTAAAGGAAGAGGTCCCCTAGAAGGGGTGGGTCCCTAACTTGGGTCCAGAGGACGTAACGTTCGCCTACGAAATGGTAGACTCGATACAAAACAGACACACACACACACACACACACACACACACACACAACACAGTTTGACAATCAGAAATTCGTGAATGAGTTAAAGAATTACAGTGAATTGGAACAATTCAAGAATAAGGTGAAGACTCCAGGAAAACGTTAAATATGAAAAGGTTTTTTTTTATTACAGAAGGTAGAGTTGAAAGTATACATAACTGTATTTAGAGGACCACAGGCTGTCGAACTTTAAATGACAAGATAAGAAACGTTGTACTGTACCCTATATAGTTTGGGTAAAGGGGACACGGTCGGTCGAGGGAAATTCCGACACGGTTGTTCCTCTCAAAGGACCTCCCTTTGATCTTTTGACCTCCTTTGTTACCTTTTTTACAGGGATAAAAAGAAAAAGAAGGACGAGGATAGTCATGGTGATATCGTTATCAAACAACAACAACAACAACAAAATTCGGTATCGTTATTGTCAATCAAGGTCAAACGTAAAAGGGTTTAGAGGGTTTGGTCAGAACCACATGGGGAACTCTGTATGGGTGTGACCAGATGATCGTGAGGTCGAGTCTAAAGACCTAGAAGGTACTACCCAAAAGGAAGAAGTTCGAAGATGTAAAATAGTTGTAGTCTAAAAGGGAAACAGGGAGGTGGGAGTCCCACCATTAACAAAGGATACAAATTACCTATGAAGTCACTGGACAAAAACTAAGGTCCTGAGGTTACAGATTAAATGTCAAGAAATATAATTTACAAGAGACAATCTTATTGTCACCAAGACAGAGGACTGACCTTCTGAAGAGTTGAAATAATGTTAAGAAAAGTAAAGAAGTTACAGATATTAATATATTGGTAACAGAAAGTCTCCGTAAAAAGGAAAGTAAAAGAAGTAAAGATGACAATAAATAAAAATTACGATATCGAATAAAAATAAAAACGAAAGTTTAACACCACGACCTCTTCTGAGAACTCTTGGGGAATCTGACGTTCCTCTAGTCTGGTCAGTCAGGATTTCCTTTAGTTAGGACTTATAAGTAACTTTCCTGATAACGATTTCGACTTCGAGATTATGAAACCGGTGGACTACGTTTCTCGACTGAGTAACCTTTTCTGGGACTATAACTCTTTTTAACTTTCCTTTTCTTCTCCCACTGTCTCCTACTCTATCAATCCAGCATAATGACTGAGTAACCTGTACTAGAACTCGTTTAAGACCCTCTATTACCTCCTGTCTCCTCGGAGCTACGACATCAGGTACCTTAGTGTTTCTTCGTCTGTACTGAATCGTTAGCTTGTTGTTGTTTATAAAAATAAAATACATATATTAAAATGTACTTATTGACTTTATTATATGACGTACACTTCGAAACCTCATGGTAGAGAAGTAAAAGTAAAATGAACGGTAATGACGGACGGGGAGTGTGAGAAAGTGGGTGCCGTCGGAAAGGGGTAAGGGTGGAAGTATACCGGAAGTGTACCAGGAAGTGTTTCCGTTCCTGGGTTTAATTGTTAGAGTACACATAGACATCACACGTGGTACAGGTATATTAATATGTATTTATAAATCGACAAATTGAGTTAAAAAATTTAGTGATATATACTAATCAATCAATGTTGAAATAGAAATTTTGTAAGGAATAAGTTACCTTTGATTGAAACGAGGATCAAAAAAGGGTGATAGGGAGAATAAGAGGAACTATCGAAGGAGTATAACTTTACGGGAATGACCGGAGTTATTGATAAGTAATATGTAAACGTCCATGTCAAGATCAATTCAAGTCAAGTCAGTGAGTCAACATACACTGGGGTACCTGACGTCGTGTGGTCCGAAGGGACAGATAGTAGTCGACGGTCTTGCACGAGTTTGAGTACAGATAACTCAGTCACTACGGTGGGTTGGTAGAGTAGGAGACAGTAGGGGAAGAGAAGGACGGAAGTTAGAAAGGGGTTTAGTCCCAGAAAAGATTACTGAGTGGAGAAGTGTAGTCCACCGGTTTCAACCGCGAAGTCGAAGTGGAAGTCGAAGTCAGGAAGGTTACTTATAAGTCCTGACTAAAGGAAACCCTACCTGACCTACCTAGAAGAACGTCAGGATCCGTGAAAGTTCTCGGAAGAGGTCGTGGTGTCAAGTTTTCGTAATTAAGAAGCCGTGAGTCGAAAGAAATATCAGGTTGAGAGTGTAGGTGTGTGCTGATGACCTTGTTGGTATCGAAACTGATCTACCTCTAAACAACTGTTTCATTACAGGGACGAAAAATTATACGACAGATCGACACGAACCAGTATCGAAAAGAAGGTTCCTCGTTCGTAGAAAATCAAAGTACCGACGTCAGTGGTAGACGTCACTAAAACCTCGGGTTCTTTTATTTCAGACAGTAACAAAGGGGTAAATAAACGATACTTCACTACCCTAGTCTACGGTACTCAAACCACAAACTTACAACTTAAAATTCGGTCGAAAAAGTGAGAGGAGAAAGTAGTTCTCCGAGATCAAGAAGAAGTGAAAGACGGTATTCCCACCACAGTAGATGTATAGACTCCAATAACTGTAAAGAGGGACGTCAGAACTAAGGTCGAACACGAAGTAGGTCGGACCGTAAAGTTTACTACATGAGACGTATATTCAATTTATTTGTCCCACTGTTTTATATAGGAACTACATGAGGAAAGGGTCAAACCTTGGTCAGATAACAAGGTACAGGTCAAGATAATAAANACAGATAGTAGTCGACGGTCTTGCACGAGTTTGAGTACAGATAACTCAGTCACTACGGTGGGTTGGTAGAGTAGGAGACAGTAGGGGAAGAGAAGGACGGAAGTTAGAAAGGGGTTTAGTCCCAGAAAAGATTACTGAGTGGAGAAGTGTAGTCCACCGGTTTCAACCGCGAAGTCGAAGTGGAAGTCGAAGTCAGGAAGGTTACTTATAAGTCCTGACTAAAGGAAACCCTACCTGACCTACCTAGAAGAACGTCAGGATCCGTGAAAGTTCTCGGAAGAGGTCGTGGTGTCAAGTTTTCGTAATTAAGAAGCCGTGAGTCGAAAGAAATATCAGGTTGAGAGTGTAGGTGTGTGCTGATGACCTTGTTGGTATCGAAACTGATCTACCTCTAAACAACTGTTTCATTACAGGGACGAAAAATTATACGACAGATCCAACCAGTATCGAAAAGAAGGTTCCTCGTTCGTAGAAAATCAAAGTACCGACGTCAGTGGTAGACGTCACTAAAACCTCGGGTTCTTTTATTTCAGACAGTAACAAAGGGGTAAATAAACGATACTTCACTACCCTAGTCTACGGTACTAAAACCACAAACTTACAACTTAAAATTCGGTCGAAAAAGTGAGAGGAGAAAGTAGTTCTCCGAGATCAAGAAGAAGTGAAAGACGGTATTCCCACCACAGTAGATGTATAGACTCCAATAACTGTAAAGAGGGACGTTAGAACTAAGGTCGAACACGAAGTAGGTCGGACCGTAAAGTTTACTACATGAGACGTATATTCAATTTATTTGTCCCACTGTTTTATATAGGAACTACATGAGGAAAGGGTCAAACCTTGGTCAGATAACAAGGTACAGGTCAAGATAATAAAGAACTGGACGTATGTCTAAAGAGTCCTTCGTTCAGTCCACCAGACCATAAGGGTAGAGAAATTCTTAAAAGCTGTCAAACAACACTAGGTGTGTCAGTTTCCGAAATCACATCAGTCACTTTGTCTTCATCTAAAAAAGACCTTGAGAGAACGAAAAAGATACTAGGTCTTCTACAACCGTTAAACTAGAGACCAAGTAGACGGAGAAGATTTAGGTCGAATTCGTAGACCTTCAAGAGCCAAGTGTATGACAACTTCGGGTCGAATCTCTTAAAACTCGTAATGAAACGATCGTGTCGTAGTGATGGTTGTTTCGATCACCTCCACTACCTTAAGGTCAACTCGATAAAGTTTAGGATTTTCTACTACGACATTTTCACGACGTGAGTCATACGGTCCTTTAAACCTTTTGAGTCGGCACCGGTGTCTTGACCCTTTCCAGTCAAAAGTAAGGTTAGGGTTTCTTTCCGTTTCGGTTTTTTACAAGTTTGATGGGGTGTTAACGTGAGTAGAGTGTGACGACCTCGATAAAATTTATGTAATAACTTTGAAACACGGAGACATGAGTTTTACCGTGAACTAGTCATCAAAAAGAAAAACACACACACATGATGTTAAGTGTGTAAATTGTATCACAAACCTTGATGCAACTGTCATATTTATTTAATTCAAGGTCTAAAAAGACCCGTACATTTATCAAATTTATTACAACTTTAAGAATTAAAGAACTTTCAATTATCTTGGTAGACCAGGAATAAGGTAAAGGTCACCATTTAATTCGTTAGAAACTTAGAACAGTCGTAATTAACTAAATAAGTTCTAAAAGTGAAACAAGAAAACAATCAAATATAGAACGATCATTTGTTAATTAAAGTACGAAAAATTTAATCAAGGGTATCTAAATGTATAAAATGGTAGAGTTCTAGGGAAATTATTGACACCGACACATACAGAAGACAAAGAAAGAAAGGTTTAAAGGTTCTCTAAACAGATGATATATAATTGCAGAAGGTTCATGTTTAAATACTAAGTAAACAAGAAAGAGGAAATAATATGAACGGAAAATAAAGTAATTGAAGATGAAAATGGAAGTAACTGTCGAAGGAAGATAAGAAGAAACCTACACACACACACACACACACACACACACGCGCGCGTGCGTGAAGATTATTTTCACTCAAAGAAACAATCCGAACTCATCCTTCGTAAAAAAAAGAAGGAACAAACGATCTAGTAAATATTAAAGAGTCAATTAAAGGAAAAATAGTTTCCTAATAAATTGATTCATTAATAATTGAAAGTCCATCAATTATAAAGTTACTACGAAATAAATAAAGATTGAAACACACTTATATTAGTCTTTTAACGAATCATTCTGAAAGGTATGAAAGTTTATGTGAAGACATCTGTTACATACTAATTAAAATTAGTTAACTGTTTTTTTACTTTTTTCAGTATTATAGATCCCTATATCCCTAGAATATATTAGTGATTTAGTTCAAAATTTCTATTAAATTAATTAAAGGAAAGATTAAAAACAGATGATCAGTACAGATTAAGAGTTTTTCTGACTTTATTTTAAGAAGATTATCTTAATACAAAAGATTTGAATAGTCGCATAGGGATATATATAACAAAAAATAGAAATCGATGATAAATCCCAAAAAGATCGAAATAACAATGTAAATAATATTTGATGTAGAAAGTAATACCATATTACAGGTAGAAATCAGAATAAAAACGACAATAAACTCGGTTAGATAGAAGGTCACTCACTTGAGGTAAGTATATATCGTATCACTGATTATACACATAAATAAAGAAGGTAGTTTGAAATAAAGGACAAAAAACGACACAAGCACAAAAGGAAAGGAATTACAACGACTAAATAGATTAATAAAGTAAAACAATGAATAGATTAAAGTAAAACAAAACAAGAAAAATTTACGTTAAATTTATCTAATGACATGAAGATAGTCAAGGAGAGTAAAGAAAGAGGATCGTTGTATTAATCTTCGTATAAAAACGTGATGATGAACTTTCGTTTTTTTTTGGTTGTTGATAAAAGAGGTGATTGTTTGAGAAAAAAGAGATATTGAAGGATGAACGATGTGGAGTTACTCTACTTTGAGAATCTTTTGGAAAAAATTTGTAAAAGTAATGATAAAAAGGAATTATCATATCATAAGGAACGTTGACAGGGGAGGTAAAATTCCTAGAAATAAACTGACATATAACACACACAATACAGACTGAGAAACGGTGGGGTACCTGATATCGGTCGGTCAGAGGAGACAGGTACCTTAAGAGGTCCGTTCTTATGACCTCACCCAACGGTAAGGAAGAGGTCCCCCAAAAGGGTTGGGTCCCTAACTTGGGTCCAGAAGACGTAACGTCCGTCTAACAAATGGTAGACTCGGTGGTCCCTTCGGGACTGGAATATAATAAGTAAGGGTTATGTATTGTAAGTCACATTGAAATACGTATATATAAAAAATTCAAGTAATAGATTACGAATAAAGGAGACGAGTAGGGGAAGTTGGTACTATCCTTCTACAAAACTAAGTAGACAAAAAATTAATTTCGATAAAAGAACCGTCCAACGAAGTGTACTAAATATACCTACTACGTGTCAGACTTATAAAAATATCAGAGTTTAAGAAAAAAAAAATCAAACTAACCCTATAGTAACTGTATGTTATGGTACATTCAAATTCCGTAATTCATGTCAATGAGTCGTATATATATACAACGTTTTACTGACGGTGTCATTCAACTGTTCGTAGTGGAGTATCAACATGTGGTTTTTTCAAAGGAACACTACACCTGAAAAGCTTAAATAAGAGATTCGTTGAAAGTTTATATGATATGTCGTCACAATTGATGACAGTGGGACGACATGTAACGTAGGAGTCATGAATAGAAAACTGGTGAAAGTACTTGATGAAAGAGGTGGGGAGTGGAGGACGGAGACCGTTAGTGTTTAGACTAGTGAAAAAGAGACAAACAAAAAAAATTCTAAGATATTATAACAATAAATATCATCCTTTGTGTATAAATCATAAACCAGAAATTGGAACAAAGACCGTAGACCGAGAATTTTGGGAACCGTAAAGGATTCACTACTCTCGTTGTTTTTACAGAAAACAATACCCTTACTCTACCGAAACCTACCCCCTTCTACCTCATCAGAACTTCTTCACTCGGAAATTGGACACCCTAGATTACGATGGAGGTCTTAGGTCAACTTAAGAGTCTGTGGGATGACCATACATTCTTAAGGAACAACCAGCGTACCCTTTGGTGTGTATGGTGTAACCTTAACCCAGGTTCTGGGGTTATCTCTAAGGTACATGTTCGTTATAGTATGTCGTAAACAAAAAGAGACAGGTTAATTAAAGTGAACCGGATTTCGGGAGCTCAAGGTAGGTACAACAATTTTTACCGTTCTAAAAGAAAAAAATACTGACTTGTCATAATGTAACATACATACATATACATATACAGTAAAATGACTTAAGTAACTAATCTAGATTGTTCAAAACGAAACCCTTAGGTACAACTAGAATCGGGTTCGGAATCCGACCGAGACGGAAAGTCTGGAGCGTATCGGGTTTCGAGTGTCCGTCAGGTCGACGATCGGTAGAGGTCTACTAGACTTCCTCGTCTATATAATTGGAAGTCCCATCTTCTTTGTCCTCATTGTGAGTATACCTCAGTGATAAAGATGAGTAACTTAGAGAAAGATTTAACGAAAACAATCCAATTGATTGCTAAGTAGATAAAAAAACAAAAAGTTTATTTGTCGAGAACTAATATAAATAATAAACGGAAAAAAGGAAGATTAAAGAGGTAAATAGAAATTACCAAGAGACAAAGACAAGAGGAACAAAAAAAAAAAACAGTAAACTTTATAAGAAGTTAACTTACTAAGTAAAAAAGAACAAATACAACGTTAATACTACAATACTAAACCCCTCTCTCTGTTTGCAGTTAGAGAGATTGATCGAATTAAATCAACTATTATTATGTACTAAAAAGAATTAAAAATTCAAAATCTATAAAAACAGTGAAACCATCTTACAAAAATAATAGATAAAAGACCTGAAAGAGATTTAGCTCATAATTAAAATTACAAAGACATTACTCCAGTTGTTTAACACGAAATGACAATGATTAAATGGCTAAGATAATTCTAAACATAGCACCGGGTTTAAATTAGTTTATAACCATATAGGATACCTATAATCTCCTTAGGATGTAGTCCGTCTTTACCCAACAGCGATTATGGAACGGTACGAGTCAATAACGGAACTTCGTTAGACTCCTTTCGAACCAGAGTCTGAGTAGCCTCACCATCGAGTTTTCACAGTCAGTTAATACGAGGGTACCTTCAAAGAGTGTGTCCTCTAGAATTACCATGTAAAGATACTGGTAGTATGTGTAGGTTTCGAATTAACTTTTTTTTTTATATATATATATAAATCAAAGACCTTTGGGTGAAATTATATTTAAATAAATAAATTTGACCTCTGATTAATGAAATGTTATAACATAACCAAAACGGTATGTAGTTGTACTTAGGTGGTGACTACATGTACACAAGGGGTAGGACTTGGGGGGAGGGTGGAGGGAGGGGTATGGTAGGGAGACCCAGTAGGGTCACGTGGTCGGAGCTCGTAGGATATAGTACGTAGTTTGGACCTGACCGTTAAGTAAAGTGTATACTATAATATGTACAAAGTTACGATATGAAGGTTTAGTGGGGTGGGAGCGGGAGAGGGTGTCTCAGGTTTTCCGATAAGATATGTAGACACAGAGAAAACGACAGAGCGTGTATCCCAATAGTAATGGTAGAAAGTTATAAGGTATATATACATAATCATATGACATAACCACAAAAAGAAAGACTGAATGAAGTGAGACATATTATCCGAGGTCAAAGTAGGTGGAGTAATCTTGACTAAGTTTACATAAGAAAAATTACCGACTCATTATGAGGTAACACATATACATGGTGACGAAAGAATAGATAAGTAGACGACTACCTGAAGATCCACCGAAGGTACAGGACCGATAATATTTGTCACGACACTACTTGTAACCCCATGTGCACAGAGAAAGGTAAGACCAAAGGAACCACACATACGGGTCGTCACCCTAACGACTCAGTATACCGTCAAGATCAAGGTCAAAAAATTCCTTAGAGGTATGACAAGAGGTGTCACCGACATGATCAAACGTAAGGGTGGTTGTCACATTCTCCCAAGGGAAAAGAGGTGTGGGAAAGGTTGTAAATAACGAACATCTGAAAACCTAACGTCGGTAAGACTGACCGCACTTTATGGAGTAACACCAAAACTAAACGTAAAGAGATTATTACTCACTAGAACTTGTAGAAAAGTACACACACAATCAGTAGACATACAGAAGAAACCTCTTTACAGACAAATCAAGAAACCGGGTAAAAAACTAACCCAGTAAATAAAAAGACCTTAACTCCACGTACTCGACGAACATATAAAAACTCTAATTAAGAAACAGTCAACGAAGTAAACGATAATAAAAGAGGGTGAGGTTTCCGACAGAAAAGTGGAACGAATATCAAAGGAAACAACACGTCTTCGAAAATTAAAATTAATCTAGGGTAAACAAATAAAAACGAAAATAAAGGTTATAAGACCCTCCACCCAGTATCTCCTAGGACGACACTAAATACAGCCTCTCACAAAATGGATGCAAGAGGAGATTCTCAAAATATCAAAGACCAGAATACAAATCTAAAAATTAGGTAAAACTCAAATAAAAACACATACCACGATCTTTCATAAGATCAAAGTAATAAAATGTTCACCAACTGGTCAAAAAGGTCGTGGTGAACAATTTCTCTAGCAGAAAAGAGGTAACATATAAGAACGGAGGAAACAGCTTCTATTCCACAGGTATGCACGCACCTAAATAGAGAACCGAAAGATAAAACAAGGTAACTAGATATAAAGACAGAAAGACGGTCATGGTATGACAGAACTACTGACACCGAAACATCATATAAGACTTCAGTCCGTCCAACTAAGGAGGTCAAGGTAAGAAGAAAGGGTTCTGACGAAATCGATAAGCTCCAAAAAAACATAAAGGTATGTTTAGAACTTTAATAAACAAGATCAAGACACTTTTTATGGCAACCATCGAACTCTCCCTAACGTGACTTAGACATCTAACGAAATCCCACCATATGAGTAAAAGTGATATAACTAAGAAGGTTAGGTACTTGTATTATATAAAGAGGTAGATAATCACAGGAGAAAATAAAGAAAGTGGTCACAAAATATCAAAAGATATATATCCAGAAAACAAAGAAATCCATCTATATAAGGTTTCATAAAATAAGAAAAACAACGTTACCACTTACCTTAATAAAGGAATTAAAGAGAAAATAAAAGAGTAATAATCCCATATCCTTACGTTCCCTAAAGACACACAACTAGAATGTAGGACGTTGAAATGATATAAGTAATTAATCGAGATCATTAAAAGACCACCTCAGAAATCCCAAAAGATATATCTCCTGATACAGTAGACGTTTGTCACTCTCAAAATGAAGAAGAAAGGGTTAAACCTAAGGAAAATAAAGAAAAAGACGAGACTAACGACACCGGTTTTGAATTGTGGTATAAAAACCTGTAAAACTCTACGGTTTACAGAGACGACGACGACGATTCAGTGAAATCAGTACAGGTTGAGACACTCTGGGGTATCTGCCATCGGATGGTCCGAGGAGGTAGGCGTCCTGAGAGATCGTTCTTATGACCTCAACCAATGGTAAAGGAAGAGGTTTTTACAGAGACACATTCCCATTTTTATAGTCGTTATTTATTCAAATAAACCAAGAAAGGGACGTTTCTAAAACATGGGTGGGAAATGTCTGTATCCACTAAAAAAAAAAATAATTTAACGGTACTTGAACACTCTAATAAGAAGACGACTTGGAATATTTGAGAAACAATTTCGGAAAGAACTCATATTCGTATAAACCCCATCTTGTAATGGACTGGAAGTTCACATGTCCTCGTCAATTTCTTCTCGACTAACGAATTCTGAGTCTCCTGTGGTTTACCGTTACGAAAGTTTAGATGTTCTTTCTTATGTTATATTGTCGTCGTATTTCGTTCCTATGCGTGGTGTCGGTTTCCGATGGAGTCTTGTCCCATAGGTCCGTTCCCGAGGTTAACAAGAAGGAGACTTCCCGTTGTCGTCTATAGAAAAATGAGAGTGTAGTTCATTGTGGTCATTATATGCACCTTGTGAGGGTTTGATCCCTAGGGTCACCCACTGAGTAAGTCCCAAAGTATATAAGACAACTGGTACATTCATGTGTGAACGATATGTTGGTCGGTATTATCGTCTGTGAGTATCACTAGAGTGATTCTGGTCTATGTTTGGTGGTCAGAGTTACAATAATTATTTATTACGACTATATGACCATGTTAAGAAGAGTCTGGGTACTAATGTTTCGTTGTAAGTTTATTTATAAAATAAATTTAGATGTCAGTAAATTCTAGCACAAAAACTTTTCGTAAATTGATAAACGTCCTTTCCGAGTGTTATACTTTTATGTAATTTTTTTAGTCACATCGATATCAAAAATTTACTGTAATAACTCAGTCCTTATCAACTTTTAAACTCCTTTCATAATGAAGGGTAGTGTATGTCGTTTTTTAATTCTTGATTCTACTAGACCGGGAACGGAGGTGTCTATACGAAACCAAACGGTCGGATGAGAATAAAAAGTGATGGACGATCAGGTGGTTATACCGGATATACCTATGCCTTCTTTATATGTGACTGTTTTCACTCTTACTTGTCAAAGACAAGATCCTTTTCTGACTGACAGGAAACCAGTATCTTTGTTCGTTGGTAACTAGGTTCACTAATTATTGTCGAAGTGTGGTCTAGTGTACGGAGATACGAAACAAGTCTCTCTGATACAAGGTGTTCGTGTCGAGGGAGTACTAATCATTACTGATTTTAGTCGAAAGACAAATTCTAGGATTCGTCGTCGGAGAAGGAAGTTGTCTACCGAGGATAATGTGTATAATCTTCTTTCTCACCCCACTGTTCCCTTCTTACTCTCCTTCCCTTTCCTTCCTTCTTTTATCCTGAAATTTATTTATTCATGACACTTCAGAATTCCTTTAATTAATGGAATACTCTCTTTTACTGAAAGATCTTGGTTTTAATACTAAAGACTTAAGATTTTCATTTGTCTGATTTATCCTTTATCCTACTTATGTCACATTTTGATATCATGGCTACATACGTCTAAGGTACTACATTTGTACCTTGGTCGAGTGTTTTGGTGCGTTCATTCGTTTCTTTGACTTTTTCACAACCTTCGATTTAGAATGTCAATGAGAAAAGACCTTCTTCATTTTCTTTACCTCTTTTCTCTTTGTTATTAAAAATTTTACTCTCTTGTACAGATGAGGAAGGTTTTAGGGTAATTTCTCTGTATTTCCAAACAAAAGAAAACAAAAACGTAGTAGTTGAATATTTCTGTTTCTCTTGTTCCGTTCATTGTCGTTTATTCTTTAAGTCGTTCTGAAATTTTCGACTTATAGCGTACCTATTCCTATTTACTGTTCTTTTTTTATTTCGACTTAGATGTTCTCCTTTCGATGGGGTTTCATTATTTTAAACATGAATTCAAAATTGTGATTCATGTATGAATGTGAAAATTTAAAAGTTTTTTAATAAAATTTTCGTGTGTAAATATATGTCTCATTTTAATCGACTTTTATACGGATACAATAGTTCCAAATATGAACGTGTTGTGGTATCCTCGATAAGGTAAAATATTTAGAATTTATGTCATAATATACAAGTTATGTGTCACTTTCTTTAACATAGTAAGGAGTCGTACTTCTCAATACTATGTGTCGACATTGTACTTGGTTAGGGTTTGTCTTCAACCAGAGTAAAAGAATCAAAGGGAAGAGTTGAGTATGTGTAATCACATGACTTCACAAATTGAAAAATAA
This sequence comes from Capra ibex, assembly GCA_006410555.1. Classification (NCBI taxonomy): domain Eukaryota; kingdom Metazoa; phylum Chordata; class Mammalia; order Artiodactyla; family Bovidae; genus Capra; species Capra ibex. The sequence goes on along the minus strand of SJYO01029800.1, from coordinate 474,791 downwards.
CGTATGTAAAGGAATAATTCTTAGTATTTCTAATTGTGGTCGAGTAGAATCGGTGAACATATCATCAATCTTTTTCGTAAGGAATTCTTTATGGATTTTCAAACATGTTTCTAAATATACGTTAAAAGAAACGTTACAATGTTTACTATTATTTTTCACCCCTTTTATAAGTAAATTCTTTCTATGGCTAGTTAATAATACTATTAAAAAACGTCTTATAATACGTCGATAAATTTTACTATAGTACTTTTTACTGTACCTTTTACAAGTACTACATACTAATGTTTTATTATAATGGGATTAAATCAAAATGAATTACGTGTATAACATATAAATACACACAATGACTTATATGTATATACGTACATAAATATACATATCCATAAGTTAATCTCTTTATCTTTTTCTTTCAACTTCTCTCTCTGTCTTTTTGATTCTCGTACACATTTTACGAATTGTAACGTCCACTTCTTCACCATTTTTTTTTGATGTCGTTTTAGTTATTTAATTGTGAAAATCCTTTTTTTTATGCGACAACTCTCATACATTCTTTAAGACACTGGATACTTTTATGACTAAAGTAGAAAGAGAAATAAGAGATTCAGTGACTTCACATTTCTTTTGTGATTTCCTTCTTCGGTTAAGAAGGGAGTCAAGTCAAGTCAAGTCAGCGAGTCAACACAGACTGAGAAACGTTGGAGTATCTGACGGGACAGGTAGTGGTTAAGGGTCTCGAATAAGTTTGAGTACAGGTAACTCAACCATTACGGTAGGTTGGTAGAGTAGTAGACAGCATGGGAAGAGAAGGACGGAAGTTAGTAAGGGTCGTAGTCCCAGAAAAGTTTACTCAGTCAAGAAGTGTAACCCTCCGGTTTAAGAAGGGATGTGTCAAATATAAAGTACTCAGAAGTAAAGTTAAATAGATGAAGTCAAGTCAAAGATTTAGAGAAACAGGGGAATGTATTATAAGTGGACAGTTTCGAAGTACTACGAAAGTGGTACGGACATTGGTTTGAACTATAGTTATTTACTGATTTGGTACACCATAGTTTATTTTGACGGAATACTAGTTATAGGGTAACTCGGGATTCGGGTCACACCACTAGGACAATATAAACAATGTAAACAAATCGGTCGTACTGGGGACAGAGATGTGATAGTAGTAAAGTTGGAAGAGTGAGAGGAGTTTGATGGTCGGAGTAGTGAAGAAGGAAGAATCTTTAATCGGAGTAGTCTATCGTTGGAGGAGTGGAAGACCGGTGGTTTAGACATTCGTGTGGACATGGATGTAGTAGGAAGGGAGGTAAGAGTTAAGTGTTCTCTCCTTAACAGGATAGGTTTAAGTTATAGACGGGTCATAAGGTCGAAGGAAGGGAAGGGTGGTAGGTAGTCTAGGACTATTTAATTAAAAGGGAGAGTATAATAAATTCTTATTTGATGGAGTGGATCGGGGTGTGAGGAAAGGTCTATGGAGAAACGTAAAGAAAAGTCCCAGTCTCTCACAAAAATTGAACCTCATAGAATCGTATAGAATCAATTGAGAGAATTGTTGAGTAACGGGTCTAACCGTTGGACCTTGAATATTTTTTATTATTAGTAAAAAGTTTTCACAATTTTGGTACTAAGAATATGGTCATATTTTATTTGTACATAGTTACAAATAAATTGAGTATTCAATTCACTTTCCTATTCTGTCTTCAGGTTTAGGGGTGTTTAAATATCCCTCACTTCCTTACTACTTTACGTAGAACTTTACCCAACTTTTCACTCACAAAACTGTTATCGCCTCTCCCTTTCAAACCGAGAGATGATCTGACTTAAATGAACGTACAAGTATTCATTCTTAACAAACGTAATGACAGTCAAAAGATGTTCATTTTAAAATAACGACTCTCGATATTTTATCTGACGACGACGAGGACGACGATTCAGTGAAGTCAGTACAGACTGAGAGACGCTGGGGTATCTACCGTCGGGTGGTCCGAGGAGGCAGGGACCCTAAGAGGTCCGTTCTTATGACCTCACTCAACGGTAAAGGAAGAGGTTACGTACTTTCACTTTTCACTTTCACTTCAACGAGTCAGTACAGGCTGAGGATCGTTGGGGTACCTGACGTCGGGTGGTCCGAGGAGGCAGGTACCCTAAAAGGTCCGTTCTCATGACCTCACCCCACGGTAGTTACCGATCAGTCACTGTTTTCACGTATAGGGATGTCCTAGTTCATTAAAGGTCTCGAGTTGGTAAGGACACTTTCTATAAGTCATTAGAAAAAACGATTAACGTTTCAGAATTTAAAAAGGAATACATTTATAACCCATTACATAATCTTTAGTATATTTATTATTGACCTTTTAGATCCTAAATTTGGGGTCGGACTTTTAGAAAACGATAATGGGAGATAGAAAGAAAAAAAGAAAGAGGAAAAGTTCAAAGAAATTACCCAATACGAGTCTACGAGAGGTACTTAAGATAGAGACTGACTTAGGAGTTTGAATTGGACTAAAGACGGAAGTGATAAGAAGACTTTTATGGGAGTAAACCCAGTACTTATTTGAGACATAGGACTTTCGGTCAGTCGTAAGTGAACCAGTAATAACTTATAATTTTTGGACTCTACTATAATTCGTACGGAAGAAAAACTTTCTGAAAAATTTAAAGGGAAAGTAGAATTGTGGGAGAGGATCAAAATCAAGTGGAATGGGATGAAAAAAGGTCCACGGAAAGGGACTATAGAAGATAAGTAACAAATTTTTCACTCTGAGAAGTTCCTCGACAGGAAGAGAAATTTTCGATGTAAAAGACACCCCCGAAAAAGTAAAAAGGTTATTAGTGTATAAGGTATTATATAGGTTTTAAACGGAGACCGTAAGGTCAAAGTACAGAGGTCAAAATTTTATTCATATGGGTCGTCCACAATAACTCTTCTTTTACCGTTGGGTGAGGTCATAAGAACGGACCTCTTAGGGTCCCTACAGTCTCGGACTACCCGACGGTAGATACCCCAGTGTGTCTTAACCTGTGCTGACTTCGGTGAATCGTCGTCGTCACCTACAATTAAGTTGTTTGCAGATAACTTTTAAACGATATTATACGGTATCTGAAATTATGAACTAACCCGTGATGGTCAGTATCCTAAAGAGTGTCCAAAAAGTGAGAGTTATTGAATTTAATACAGTTCAGACACAAAGAAGGTCGAAGGGGAGTGACATTTACCTTAAAGAGATAGGTATCTCGAAGAGTTTCGGCTTTTGAGTTTCAGTAAAAACTGGGTAGAGAGAGGGACATGAAGATGTAGTATTGTTCAGAATAAGTAAATATACTAAAATAAAATGGAGTATTAAAACAGAGAGAAAAAAAGGGAACTTCGAACTAAACAACTTATTGGTCTGTGAACATCTTCAAAAGGTCAACCTAAACCACGGTGAGTATTAGTTAAATGAAAATAAATTCTATAGCCTTTAATAGGAGTAATGTAAAAAGGGTTTACAATTATAATTTATTTCTATTGAAAGATGAAGTCAGTGTGTATAGTGATACATATATTTAAAGATATATAAAGAATCATATACATCTTTCCCTAGAAGTTCGGAATAACCGATCTCTCATTTTTGTATTCCGGTGTAAGGTGATTTTAAGTTTGATATTATTGAACCCCATGGGTCTTGGATTTATATTTTTAATTAAGAAATATTATAGAAGATTTACAAAGATCTCCAAAACTTATAAGAAAGGGGAACATGAATTCTTATCTTCGGTTTCCTAATTAGAGGGTTTATATGTTCGTCGAGTACGTCAAATAATAGTCTTTTTGTTTGTTGGGTTAGTTTTTTACCCATCTTGTGGATTTGTCTGTAAAAGGTTTCTTCTGTATGTCTACCGGTTGTTTACGTACTTTTCTACAAGTTGTAAGGAGTAATAATCTCTTTTCGTTTAGTTTTGATGTCACTCTATAATGAAGTGTGATCAATCTTACAGGTAGTAGTTTTTTTGGATGTTTGTTATCTACGACCTCTCCTACACCTCTTTTCCCTTGGGAGGACGTGGTAAACCCCCTTATATTTGACTATGTCGGTAATACCTCTTGTCGTACCTCTAAAGAAATTTTCGATCCTTATTTTGATGGTATACTCGGTCGTTAGGGTGACGACTCCTACACTTTTGATATTAAGTTTTTCCGTGTAAATGGGGTTATAAGTATCGTCTTGATAAATGTTATCAGTCCTGAACCTTCGTTGGATCTACAGGTAACTGTCCACTTGCCTATTTCGTCGACACCACGCATATATGTTACCTTATACTGAGTCGGTATTTTTCCTTACTTAAACTTAGTCAATATCACTCCACCTACTTGGATCTCGGTCAATATGTCGCACTTCATTCAGTCTTTCTCTTTTTGTATAGTGTGAATACATACCTTAGATCTTTTTACCATGTTACTTGGATAAACGTCCCGTCCTTATCTCTGCGTCTACATCTCTTACCCGTACGCCGTGTCGTCTCCTTCATCTCCTACCGCGTGTAACTCTCATCACACCTACATATTTACCGTAGTTCACATTTTATCGATCGATCACCCTCTGTTTATATATAATTGTCGTGTCCCTTGAGTCGAGTCACGAGGTACTACTTTGGATCTCTCCAGTGCCCCCTGACCCTTCCTCCGAGTTCTCCCCTATATACATATAAATTTTGACTAAGTGTAACAGCATGGTTGTGTTATAACATTTCGTTAATCGGAAGTTAATTTTTCATTTTTTCTTGTCCTCGGTAAGCTGGTGTAAACAAGGTCGGAAAGAATTGTGTGCTGTACTTGGTAATAGAGAACAAAGTTGTCGATACTCTGATGACTAGAGGGAATTCTACGCCGACGAGGGCGGTACGATAAGAGGTCTCTATAGTGGGATGGTAACGTGACAACCAACCATCCCTCTTCCATTATGAGAGGAAAATAACGAATTAGGGAATAATACGTCGTCGTCGAGTCTTTGTTCAGAAATAGAAATTGTTCTAGTATGACTTAAAAGACAATATTTTCTTCGGTCAGTTACACTTCTTATTAAATGTAACGATGGAATATACCAATAAGAATCTCGAATGTCCAATGTAATACAGGAACCTAAAGAAGTCTGTAAGGAACAGATGAAAGTCAGATAAAGATTATTGAAACTGGGGATGTAATATGGTATGTGTTTTAATTAAACTATACCATATATAGATTATATTTTCGATTTTGATACTTCTAAAAATTTCTTTATATATCTGAATAAAAACGTTTGGACATTATGACTTTTTGAAAAATTTCTCTTGTATTCGTTTTAACAACTTTTTCTTTCTATTTAACCTGGAATATTTTTAATTTTTCAAAGGTAAGTATTCTTTTATTGTGACAATTCTTTTAATTTTTCTGTCAGTGTCTGACCTTCTTTTATACACATCATATCTATAGACCGTTTACTTAAATAAGTTTTATATAGACCTTAATGATATTGAATTATTAATTTTTCATTTTATTAAAATTCTCCCGATAAAAATTTACCCTTTTGAGAATTTTCTGTAAAGTGTTTTCTTCTATGTACTCATTGTTTATTTGTGTATTTTCTGAACATATTATAGTAATCAGTAATCTCTTTACATTTAATTCGAGTGTTACTCGGTTGTCAAGTGTAAAATTTCATATCGATTTTACTTTTTCCGATTTTAAGTTGAAAACCGTTCTTTCACCTTATTGATTTCGAGAGTATGTAACGACTCACTATCACACTTTAATAGTTAGTAAAGTCCTTTTGTCTTCATACAATATTTCACCTTACATGTTGATGAGTTTAATAGATCGTTAAAGTGAAGATCTATAAATGGGTTCTATTTACTTTGTATGAGATTATTATTATGACCACGTTTTTACAAATATCATAAAAATAAGGACTATCGGGGTTTAGTCTTGGTAGGTTTTACAAGTTCTTTACTTACCTAATTTTTTTAAAGACCACCTAAGTATTATAACTTCGTGATGAGTCTTTATTTTTCCTTGTGTGATAATAAACTGTCATTACACCTACTCAGAGTTTTTTAACAACACGACTCACTTTCTTTCGTTATTGTCCTTATATATAACATAACAATAATAGAGTTCCACCTTCCTTTAGTCTTCTCACCAACGGACCCCTCCCCTACCCCCACGTAGTTGACATCCCTTCGTACTTCTATGAAAGATCTCACTACCTTTACAAGATGTAGAACTGGTCCTACTAATGTCTTTACATATTTAAACAGTTTTGGGTAGTTTGATATGAGAATTTTAGATACATAAAGTAATGTATTTAATATGGGATTTCAATAAAAGAAAAACGTCCCAACCCCCTCCTAATATGTCTCTTCAACGAGATTACTTGTTTACCATTTATTTTGTCTATTCCAGGGATGAAAGTCCATCGTTCGAGTTTGAGTCAGTCTCATCCGTGTCATATTTAGAGGGGTGTGGTGTTCAAGGTTAGTGTTGTTGGAGAATCTCGTTTATTTTATTGGGATATCAAATTCAAGAGAGAGGGGTAAGCAATATAAGGGTTAAGTTTTACTCGGTACAATGTTCTACAAATTCTCACCGTTCTAGACGGAAGTCTTTTTTTGGCCTTCAGTAATACATACCGAAACGTGAGAACAGGTTATCCTTTAAGTGTAGACTTGTACTTTTAGGTTGTAGTCATGTACATCTAATAAACCAAAATTTATTGTGATATTCAGTCCCGGAGTCAGCGGGATATGTGTAACTCTTTACTGTTCAGGTTAAGTTTAAATAAAAATCTCAGAGAGAATTTCGTACTTCAGTACAGACGATCTGTAAGGGTCTCTGAAGACAGAGTTGAAGAGAAATAACAATCGGTGTCCAACGGAATCAATAATTCTATAAAGTTCACTGTTATCATGAAAATTCAGACTCGTATAAATATTTGACAACGATCCGTCGTCAGTCACAGACTCAGGTTTGAACTCCTGAATGGATTGAGTTTGATAAACAGGATAGAGATTGTCAATTCATGATTTACCAGGTGAATCTTATATTTTTGACGAACTCTTATGACACCGTAATTTAGAGTAGAGACGTACCTCCCTGTCGAACAGTGGTCGACGAGACTCGTTATGGTATTAGCAATCAGAAGGCATAAACTAAAGTACGGGTCAAAAGACAAATACATAATTTCGTAACCGGTCATCTTACCGAGAGGTAGAAGTTGTATAATCGTTCTCGTACCGAAATTGTTACGGGACATTTCTGAAACAGATTCGTTAAATGGATTCGTCTAATCACTTCGTCATATTGGACAAATGAGGATAACGTATTATCAACAAAATATTTCTTGGAGTCAATAATATCGATCCTGGTCAAAATCGGATAGGGAGTCTGACTTGTTTTTGTTGTAAGTGTAGAGGTGTGTGCATGTTTTTTTTTTTTAATTTCGTTATGTTTCTTTCCTTTATAAGAGTGTTTCTTCATTGTTGAGATTACTCAATACTGTGACCGATTTCATATGTGAGTTGTTTAGGATAACAGTAGTCTTTAGAACCAAAAAGTCTTACTTTATATATACATAAGTTCAATGAAGTTTCAAAAGGTGTTCGTTACCAACATATAAAGGGTATGAATCGAACAAATTGACTGCCCCGATTACTCTCGACAGTTTTTCATTTGAAATAGACTTTCCATTTTAGTTTGAAAGTGTAAGAAGTACCAAACGTCAAAAATTATTTCGTTAACAAACCCCCGAAAGACAAACAAAAACAAACAAAAACGAAACAAAAGAGAAAATTGAAATGGGGTAGTTACAAACAGTCCTTTTTTTTTACCCCCTTTACTTCTGATGTAAAACTTAATCACGTGTGACAACCTCTTTTTTATTTATTTACTCTAAGGGAACTTCTTGTAAACCAAGAGCCGACTCAAAAGATAAATTACCTTCGAAGTAAAAATGAAAATTGTAGTGTTGAAATGTAGTCGACTGTTTTGTGTCCTTTTTTTTTTTTCTTTTCTTTAGAAACAAAATAAACAAGACCGAGAGAGGATGAATAGTTTGTTACTAGTGAGAGTCAATAGTTCCCCAACTTCTTGTTATAAAAGAGTAAACTTCATAACGGAAACCCTCTATCGTGCCACTTAGACTTTCTCCCCAAAACTTTACTCCTGACTCAGAAGGGAATTGGTTGAGATACAGAGACAGGATAAGGTAGTGAAAAGACCCGAAGTCTGGAGAATAAACAATTTATTTCTATTACATATGGACTGTCAACGACACTATTCCTCTCAGTTGACTTATAAATAAGACGGAGTCTACCATCAATCGAAGGACTATTCCTTTAAAATAAGTACCGAAAGGACTCTAAAGTAAAAAATTAGATATTTAAACACCTTAAAAATTTGGAAGTCGAGATTTTGGAAGTTTAATAATACTTCTACTAATTAGATATCAAAGAAATCGTAGAAAACGATTTTCTACGATTACTTTCATGCGACTTCTGAGTGGGTCTATCGATTGACGACGATGACGACGACGATTCAGCGGAAAGCACAGGCTGAGACACACTGGGGTCTCTGCCGTCGGGTGGTCCGAGGGGGCAGGGACCCTAATAGGTCCGTTCTTGTGATCTCACCCAACGATAAAGGAAGCGGTTACGTACTTTGACTTTTCATTTTCACTTCAACGAGTCAACACAGACTGAGGATCACTGGGGTACCTGACGTTGGATCGTCCGAGGAGATAGGTACCCCAAAAGGTCCACTCTCATAACCTCACCCTACGGTAACGGGACTGTCTTAATAAGTAGGATTGGTACTTAATTTGTTATAAAATAAATGTTCAAATTACGTGAAATCTTACTTTAGAATTCGATATTTTAAGATCTCCACTCGGGATTTTTTTTTTTTTTTTTTTATTNTTTTTTTTTCTTATTTTTGATGGGAACTTCCTAAATAACTCTAGTCTTTTCTGGTTCTTTCTAGTTCGAATAAGAAATTTACTGTAAAAGAACGGAACATTATTAATAAATTTAATTTGTAACCTTTCAATACTTTGACAAGTCGAAGGGACTTACTGAAGAGATCCAATTTAACGTTTTTATATCAAACAACTCGTTTATGATAAACGTAGAGTGCTTGTGAAATATGTCATTTAACATGACTCATTTCGTTACTTTTATTCCTTCATCAGATTTTTATGTAGTCTAAGATGTTATAGACTGTTTTGTGAGAAGAGTATCTTTAATACAACGTATAAATGTGTATCTTAATACCCGAAGGGGTCACCATTTCTTAGACGGACGTTACCATCTGTGTGTCCAAGCTAGGGACCCAAACCCTTCCAGGGGACGTCTTTCTTTACCAATGGGTGAGGTCATTAGAACGGACCCTTTAGGGCACCTGTCTCGTCAAATCACCCGATATCAGGTACCCTAGTGTTTCTCAGTCTGTACGGACTCACTGATTTTCTGTTGTTTACTAATAATACCAGGTGAGATTGGTTTCAGAATGTCGATGTAAGTAGATTTAGTCCTGTGAAATCGGGTGGAGACGAACGGATAGACCTGAAGGAACTACTGGGTCACCATTTCTTAGACGGACGGTGACGCCCTCTGAGTCCAAACTAGGGAACCAGTCCTTCTAGGAGACCTCTTCCTTTACCGTTGGGTGAGGTCATATGAACGGACCTTTTAAGGTGCCTGGTTCATTATACCGTCCAATGTCAGGTACTCCAGTGTTTCTCCGTCTGTGTTGAATCGTTGATTTGTTGTTGACCCAAAGTTAGACCCTCTTCTTTATTTCTCTTTCTTTCACACTGATACGAAGAAGTAAGGCGTGTTACGTACATATATGAGTCCTCCTCATACGTCTTCCAATTTCCGATACAAGTTGTCACTATATCGTATAGTGACATATTGTAAGTTCGTATACGAACTTTTTCGTATAGATTATAATTTAAACTTTTCCAAAAATTATAATTTTTAAAATCACTATTATAAATTAAAAGAAAACTCTAACGTTTACTGTAATTTCCTTGTCAACACCCCAAAATCACACTCTTATAACTTGATTGACTTATGAACTTAGTAATAAAGAAAGAAGATCACTTATCAAGTCCTTGTATTATGTACTCTGTTTCTTGGTGCAAAATCACAAGATTTTCTCTTTTCGGGAGAAGTGTTTATGAGTTGTGTTCATTAAATACCGTGCACAAAGTAGTGAGACAGAACAGGTTGAGAAACGTTGGTGTAGCAGACATCGGGTGTGGTCCGAGGAGACAGGTACCCCCAAGAGATCCGTTCTTATGACCTCACCCAACGGTACGGGAGAAGGTCCCCTAGAAGGGTTTAGGTCCCTAGTTTGGATCCAGAGGACGTAACGTCCACCTAAGAAATGGTAGACTCGGTGGTCCCTTCGGGTTCTTGCGACCTCACCCGTCGGCTAGGGAAGAGGTCCCCTTGAAGGGTCGGGTTCTTAACTTGGTCCCAGAGGACGTAACGTTCACCTAAGAAATGGTCGACTCAATGGACATTTCGGGGTCAAATACCGTATTCTGTAATAATAAGTCGTATCTTATATAGATCAGGGAAATTTTTGTTCGGATTTATATAAAAGACAACTTATCTGTGTTATGTGTGAGATCATCATCATATTGTAACTGTTATTTGGACCCGTATGTCGTAAATTAGTGTAGTAAGACAAATGAAACCTTGTAGTTGAATACTTTACAAACCGTCTTATACGTTTTTAACGATTACTTTTTAATATATTTAAAAAATTTTTTGATTTATAAACTCATAGACCATGTATCCTATTAACCTTATTAATAGTAGTTAGGATATTTTACTTGATATAGATATAACTGAAACAGTTGAGACATATCTAACACTCTGTTAAATGGGGTCCGGGGTCTAACAAAATACGGTATTATTACCGTTTCTGATTAAGCGTTCAAGGTCCGAGGCAACACCTTTACAGTGGAGTTGGATCAAACCAATTACTAAAGTTAATCCAAATAATGTTTTATTTCTATTTAGGTGTAACTAAACCTAATAGATCCCACTTGATCTTTGGGGCTCATACAAAAATAAGAAATCTTCGTCCAACTTACGTATATTTTTAGATAATATACCATAATACGAACGGACCGGAAACCAACCATTTCTCGTAGTCAACTCATTATTGACCCTTCTGTATACGCACTTTTCGTTTTGAAATTTGATAGAAACAAAATCGAATAATTAATTTTAAATTTTAGAAGTTGGGTTCACAGAAGATTAGGAAGTACAGTTACGTTTTATTTTTATAATTTAGATAAATTTTATTCTTACTGTCTAAAATGAACGAGTAGAATTTCAATTTATATCGACTAGAAGTAGTCAAGTTTGAGGACTATTCAGTCTGAAATTACGATAATACCTAAATTAACACAGGGGGAGGTTCTAACAATACAACTTGAAGTTTAGAGGACTTGGAGTCTTAAGTTGAAATAGACCTATGTTTTAGTAACGTCTACATTACTCAATTCTAGTCCAGTATGGACTCATCGTGCCTAGGGATTAGAATGATCACAAGAATAATTTTCCTCTTGCGTCTGTCGATACGTGTGTTTCATTAGTGGTACACTTTTACTTCCGTCTTTAATACCCCTGTGGTTCCTTGTGTTCTCTGACACAGGGACCGTTTGTTGGTCTCGACTCTGTCTACATACCTTGTTAAAAGAGGGAGTGTTGTGAAGTTTCCTTGGTTGAGACAACTGAAGAATTAGAACTGAAGATCGAGGACTAGACACTCTTTTATTTAAAGACAACAAATTTAGTGGTCAGGTTTCATGAAATAATGTTATTGGGATTGTCTGATTAGGTTTACGAATTGAACGTTTAGTGAAAATTCAAAAATTCGTTTAAACATTTAGATTATTAGTTTGTACTCATGTTTATCGAAAGAAAAGGAAGAAGAAGATTCAGTGAAGTCAGTACAGACTGAGACACACTGCGGTATCTGCTGTCGGGTGACCCGAGGAGACAGGGACCCTAAGAGGTCCGTTCTTATGACCTCACCCAACGGTAAAGGAAGAGGTTACGTACTTTCACTTTTCACTTTCACTTCAACGAGTCGGCACGGGCTGAGAATCGCTGGGGTACCTGACGTTGGATGGTCCGAGGAGATAGGTACCGTAAAAGGTCCGTTCTCATGACCTCACCCAACGGTAACGGAAAAGGAATCCTGTTTATTTTAAGAGTATATGTAAAGTTTAATTTTAGAATTGCTTCGATTATATAGATACAAAGAAAAGACAGTATAAGAAAATTTACAAAAGATATAGAATTAGTTACATACAAGAGTAATAGTATTATTAAAATTTTAATCTATGGTTTTATAATTAAAATACCCTAAGAAAATGACGTAGTTTTTAAATGGATAAAAAGGTCTTCAAAGTCACAAATCGAATAGACCGGTTTAGTTCGTATAGATAGTAGTGTTTACCCGGTTCAAATAGTACTGGAAAAATATTTTAACTTGACAGACTAAACTTAAGTACTCCAGTACATTGGGAGACTGTGTCCTAACACTTATTTACAAAATGTCGAGAAACGTAAGACTTAGAAATAAATAAGGAGTCAGTGTTAAGATAAGAAGTCGGAAAAGGGTGACAAGATATTAGTGAAAGTACCGTTTCCTCAGGATAAACGATTCCGTCACAAACCGTTCCTAGTTGAAAATAGTTCGTCCAAATTCTCCTATGGAAGTGAGTTTGAAACTACTCCTATGGAAGTGAGATGGACAGAGTCGGGACCTGTCAGTTTGTCGATGAGTCAGTCAATTTAGGACTGGTAACTCATTCCGACTGAGATGGTTCATTAACGTGTTTCAGTGTCCTCACGGATTTCGAGTTTATGAGGGAAGGGTTTCTAGGATTCAGTATGGACCTAGGGAACAGTTAAGATTTACATTTCGTTATTATTAATCTTATGTCTCTGTCATAGACACTGTCCTCTTACTGGTTCCCCCTCTCCTTCTATTTGACTATGTATTTTCTATTTCTTTACCCATCGGTTAAGACGTCCCTGAACATTCGGTTACTCTCTATCTGTCTCCGTACTCCATCAGACTGACTTTCACAATTTTCTAGTACGAAGACGGAATAACGAGACTTTTCAGTGTCAGTCTGTCACTCAGAAGTGGAAAAGAGTTAGGATCAAAGACTGATTACTCTAAAGAAAGGTCATTCCTCTCTTCCACCTTTTACACCTAAATTAATGAATTAAATAAGTGGAGTAAGAGTGATTTCAGTCTCTCTTTCATCCCTCATGGGTTTCAAGGGATCTCGTGAAGTCGAAATTGAGATGGACAAGTCTGAGGGTGCTACGAACACTGATGTAAGTGAAATCGATCTTTGGTTTAGGAAGAAAGAAGAATGAAACGTTGAGACGGAGTTTGTCCAGAAAAGCAGAAGAGTCATAGACTAAATGAACGTGACAACAACAAATCAGCGATTCTGGACAGGTTGTGAAAACGCTGGGGTACCTGACATAGGACGTTCCAAGGAGACAGGTACCCTAAAGGGTCCGTTCTTATAACCTCACCCAATGGTAAAGGAAGAGGTCTCCTAGAAGGATTGTCTCCCTAACTTGGGAACAGAGGACGTACACAGAGGACTTAACGTCCGGCCAAGCAATCCGGAGCTAAATGAACGTATCAAAAAAGATTTACACGACTAAGATGATGAAACTAAAGTAGACAGATTAAAATTACGTAAGCAAAAGGATGGATATGATATATAAGTGTAAAGCTAATCATGGATAGTTATAATGACACCGTTCGACTATATAGGTGGGACAGGTTCTTTAAAACATCGTTTATTGATCGAGGAAAGTTGGAATACGACACGAATGAACAGTTAACACAGGTTAAGAAACGTTGGGAAACCTGACATCTGACGTCCCGAGACAGACACCCTAAAAGGTCCGTTCTTATAACCTCACCCAACGGTAAAGGAAGAGGTTCCCTAGAAGGGTTGGGTCCTCAGCTTGGGCACAGAGGACACAGAGGACGTAATGTCCGTCTAAGAAATGGACGACTTGGTAGTCCCTTCGAGAAAGTTGGAATATGACCGTCGGTTTATCTTTATAGATTTAATTTAATAACGAAGTTTCAATTAATTCTACTAGTGTCTATATTTCGTTGTAAGACATTTTACCTAAACAAACATGACAAATTTCTTCTCCTGACAATAGGTACTGATAACGGACTCTTGAAATAAAGACCATTACTTGTACCCTTTTATATGTAGTATTATATCTAACAAATTTAATACTTGTCTTGACGTACACGGTCTGGGATGAGGTCGAGTAAATTTCTAGGGAACACACTGGGACGTTGCATCACTTCTTTTATCTTCCCGTTTATGTCTTAATTTTGTGTATTTTACTCCTCTACACATGTCGATCGAATAAAACTTCTGTCCATTCCGTCTCCTCTCACTTTCAACCCAATTTCAAGAGTTGTAAGTCTGTTGATTCTAGTACCGTAGACCAGGGTGGTTAAGTACCCTTTATCTACCCCTTTGTCACAGTCTGAAAATAAAACCCCCGAGGTTTTAGTGACGTCTACCACTAACATCGGTACCTTAATTTCCTGCGAATGAGGAACCTTCCTTTCAATACTGGTTGGATCTGTCGTATAAGTTGTCGTCTCTGTAATGAAACGGCTGATTCCAGACAGATCAGTTCCGATACCAAAAAGGTCATCAGGACATACCTACACTCTCAACCTGACACTTCTTCCGACTCGCGGTTTCTTAACTACGAAAAGTTGACACCACAACCTCTTCTGAGGACTCTCAGGGAACCTGACGTTCCTCTAGGTTGGTCAGGTAAGACTTCGACTAGTCGGGACCCACAAGAAACCTTTCTTACTACGATTTCGACTTTGAGGTCATGAAACCGGTAGAGTACGCCTCTCGATTGAGTAACCTTTTCTAAGACTACGACCCTCCCTGACCCCCGTCCTACTCTTCGCCTGCTGCTCCTACTCTACCGACCTACCGTAGTGCCTGAGCTACCTGGACTCAGACTCACTTGAGGCCCTCAACCACTACCTGTGCCTCCGGACCGCACGACGCTAAGTACCCCAGCGTTTCTCAACCTGTGCTGACTCGCCGACTTGACTTGACTTGACTTCCGTCTCCCTTTGGCCTTCTCGGTTTAACTCTCACGATATGACCCAACTAGTGTCAGGGATCGTTCATCGTCGGAGTCCTTGTGCAAAAGGCTCCTCGTAAATCTTCTCTAGTCTCTTAGAAGGTGTGATTTTGTCTTTCCCTTTGCGTAAGACGCTCGTCAAGGATAGGCCACAACTAACCGCGGAAGTGCAATGGCGCGCTGACGTGTACGCGTCATACACGTGCGTGTGCGTTCGTGTGTGGGTGTGTCGTGCGTCCGCAGGAATTTCCACGGACGTGCACACCGTTTTCCCGCGCGGGCCAAAACGTCCGGTGTTGGACTCTCCGCGGCACCCTGCCTTTCACTTCCTAAATTTCTTGTCTCGCACTCCCAAAGTGACCACCGAGTCACCATTTCTTAAACGGATTGTTGTATCCTTTGGAACTAAGTCAGGGACCCAGTCTTTCGAAGAGACTTCTTCCTTTTTGACCGAGGTCATAAAAACAGACCCTTTAGGGTACCTTTCTCCTCAAACGGCCCGTTCTCACTTACCTCAGTGTCTTCTCAGTCTGTGTTGAATCGACTTTTCTTTTTTTGTTGACGTCTTACTTGACACTTTAGGACGTTCCCCGATTGACAGGTTCGACTCCGATTTTAGTCTAGCCTCCGACCTTCCTTGTGTCCTTCTGGATCTTTAAGGACTCCATGAGAAAATACATTGTTAGTACATAAACTTTACGAGGGGTTACGAACACGATGACCAAGTTGACTGGGAGAGTGACTGGAGAGTGGGATTGTTAATAATAGACAGAATTCCAGTTGAACAAAGTTAACTATATAATCTTTGTAGATAAGTCATTGTCAAAAGTCGTACCTTTTCAAACTACCGTTCCTTTAACTTCTCTAATCCCAAATACGATTTGATCACCTTCTTTTCTCATGTCTAGTCTTTCGAAGAAATCCTATTCTAACTATTTGACCTCTTGTATTCTTTCTTTGTCGTATAGGTACCTGTCACAAAGAATTTATGAAAAATGATATTGAGTGTACTCCTTTATCTAAAGTACGGTCCTTCTGGGAAGGAGGGAAGGAGGACGGAAGGGTATGCGTTTGTATATAAAATTACTACGTTTTAAAATGTTCTATTATCTATAGAACTGATACACGTTACGATTATAAAAAAGATAAAATAACAAAGATAAAAATTTATGACCGTCGTCTTAAATTATAATAGTGTCAATTTTTTATTGACTAAATTCCAATGAGGGTCGAAAGATCGAACCGTTGTCTCTTTTTAACTACCTATCTAGTAGTTCTATTCCTTATATCCTTTTCCTTTCTCCTCTTTCAACACTTTTCAAGTCGAATATAAATCCTATACAATTCCTAAAAGTGTGTATTACGAAACAAATTAGAGATATTGGTGGAAATGTTTATCCTTCATTAACAAAGTTGAAATTTCTACTTCTATAATTCCGAGTTTTTATACCATGAAAAGTTTTAACATGTCCGTCTATTATATCTTTCTAAAACTTTGAAATTTTAATGTATAAAATGTAATTAATTATACTTGGAACGAAATGTACCTGAAGGGATCACCGAGTCTGCTATTTCTTAGACGGACGCTATGTCCTCTGGGTCCAAGACAGGGACCTACCCCTTCTAGGGGACCTCTTTCCTTACAGATGGGTGAGGTCATAAGAACCGACCTCTTAAGGTACCTGTCTCCTCGGACCGTCCGATGTAAGGTACCCCAGTGGTTCTCAGACTGTACTTACTTGTTCAGTGTGAAACTGAAATTGAAACAAAATGTATACTTTTCGATTTTCATGTCTATTTGTCACGATAATTTAAAGACCGACTGGGACATAAGATGACCCTTAAGGTAAAACAATTAAATAAAAATACTTTATCTAATAAAAGATAAGAAATAAGTACATTGTTAGTGAGAAGTATTCCCCTTTTTTGTTCGGTTTAATATTAAGACAAACAAACCACCTACTCCCCCCTTATTCTCTAGACTTAAAAAAAAAGGAGACGTAATAAGTAAAAGTATCTTAAAAATTTGACTTTCCTTGATATCTTTAGTAGATGACCTCTGTAGGTTAAGGAAAGGAATTCTGCACTTTTTTGACTAGAGTAGATGAATAACCGTCTTGACCCACACATCCTTTGGGAACATTTAGTACACAAGACGAAACATTTTAAACATTCATAATAAGTTGAAGGGAGAGACGAGGGGAGACGTTTGTAAGACTAACAAGAAAGGTGTTTTAAGTAAAGGGTGCACAAGTCTATTGTTTTATCTTGTGTTTCTTTCTAAGTCCGTGTTCCTCCTCCTTTCCCACCTCAACAATTGTAGGAGGAAGAAAGAGATCATCCAATTTTCGTCTGATTTGTACACATCTTCGGTGTAATAAAATAGAAGTCCAGGATGTCTTTAAATTTTTATATATATAAAGACAGAAAAGTGTAACCACCAACTGTGGACTGGAGTTTCTAAGTAAAAAGGGAAGTGAAAAGACAAAAGGAAAAAGGAAGGATTGGATAATTTATCGGAATGTGTATGGTGATGTAGCAGTATGAAACGGAGGTGACCCTACCGGGAATACCTGTCTCCTGGATGGGAAAGAAAGGTATACAGGATTTTCCTACTTTTCGTGGTCCCTCTCTCAGTGTATCTCCCTAAGTCGTATCCGGGATGTCTTAACACACACGAAATTTAGGGTTTCTACTCGTTGAGAAAAAGTCAAACACGACATTCACTTCGATTTAATAAACCCCGTATTTTTAACAGGATTATCCGGTTATACAGGATTCGTAAATCATTTTCAAACATATACATTCTACATAATTTTCGTTAACCTCTTAAGACTATAACCACGAGTGGATTAAGTTGACCAACTATCGCTAATTAGTACCAAGAGATCTCTTTATCGTTCTTTCTCCTTCACTAACTTGTTCTCTCTCCGACTAACTAAAATTCCTTGACCGAGTGTATTAATACTTAACACTTTAGACAGTTCAGGATTTAGATATTCCGTCCGGTCGTCTGACCTTTGAACCCATTCCCAACTACAACATTAGAACTTAGACTTAAAGTGTCAAGTCGTCGGACCTTTGAATTCATCCCAAAGATACAACCACAGACCTCTTCTTAAGGAAGAAGAAGTTTTTTGAAGTCAGAAACGAGAATTCTATAGTTGATTAACTTTCTCCGGGTTGGGTGTAGACGAATTGAGTTTCGGATAACTAAATTTACAATTGGTGTAGACTTTTTATGGAAGTATCGTTGTAGATCTGACGACAAACTGGTTCGTTGATTCATGGTATTGAATCGATCCAATTGTGTATTCTAATAAGTAGTATGATCGATTGGTATTGAAACGAAAAGTGTCCTTTTAATTAATAAATTTTAACATTATATTACCTTAATGTATTCAAAATTTTTTTATAGTTTGTGTCTCATTGTCTGTGTTGGTACAATTGACAAAATTAACTAGACTCACCGATTAAAACCGTTATACATGGATTAAAAATTGTTATTAGTGAATTAAAATAAATTTTGTTTTCTTACTAGACATCTTCAAAAACCAAACCTTAAACCACACACACCCACGCACACACTTTCTCTCTCTCTCTTATGATAATGGACTGTTTTTGATTTTAAAACAGACTGTTCTCGATTTTTAATAAGACGTGATCGTCAGTTAAGTTAAATAGTAAATATATAGAACTTTGAGAGATTCAGTTTACATATATCTCTTCGGTTTTTTAAATTTCTAAATTTGGGTTATTTTGGTTATGTCATAATATTTTATTTCATTTTTATTTTTAATTTTTTTTTCTATAGTGTTGTGTTTACTTTTAAATTTTTGTTTATTTTATTTTATTTGAGTTATAGATATATAAGGGAAACAGTATATGAAATTCAATGTGATTTATTTGATTAAGACCTTCTCTTTTATTTTGATAAGTTATTCTGATATATAATCGTAAACCAACAGATCCTTTGTTCGTTGTCGTAAAAAGTGGATTTATATAAAACTTTTAAGAAAAGGGGAAAGGGTCTCCTCTCTTCATCCAAAAATTTTTTTATCGTAAAACACTGATTAAAGGTACTGTAAAAGTATCAATGTGATCAAACACACTCCTTAGGACACTGAGCAAAGAAAAATTATAAATTGTTATCGTCACCAGAGGGAGGGAGAGTTGAAACTGGAGAGATTAAACATGTAAGGGAGACACTCAGAGTCGGGTCCAAGTGTACATCTCAGTCTTCTTTAGACTCTGAAAAACGTCCAGTCGTGAGATTGATTATCTCGACAAGTAGTAAGTCGTGTCTTATATATCTTTCACCGATATGAAGAAAAACGAGTAGTTGGAAATGAAAAAGGGGGAAAATATACTTTGCAAAGTTTGTAAATCTTTATCAAACATGGGTTGTGGATCTAAAATGTTTACAATTAAAAAATTGTCAAAGTCTTTGAAAACGTTTCTTTACTTTTGACCGTTGATGTCTCTTTCGAAGAAAGTGGGGAACGACTCAAAAAATTGGACTTCATAAGTGGAATATGAACGAAAGGAGGGAAAGGTCTCTATTAGTTGTATACTTATCTAACCCGTCGGAAGGATAGTACCTAAAAAAATGAAAAGGGTGTATACTTATCTCGGCAATTTTACTATCCATAATAAAATGTGATAATAAAATGACATAAACGTTAAAACGTATTACATATAAACGTCGATCCAAACATTAAATTGGCATACGAAGGTTTTACATAGGTTTAACTCGGTATAAAATTGACGATCCTATGATAAGATAATTTTCTATGGTGAGAACTCCAGAAAATATACTTATCCCGAAGGGACCACCGAGTCAACTATTTCTCAGATGGACGATACACTCTTTGGATCCAAACTAGGGACCCAAGCCTTCTAGACGACCTCTTCCCATTACTGATGGGTGAAGTCATAAGGACGGACCTCTCACGGGACGTGTCTCGTGTGACCGCTCGAGGTCAGGTACCCCAGTGTTTCTCAGCGACTAAGGAGGAACTTCCTTTATACACTGTTTGGATCTGTCGTATAATTTCTCGTCTCTGTAAAGAAACGGTTGTTTTCAAGTAGAACAGTTTCGATACTAAAAAGGTCATCAGTACATACCTACACTCTCAAACTGGTATTTCTTCCGACTCCCAGCTTCTTAACTACGAAAACTTGACACCACAACCTCTTCTAAGAACTCTCAGGGAACCGGACATTCCTCTAGTTTGGTCAGTTAGGATTTCCTTTAGTCAGGACTTATAAGTAACCTTCCTGATTACGACTTCGAGGTTATGAAACCGGTGGACTACGTTTCTCGACTGAGTAATCTTTTCTGGGACTACGACCCTTTCTATCTTCCGTCCTCCTCTTCCTTCACTGTCTCTTGTTCTACCAACGTACCGTAGTAAATGAATTACCTGTACTTAAACTCGTTTGAGGTCCTCTACCACTTCCCGTCCCTTTGGACTGCACAACGTCGGGTACCCCAGTGTTCCTCAGTCTGCGTCGACTCGTTGACTTGTCGTTGTTATACGTATTCGGAAAAAGTCCCTAGAAATAAGGAAAGGTAACTAACAAAACAGATCTGGGTACTTATCACTTTATTTTGGTTGTGTTGTAACATTTCGTTAATAGGAGGTTAATTTTTAACAGGAGGTTAATTTTTATGAGACGGTAGAACAGGACTAGTGTTAATTTTTAATTTTTCGTAAATTATCATTTTATCTCATTATGAATATTAAAATACTAATCAGAAGTATAGACGTTTCTTGAAGGGGAACAAAGGAAAAGAAAAAAAAAAAAAAATTAAAAACGTAGGACAAGCAGACACAAGGGATAGGATGAAAAATTTTACGTATCAAACTACAAAGGAAATCACCAAGACTCATTCTTAGAAGAATCAGGACTAAAAAGACTCACTAAAATAAAACAAGGATGAGAAGTTGTACAAAAAACCAGGACTCATGATCTTTAACTAAGATTCGGAGTCTCAATTCCTTTTTTGTGAATACGTCGAGCTTAGATTCACGTGTTTAAAAGATCGATAAATATGGGTGGGTACTTTCTAACGGTCTTCAGTTAAAAGGACGTTTTGGTTATGATGGTGTGGGTGAGGAGTGAGTGATAATTTCCTTTAGATCCTTTTACCTTCCACTTAAAAAGACCCTACGGGTTAAGTACTTCTTACAAAAATAAAGAGGAATATACCTTCTTTACAGTACAAGAGAGAAAGACTTTGGTTCTTACCCTCTTTGTTTCTTTTAATGATTCTGTTAGACTCCAGTAAGTTTGGTGATTAAAAGGAGACAGTCCATTAGTATTCATAGAGATATATTAAAATAGGTTTAGTAAGTAAACCGTTATCTCGGACCTAAACGAATATATACCTTTGTCCCTGTCCTTTTTATGATTCTCTACAGTTGGTTCGTCTATTGTGAAGATGATAAACCGAAGTATTCCTCACTCACTCTAAGAGTCTTAAAAGAATTCGGGAATCGACGGAATAGTCATATATACTTGATATATACTTGGAATATTTGATATTCGTTCACGATTTCTCACCCTATTTTCTCTTGGTTTCGGTCTAAGAGTGTAGTATCTATTGTTTTCCCTTTCTGTGAGTGTCCTGAGAACCCTCTCAGTTAATTACAAAGTAAATATACCAACGTTGATGTCTTTGATCTTCCAGTAGTCAGAGTCGGTTCTACATGTTTACTCCTAGAAGTCTTAGGTTACTCCCGTTAATAATTTTTAATTTAATATTATATGGTTACTCGACAACGGAGAGATATTTGGTTATTTGGATTTAGTATAAAACCCATCCATATCCTAATATTTAAGATAAAAACAAAGATGATCTCAAGGTCATCTTTATATACAGAGTATATTCTTCAGTTACAGTTTCAGACCGAAACCCAACTCAAAAATCAAAGAGATCCCATTGAACCAAAAAGAAGAATGGGTATTAAGTTTATAAAAATTTTTCACCATAAGGAATAATAAAGGAATCTGACCATTGTTTCGAATCTCTCTGGGAAAAGTGTATTTCACGTGGAATTGTCTAAGACAGAAACAACTTCGAGATAGGGGTGTAAGGGTGAATCTGTGATTTTAAGGTCAGAAGTCAGAAAATCCGGGTGTATGGTAAAGTTTGAATGATGGTATATATAAGGGTACTGAAGTGGAGGAAACATACCGTGTCTAAATTTAAAAGGGGAGTAAAGATGTTAAACTCATTAGAGAAAGATACTTAATCAATATGTAACTATTTTCAAACAAAAAAATCGTCACAGTCTAGTTTTACGATTTATAGGGTCATACTGAAAATAGTCAATTAAGGGACATAAGAGGTATATATCACATTTTGGTTATATGAATTCAATGAATTATTGAAAAATAACTAATAGACTTTACTGTAAAATTTGTACAAAAGTTTACAGTCCAAGACGATACTAGACTTATAAACACAGGGAGGTCTTAAGTATACGATTTTAAGACTATGGGTTACACTACTATCATTCTCCACCCAAATCCCCTCTATGAATCCACGACTCCTATCTCGGGAGCAATTACCTTAATCACGAAAATAATTTCTTTGGAGTAGAGAACAATTTCTCGAGAGGACGGTGAAAGGTGGTACCCGCTGTGTTACTCTTCAGACACTGGGACTTCTCCTGGAGTGGACTGGTACGACCATGGGACTAGAACCTAAAGTCGGAGGTCATTCTATATTTAAAAATAACAAATATTCGGAGGTCAGATACCGTAAAACAATATTGACGGGTTTGATTGGTTCTGTCGGAGACATCGGTTAGAATAATTCACAGATTCTACGTTTTAGGGTAAAACCACAATTTACTTAAACAATTTTTTTTAAAATTTATAGTGAACATTAGAACATTTGTGTGTGTACGTACGTGTGTGTACGTGTGTGTGTGTTTGTGTACGATTTAATATTAACGTCCATGTGGAACCAAAAGAGGTACTAACCTAAGGACAAGAGAACGAAACTGACTGAAAGACTTTTATAGTTATCATCGATTTCGGTACTAGACTTATTTGTCCAAAGTTGAGGACAATAAAGTAGAAACCTGAGCAGGGTTTGACTCAAACCGTTTCCAGTAAGACTTTAGTTGTGTCTTTCAGTGTTTTCTTGTTTAACTCCAGTAGACTGAGTAAGGTGAACACTGAAATTCACGTAAACTTTGATGTAGAGGTCTCCCCTTTAAATCAATATTTCATGACGTTTAGTTGATTACAGTGAACGAAGTCAAAGAAAATTCTAAACTTAGTCTTCCCTCTGTTTCAGCTCTTTCTTCTCTTTATTTACTCATAAAATTTTGTCTTGTAAAGGTTTAACGACTTTTATTAACAAAATATAGTATTCAAACCTTTATTAAAGTACACGATATGTCATCCAGGAACAACCACTAGGTAAAATTTATATCGTCTCACATGTACAGGTAGAGTTTGAGAGATGGTACCTTGAAATGAGTGACGATACACCGCCGGACGTACCGTCCTCTTAAATCCTCTCTTACCTATCTACATATACATACCGTCTCACGGAAATGACAAATGGACTTTGACAGTGTAAAAATTAGTCGATATGAGGTATGTTTTATTAAAAAAATTTTTTTCTTTATTAAAGTTTCCTCTCCTAGTATACTAGGTAGTCAGAATGAGTCAGTAGAAATTTTTTTAAAATTTAATATGAAGATTTTATTTTTCGTTATAAAATAAATAATTTTGAGAAAAAACTATAAGGTAAAGACTGAAGTTTTACGAAGTACTGAGGTCTTCAGATTTTGATTTCATAATTTCTGAGTATAGATAGATAGGAAGGAAGAGATCTATTTCGGAATACAAGAATTCAAAATCTGTTAACACAATAACCTTTTGTCCAAAATCTATATAATAGTTTTTATAATGACATTTTTCATTTTATAAATTAATTAGAGACTATATTGAACAGACAATTGTAGTATATAAAGTTTTTTATACCAATTGTCCATGATAGTTTATAAAGATGAAGTCTAAGTCCTCTGACAACTATTGTCAAGAAACGAAGTATACTCAATGAACCCTCGTATCCTCTGTTGGGTCCCTCCTTGTTTCTTACAAGAGATACAAACGACGTGTGTTTTGGTGATCACAATTCCTCCTCTCTATTCGAAATCAATAACTTAAACGACGGTGATTTTTGTAATCATCCTGTTAGCTAAGATAAACAGGTAAGATCAGAAATGAATTCGAGAAAAGGAGTACAAAGGAAAAGAGTAGAAATTGGGACAACAGAGAAATATAGTCAAGTCAAGTCAAGTCAGCGAGTCAGTACAGGTTGAGAAACGTTGGGGTACTTAGCGTCGTGCGGTCCGGAGGGACAGGTAGTGGTTGAGGGCCTCAACTGAGTCTGAGTACAGGTAGTTCAGGCACTACGGTAGGTCGGTAGAGTAGGAGACAACAGGGAAACAGGAGGACGGGGGTTAGGGAGGGTCGTAGTCTCAGAAAAGGTCACTCAGTTGAGAAGTGTACTCCACCGGTCTCATGACCTCAAAGTCGGGGTCGTAGTAAGGAAGGTTTCTTTGGGGTCCCGACTAGAGGAAGTCTTACCTGACCAACCCAGAAGAACGTCAGGTTCCCTGAGAGTTCTCAGAAGAGGTTGTGGTGTCAAGTTTTCGAAGCTAAGAAGTCGCGAGTCGAAAGGAGTATCAGGTTAAGAGTGTAGGTATGTACTGGTGACCTTTTTGGTATCGGAACTGATCTGTCTGGAAACAACTGTTTCACTACAGAGACGAAAAATTATACCATAGATCCAACCAGTATTGAAAGGAAGGTTCTTCATCCGCAGAAAATTAAAGTACCGACTTTAGTGGTAGACGTCACTAAAACCTCGGGTTTTTTTATTTCAGACTGTGACAAAGGTGACAAAGGGGTAGATAAACGGTACTTCACTACCATGGTCTACGGCACTAGAATCAAAAGACTTACAACTCGAAATTCGGTTGAAAAAGTGAGAGGAGAAAGTGAAAGTAGTTCTCCGAAAAATCAAGGAGAAGTGAAAGACGGTATTCCCACCACAGTAGACGTNCTATAAAGAGGGCCGTTAGAACTAAGGTCGAACACGAAGAAGGTCGGGTCGTAAAGAGTACTACAGGAGACGTATATTCAATTTATTCGTCCCATTGTTATATGTCGGAACTGCATGAGGAAAAGGATAAACCTTGGTCAGACAACAAGGTACAGGTCAAGATTGACAACGAAGGACTGGACGTATANGGTCGTAAAGAGTACTACAGGAGACGTATATTCAATTTATTCGTCCCACTGTTATATGTCAGAACTCCATGAGGAAAAGGATAAACCTTGGTCAGACAACAAGGTACAGGTCAAGATTGACAACGAAGGACTGGACGTATATTCAAAGAGTTCTCCGTCGAGTCCACCAGACCATAAGGGTAGAGAAAGTCTTAAAAGGTGTCAAATAACACTAGGCGTGTGAGTTTCCGAAACCGTATATACTACTCATAAAGTAAAGGAAGGAAAAATAGGAGATATAGAGAAGGATAAGTTAGTTCATAAAACTTCCGATTTCTGGTTACGTAGTACCACAACGTGTTGTTAGAGAAAGGTTGTCTGAGGAGAAGAAAATTTCTTTTCGTGAAGGTAACTTACTGACTATCTCCTATACGTTTACGGTGAGGTCGATACTAACCCCACTTTGACTTATTTAATAACGAGTGAATGTTACAATACACGTAATGAAAAATTACTTTGATTTAAAATATCTAAGGATTTTTATTCCAGAAAGCTCTCACTAGTTTGATAAATTGTTAAAACATTATATAATGGGACTCTTCTAGTATCCACACATAATTATTGTGCAAGTAGAATCGAAGTGATACTATAAGAGACTTTTCTGTACATTTTTAAAAAAAAATTAACTACCTGATTATTCATTGTTATACATTACACCTCTCTTCTCTAGTTGGTCCATACCCTTAACTGTACGAAAAGATCTCTTCACGGTGGTTACTGTTAATCCGGTAAATAATTTATGAGTGGTATAAACTACGAGAGTTGATTTGTGTAGTGTGTGTAATGACGTGAAGTAGTAAGGTTGGTCAGAATATTAAGACTCACAAAAATTATTTTAAATCATCTACTTCTTTGTCTCGGTATCTAGTCAATCCATTAAAAAGGAACTAGTATAATCGTTATTTACTCCTAAGTTTGTGTCCATACAGACAGAGGTTTATGGTCAGTAACAGAACTGATGGTCCGTTTGGCGGATAGTTTAAACTCCTGGATTTAGGTAATATATTTTCCTCTTCCTTTTTTTTCTATATCCTTAGATGTAGTACCTTATGAACTTTTTATTCAGGTTTCAGGGTTCTTACGACATTTTTATTATGGTAATTTAAAAACCGGTTACCGATTTTATTAAACATGTATTTTCATTTTGTACTTATTTTTAATCTTAACAAGTACCTTTACATGTCGAAAATAAATACAAAAGTCCTGTTTTTTTACTAGTATAAAGAGGAAAAGATTGAGTTTTCGTTGTAAATGAGAGTTTCTTCTTTTAAACCTTCTAAATGACTAACAAGTCCTGAAATTTGAGAACATTCATTGTCCGAGGACAAGTAAGGAACGTGTTCTTAAATTTTAATTAATTCTAAAATATACATTGACAATATAGAAATTAACATTTCATGTATTTTGACGACTAGTTTCCAATGTCAATTAAAATATAGTGAGATATAAAATTACAAGAAAAATTCTTTGCATTATTTCGTTTTTGAAATGATTTTGTATCAACGTTTTACCCACCCACAATGATTGTATAGATTTCTCTTGACTAAATAATAGTACATTTTATGTGTTTGATCACTCCTCCTTGTAAAGGATATATATAAATAAATTGGTCTTGGATTGCCTCAAGAATAAACACAAAATAACTCTAGCTTTCGTAGGTCCCTTGGAGTCTCATTGTTATCTTTCTTACCCTGAGAAGGAAATTTCTATTAAAAGAGGGTGGTCCTTTAATTTACAAAGAGGACCGTCGTTCATTTCTTGTGTCTCCTTACATCGGAGTGTGCATATGGAGAAGTTTCACTTAGTCTTTGGTCCCAATGGGTTCCAAGTCTGATTTCGCCCCCCACGTAAAAATGGGGATCTATAATAAACTCGTAAATTCGGTTAAATCTTCATAATTCGCTCTTGTAAACAAGAAGATCATCCCAAAATACTTTCTTAATTTACGTTATGTGACATTGTGGGAGTATACTGATTTCCTTTCCTTTCTTGATCGTAGACGGAACTTTCTACTAGGCCCAATATAAAACCTATAAGTTTTGATACCAATATACCTCCCTATATAAACTGGGTGTCAGGTAGTTTTATATATATTATTTCTTAGTAGATTTTCACGAGTAGATCCGTTTGTGTCAAAATATGTCTCCTTCCTAGTTATGTAAATCTTAGTCTTAGTCACTCACTCATATCCCAGTCAGGTGGTCGCGAAGGGACGACCGAATCTACAGACCATTTCTTGGACGGACGTTACGTCCTCTGGGTCCAAGCTAGGGATCCAACCTTTCTAGGGGATCTCTTCCTTTACCGATAGGTGAGGTCATAAGAACGGACTTCTTAAGGTACCTGTTTCCTCGGGTGAGATCTCAGATACACCAGTGTTTCTCAGTCTGTTTTGCCTCGCTGATTGTGTGTGTACCCCAGTCAGTCACCAACGATACTGTTGAATATTTACAAGACATTGTAAATACCAGGACAAAGAAATCAACACTTTCAAATATATTCGTCTTATAGATCGAAAGTTCTAATGACACTCTTGTCTTACTTTAATTTATTATGAACACTCTCCGAAGGTACATAAAAGATGGAGTTACGTTTACATTTTATCGTAATAGTCAGTATAGACATTCAGTCTTTCCCGGTATCGATTTTAAATCGGTGTTCCTGTGTACCTTAGATTCTTCTATGTGTAATGTCCTGTGCTCACGGGGACTGAAGAGTATTAGTTACAAAGGAACGAGACTTTAGGACGCATTCATTGAGATCCGATTCGATCGGGGACACCCATCGTTATACTCTGACCGTGTTCTCTCTGTAGATCACAAACTTAATTGTCTTCTCATCTAAACTTCCACCTTTATTAAAACAATTTCTTTTTCTATGTGACACAGGCTTATTTTGGTATGTTTTTAATTTAGTTGTAAAATTGTTACAAAGATATAGTAAAGTTTAGGAGGTCTTCACATTTTTTTAAATAAACTTAAAAGTCAAGTATGTGTTTGTAAAAATTCCTTTTAACTCTTAGTCCCTTACATTGATCCTTAAGGGAAAAATTCTGTCAATGGTAGAGTGTCTCATCTGAAACCACGTTTTTCTCCTCGTATATCCAGAAATTCTTTCCTATTTACTTTTCGTCTCCCTTTAAACAATGTGTCTTTAGTCACTTCCTTTTTGTCAATACACGATGAAGATACCTCTTCCACCTTCCTCCGACACCGTCTTGTGGTCTTTTCTTCTAAGACATAATAATTATCTTTACAACGACCACCACGAGTCGGAGAGTCAGCACAGTCTGAGAAACGCTAGGGTACCTGACATCAGATAGTCCGAGGAGACAGGGACCTTAAGAGGTCCGGTCTTGTGACCTCACCCATCGGTAAGGGAAGAGGTTCCCTAGAAGGGTTGGACCCCTCACTCGGACCCAGAGGACGTAACGTCCGTCTAAGAATTGACGACTCGGTGAACTCTTCGGGAATAATCATCATTGCGTGGGACAATTTTTACGTTAAACAAGTAATCATAAACTAATGAGAGTGTACATAACATTACGTAGTTCTCATTAAGTCGAATGTCTAAAATTATTGAACTGTAATTGTTTTCGTAACAACGTGAAGTTTATCAATTATCTATAAATAATTTACTAATACTACTCTGTCTTTAGTAGATCTATAAACCTTACGTAGTTAATTGTTTTGTCTATTTCTAGAAACCTGGACCTCAAATGTAAGATCTATTCTTTCTATCATTATTTGTCTTATTTATTCGGTTTATATACCTTATAATTTTCCTTAAGTTTTTTATTATATTTTTATACTCCCCCTTCTTGATCTTCTGTATCCCACACATACACACTGTTTTCTCTTTTACTTACGTTAAAAACGATTTTATTGTTATATTGATAAGAGAGGGTGGTGTTTCATTTTTTTACTCCTCTTCCTGTACCGTTGGGTGAGGTTATGAGAACGGACCTCTTAGGGTACCTGCTTCCCAGGACCATCCGATGTCAGGTACCCTAACACTTCTCAGTCTGTGCTGACTCGTTGAAGAGAAAGTGAAAAGTGAAAATACGTAACCTCTTCCTTTATCGTTAGGTGAGGTCATAAGAACGGACCTCTTAGGGCCCCTGTCGTCTCGGACCACCCGACGGCAGATACCCCAGCGGGTCTCAGTCTGTACTGACTTCACTGAATCGTCGTCGTCGTCGTTGGACCCGGTAGAAATTCCGTTTACAAGTAAGAAAGTGGAGAACGACTTTTATTTTAAACAGTCAGTGTCAAGGTACAATTGATTGAGTTTAACAACAAATCTTATTCAATTCTTCAGTTTTGTTAGTGTAAATACAAATTAAAGAATATTAGAAGGTATAGAATTTACAGAGTACATTGTAAGAAGATTGTAAGGAGATTAACGATAACAAAGTTAAATATATAAATAGTTACAAGGGACGGTTAAGGTATTTACTAAAATCTACTAATATTATTGTTTTACGTTTTGAAGAAAGAAAATAAATGTATAAATCTTAGATATCTATATATAAGGATTTATATACTTATTTTATATTGTAATTAATCGAAAAAGAGGGAATTTAGGACTCTTAGTGATTTGAGATCATTACAGTCCGTCTTTATCAGAGGTTGTAACTCCTATTAAAAAATTCCTTTACGTAACCATTTTTACCTTTCGTCTAGTCAAAACCACAAATCTTTGTAATTAACTTTTGTGTAGTAGGAAGAAAAGTAATAAAAATAACTCTATACACTTTCACAATCAATAAGTCACTACAGGTCGAGAAACGCTGAGGTACCTGACATCGGGAAGGTTTGAGGAGACAGGTACCTTAAGAGGTCCGTTCTTATGACCTCACCCATCGGTAAGGGAAGAGGTCCCATAGAGGGGTTGTGTCCCTAGTTTGGGCCCAGAGGGCGTACCGTCTGTATAAAAAAATGGTAGACTCAGAGGTTCCTCTGGGTCCACATATAACTCCATAGTCAAGTCAAGTCAGCGAGTCAACACAGGTTGAGACACTGGGGTACCTGGTATCGTTCGGTCCGAAGGGACAGGTAGTGGTTGAGGGTCTTGGATGAGTTTGAGACAGGTAACTCAGTCACTACGGTAGGTTGGTAGAGTAGGAGACAACAGGGAAGGAGGAGGGTGGAAGTTAGAAAGGGTCGTAGCCCCAGAAAAGTTTACTCAGTCAAGAAGAGTAGTCCACTGGTTTCACAACCTCAAAGTCGAAATCGTAGTCAGGAAGGTTACTTATAAGTTCTAACTAAAGGAAATCCTACGTGACCAACCTAGAGAAACGTCAGGTTCCCTGAGAGTTCTCAGAAGAGGTTGTGGTGTCAAGTTTTCGTAGTTAAGAAGCCGCGAGTCGAAAGAAATATCAGGTTGAGAGTATAGGTATGTACTGATGACCTTTTTTGTATCGAAACTGATCTGCCTGGAAACAACCGTTGATTACAGAGACGAAAAATCATAGGACAGATCCAACCAGTATCGATATTCGCGGAAAATTAAAGTACCAACATCAGTGGTAGACGTCACTAAAACCTCGGGTTTTCTTATTTCAGAGAGTCACAACGGCAACAAAGGGGTAGATAAACGTTCTTCAACTACCCTGGTACTAGAACCAAAAGACTTACAACTTAAAATTCGGTTGAAAAAGGGAGAGGAGAAAGTCAAAGTAGTTCTACGAGAAATCAAGAAGAAGTGAAAGACGATATTCCCACCACCGTAGACGGACAGACTCCAATAACTGTAAAGAGGGACGTTAGAACTAAGGTCGAATAGGAAGTAGGTCGGACCATAAAGCGTACTACAAGATCATATATTTAATTTATTCGTCCCACTGTTATATGTCGGAACTACATGAGGAAAGGGTCAAACCTTGGTTAGACAACAAGGTACAGGTCAAGATTGACAACGAGAACTGGACGTATGTCTAAATAGTCCTCCGTACAGTCCACCAGACCATACAGGTAGAGAAATCATTAAAAGGTGTCAAACAACACTAGGTGTGCCAGTTTCCGAAAGCCTATCAGTTATTTTGTCTTCCACATCAACTACATTTTATGTACAAAGTTCACATTTTGTGTCACTAAGTGTGAAAATTCCAATACAAGGTAAATATCAATAAAATTTTATACCCGACAAACGGGACCCAACACATGATGCAGGGATATCGAATAAATAAAGTATGTGTCAGTAAATATGGAGAATTGGTGACGGGGATAAGACGGGTAAGGTGGGAGAGGAGTGGGGTAACCATAGGGGACCAAACAAGAGATCTAGACACTCAGACGAAGAAAAAACAATATAAATGATTTAACAAAATAAAAAACCTAAGGTGTATTTTCACGATAGTATGTTATAAATAGAAAGAGACGGACCGTGAAGTGAACAGAATTCTGGGAGGTTCAGACAGGTACAACAACGTTTAAGGTAAGAAAAAATACCGATAATAAGGTAACACACACACACACACACACACACGAGTGTACACACATATAACATATATATGTTGTATATATATAAATGCAAGTAGAATATTACCTGTGTATTTTCATACGAAGGTATGAAACCGTTAACATTTATTACGACGACACTCGTAACTCCACGTGGTAAGAAAAGTTTAATCACAAAAACCTTTTATACAATGACTATAATCGTAGGTTGATGACTTACCTACTCTACTATAGAAATTCCTTGTATTTATGTAGTAATAATATGTATATTTTTGTCTGCTTATGAAAAATCCTAAAAATACGACCTCTAAAGAGAGAGACTTTAAAAAGAGTTATCACTGTATTAGAGAGAAAAAGCAAATGAAACAAGGATAATAATTCCTCTAAAAGGAAGAAGCACAACTATAAATAGGATGTAGTAGAAAAACATTTACATATATAATGAGAAATTATCGAGAGAATTGAGATTTTTGGATCGTTGTGTAGATTGATACAAAAGGATACATTAAACTACAAAAAAAAAAAAATTAAAACGCGATTTGAACATGATAGTGTTAAGATATCATTAAAGGTCCAAATTTAAGGTTGTCAATTTAAAAGATATGGTTTTTAAAAAATACTGATTTCAGACAGGTTTTACAATAACAAAAGAAACTAATACTATTTTGAATGGTCATATTGAGATCGTCTGTAATCTCAAAAGAAGAGTTCTATAGACATACGTATAAGAAATACATTGGGGGGTTTTTTGAAACTATACGTGTCTTTAAGTATATCGTTGTATAAGAATAAAAGATAATAACGACTTCAGTATAAAGAACTAAGTTTTTAGAAACGTATGTTTCGTTAGATAACGAACGAAAGGAGACC
Source organism: Capra ibex (assembly GCA_006410555.1). NCBI lineage: Eukaryota > Metazoa > Chordata > Mammalia > Artiodactyla > Bovidae > Capra > Capra ibex. Next base: position 441,924 of record SJYO01029800.1, on the reverse strand, counting down.
AAAGAATAGTATATTACTAATATAAATTCTAGGTTTTAGTGTCACTCTTCATGGATTGACACACTACTCTCTTAGTTGAGGAACGAATAAAAAGTAAAACAGTAATCACAGTAATAATAGTTTATAAAGTTTTATAGAAGTTAGTGGTCTCTTTGAAAGAATATTAAAGTTTAAGAGATCGTTTATATAGTGTATGTGTCTTGTCTTTAACAACCTTGTCTTTCTAATATGCTTTCAGAAAAAAAAGTCTAATAAATAAAAGTGATGAATAAGATTTTCTACTCCAACTAGAGTTTACAGTGAAATAGAATTAAGAATAACTCAACCTTACAGTGATATCTTTAAGTATAGGACAAATTTTACACTCATAGTGACTTTATGACTAGAAAGATTCTATAATAATAATACTCTGTGAAACAATACTAAAATGAGTTAACCGAGACATTCTGAGGTTCTACAATATCTTTTACTAAGTCAAGAATACACAGTAGGTGTATTATAGGTTGATATTGTAACGTCACACCCTAAAATATTTCCATTACCAGAACTTTATATTGTAACGTCTTGACTTAGCTTGTCCCACAGTCTACGAAATCTTGGTAGGGACAGAAGTTTTGTCTCAGATAGGTTTAGGAATATACTTAAAAAGAGACCGAACAGGATACATAACCCTTAGGGTGTCTTACTATATCTTTGAAAGAATTCCGTTTGATTTCCTGTCTTTCTTAGAGGGGTGTTAGTACCTTCGACCATTATTTTTGCACCGGGAGGGCAACGTCATATTAAGCTGGAATGAGGTCATGAAACCGGTGGAGTACGCTTCTCTACTGAGTAACCTTTTCTGAGACTACGACCCTCCCTAACCCCCGTCCTCCTCTTCCCCTGCTGTCTCCTACTCTACCGACCTACCGTAGTGACTGAGCTACCTGCACTCAGACTCACTTGAGGCCCTCAACCACTACCTGTCCCTCCGGACCGCACGACGCTAAGTACCCCAGCGTTTCTCAGTCTGTGATGACTCGTCGACACAGGTTGAGAAACGCTGGGATACCCAATAAGTCAGGTACCTTAAGAGGTTCGGTCTTATGACCTCACCCATTAGAAAGGGAAGAGGTCCCCTAGAATAATTAGGTCCCCATCTTGGGTCCAGAGGGTGTAACGTCCGTTTAAGAAATGGTCGACTCGGTGGTCCTTCGGGTTCTTTTGACCTCATCCATCGGATAGGGAAGACGGTGTCTAGAAGGACTGGGTTCTTAACTTGGTCCCAGACGACGTAACGTCCGTCTCAGAAGACTCGATGATCCCTTCGGGATACGTTCCTCGGGAATTTACTAGTCTTTCGATACCTAGTAGATCTCCACTTTAAAGTGGACTTCTGTATATAAAAAGTGTAATTTTTTTGGTGATTATTATCTAATAATGGGTATTAAGTGATGTATTAACCTTTAAAAGTCTAAACCAGTTCAACCCTCTAAGGTTTTTGACTTTTATAAAATAATTATATAAAAGACGAAAGTTCAGACACTATTTTAATGTATTATCTAACCCACAAACCATAACTGTACATATCGACTATATAAATTTTATCTATTAGTCACTCCAGGATGACTTAGTGTGTCCTTTGAGACGAGTTATAAGTGATTATAAGATGTACCCTTTTCTTAAACTTTTCCTTATTTATGTACATATACATATTTGTTTAGTGAAACGACATGTGAACTTTGATTATGTTGTATTTCTAAAAATTAATGTATTATCTAAGTGTCCCGTGTGTAAAGGTAGATTGATGAGCACATAGTAAATTCTTGTTATTAGTGTCGGTAGTCAATTATCGTACTTGGTCAATCCTACATTTCGGAAAATTCACTTGAGTAAATTGAGAGTATTATTGGGAAACTCCATCTATGTTAAGGAAGATATTGTCTACTCCTTTGATCCTGAAACTCGTAAAGTCGTTCAAAAGTTATTCATTGTGACCGACCTTAAGTAAGATTCAGATAACAGAGGTTTCGGATGTGGTAATTTACGATACGAAATGGTCACAGACCTTTACTTGAGTTGAACTCATAAAATTTGACTTATAGACTTTTAACTATGTACTTTTAAATTGGAACTAGGACAGATGTTCTTCATTGTTTTTAACCTTTTGTTCAATGTCATGTTTGACCCCTCTGCACACCGATCCAATTCTTAAGTACCCTAAGTCCTCGTGTATAAATGTCATCTGTAATCTGCGGACTTTTTCTAACTTGTTTCAACACGTCGTTTCCGTTCAAATATAGGAGTATGAAGTCCCTGTTTCACCGAGCCGCCTTTCTCGTAGTGTGACTCAGTCTGTTCGGAAGAGAGTTGAGGTGGTGAATCGTCGACATTCTAGACGCAGTGACAACATTCGAGACGAACGTAGGAAACCCCTTATTATTTTGGATAAAGGGTAAAACACAACTCTTAATTTGCCGTGTTACATGTAAGTCAATGACTGAAAGTCTTTCACGATACTCTCAGTAAAGATTTTTACTGAAAGTTTTTATTTACTACCCTTTTAAAATAAGATTTTTAATTTGTAACTTTTATAACTTGAAACATTTTGTACGTAAAAATCCTGTAGGAAAAAAAATTGAAAGAGTTACAAATATACCTGATTTTAAATCACTTTAAAAAGAATGGTGTACATTAAAATTATTGTACCGATGTTGTAATTGTCCGAAGGATGTAATCGTTTGACATTCCTGTTCATATCGAATTACTCACACAAACGTGTACTTTCACTTTCACTTCAGCACAAGTTGAGACGCTAGGGTACCTGACACCGAGTGGTCCGACGAGGCAGGCACCCTAAAAGGTCCATTCTCATGACTTCACCCAACGGGAAAGTAAGAGGTCTCCTATAAAAGTGAATACATCTGTCGGTAATATCATTTTCGAGGACTTTATAATAAGTGAATTTGTCGATATAAAAATCTCGTCAAAACAAAGTTTATAAGATTGGAATTTTTTGATAAACTACTTTTTAAAACTAGTCGACTTTTTACAAAAGACCTGGTGTTCAAAAAGTTAAGACGACAAGTTTAATCTGAGAATTAATATTTAAATTTTGTAGGGGTGATTATGAAATTAGGTAAGTGGTGTAAAAATGTTTCTTACTTTGTCTCTGGACTCCAATATACTGAACGAGTTCCGAATACACAAAGATTAAGAACTAGGTCCCTATAAAAGTAGTTTGTTCGAGGGAGGGTTCTTCTACAGAAAAAGAATTTCAAAAGTGAAACTTTATTAATGTGTCAATGTCCTTAATCTTTTTTTATTACGTGTCTCAGAAAATATGTGAAGTGGGTCGAAACGGGTTATCAAGTAGTATATTTTGATATCTTGTTATAGTTTTAGTCCTTTGACTGTAACTAAATTATGATAATCGATCTGATAGTTACGATAGGTTAAAGTGGTAAAAAATGTACGTAAGTAAAGCATACACATACACACAAAGGTACGTTAAAATAGGATGGAATTTCTACTAAAATACGATTACGTCAGTTACTATTCTTCGTAATTATCGACTTACTGTTTGTTACGGTCTTACTGACGCAACGAACGAAAAACCCCAAAAGTACAGGTACAGAGTATTTAGTTCAAGAAAACTTAAACTGTTTTATAGAAAAGAGAGGACTAACCTTTGGGGACTCGTTTATTGCTTTGACTTCTAAAACTTACAGTTCAAAAGTAAGGTACTTATTTCTTTAATTTGGTTTACTAGACTCCAATTATTATCTTTTAATCAGTGTAATAAAATCCGATAGTAGATAAAAAACGTCTCCTCTCGTTAATCTACTACTGTAGCAGTGTGTACAAATACGGAGTTCTTTTTCCGGACACGAAGTCCGAAAACACCTTTTATATGACGTTCTCGAAGAATACTGGGTTCTAGCCGTAAGTGAAACGCGTCGTACGCCTTTGTCCACCCAGTATCCACTTGTACGTACAATATAAATATGTGAACGGTCAACCGGAAGACAAAAGAAATAAAGACGTCTGCACAGTACTCCTCTGACTCAGTCAGTTACAAACTAAGAAAGATATTTATAGCTTCGACTAAAATATTTCCGTGTACCTCCATTATTTTACGAGTAACTGAGAGTCATTGTGTGTGTGTGTTTAATTTTCCAATGACCCTCTTTACATGAAAATATTTAAACTAGTCTATAAATCTATTCTACAAAATAATAAACTAGTAATAAACGTCTTTCACAAAGAATCTAAAAGGAAAAGATCTGTGTAGCAGATCTAGGATCCACTTAATTTTCCGTAAAAGACACGACTGACGATATTATTAATAGTAGGTTTAATTACTAAAATTTAAATATAATACGTATATTTATATAGGTATATAAATAAGTACATAAAATTACATTTTTATTCAGTAGTAATGAAATACGGTAGAAGAGTTTCTAAATTCTGTTGAAATGGTGTTACTTATCTAAGATCCTTTAACACCCTAATTTGGTGTGATACAATTAGATTTTGGTGAAAACTTTGAACTAAAGTAACTTTAGATTAAGCTTCCATCGATTATTTTACCAATATGGTGATCGGAGAATATTACATTGAAAAATGACACAACAAAGTTATTCATTGTCTGTGATGACTTACTGATTGTGTGTGAAATTATTCATTGTTCAAAATAATCATAGAGTCAAGTCAAGTAAGTGAGTCAGCACAGGTTGAGAAACGTTGGGGTACCTGATGTCGTGTGGTCCGGAGGGACAGGTAGTGGTAGAGGGTCTCAAATAAGTTTGAGTACCGGTAACTCGGTCACTACGGTAGATTGGTAGAGTAGGAGACAGTAGTGGAACAGGAGGGTGGGAGTTAGAAAGGGTCGTAGTCCCAGAAAAGTTTACTCAGTCGAGAACGTAGTCCACCGGTTTCATGACCTCAAAGTCGAAGTTGTAGTCAGGAAGGTTACTTGTGGGTCCTGACTAGAGGAAATCCTACCTGATCAACCTAAAGGAACGTCAGGTTCCCTGAGCGTTCAGAAGAGGTTGTTGTGTCAAGTTTTCGTAGTTAAGAAGTCGTGAGTCGAAAGAAATATCAGGTTGAGAGTGTAGGTATGTACTGATGACCTTTTTTGTATCGGAACGGATCTGTCTACAAACAACCGTTTCATTATAGAGACGAAAAATTATACGACAGATCCAACCAGTCTTGAAAAGAAGGTTCTTCATTCACATAAAATTAAAGTGCCGAAGTCAGTGGTAGACGTCACTGAACCCTCGGGTTTTTTTGTCAGTCTGTGACAAAGGTGACAAAGAGGTAGATAAACGGTACTTCACTACCCTGGTCCACGGTGGTAGAAACAAAAGACTTACAACTCGAAATTCGGTTGAAAAAGTGAGAAGAGAAAGTGAAAGTAGTTCTCCGAGGAATTAAGAAGTGAAAGACGGTATTCCCACCACGGTAGACACATAGACTCCAATGACTGTAAAGAGGGTCGTTAGAACTAAGGTCGAACACGAAGTAGGTCGGGTCGTAAAGAGTACTACATGAGAGGTATATTCAATTTATTCGTGTCACCAGATTAACTATTATTTAATTTCTTTATATACGTTTTTTGAAATCTCTTTAGGTACGGGAAGGTACTTCCCTTTTAGATTATTTATAGAAAAAAGTCTATTAATTAAAATCAATTAGTTGTTATTCAAATTCTTCATTTAGTTCTTGTATTATACGATGAGTCACTCTTTTACCGACAAGGTTTTCCCACAAAAGTAGGTGTAAAATGTTGAATCTTTCGATAACGATTAAGAATACAAAAAATTAAAGGTACATAAAAAGGTGTGAAAGTAATTAAATTGTTTATAAATGACGTGTGGATGACACTTGGTCCGAAACCCGACTAAGTCTCCCATGTCACCATTTACTTCTCAAACGAGTTCTTTGATTAACTCTCTTTCATCTTTTGTTCCTGAGTGTCATATCTAAAACTGTCACAATTGGTAAATAAAACTCAAGTATTAGAAAAAAGAATCCATACACTCTGATAATTTGTGGGTTAAAAAGTTTAAAAAACACTGAGGATGTGAAAACTCATGTCACGAAAATTGTTCAAAAGTAAAAAGATGTTAAAACGTCACTGATACTTTGAACGGTAGTTAGTAAAGATAAAATATACACTAGTAGTTTATATGAATCAATTATATATTCTTAAGTTTTATGAAAGTGTGAATACACGGTTTTTACCGTGTCCCATCGGACCACACGACGTCAGGTACCCCAGCACTTCTCAGTCTGTGTTGAACCACTGACTTGTTGTTGTTTTTTCATCTAAAGTTAAATTCATATATGAAAGAATAAACACTATGAAACCTGAGGTAGAACAAGAATACGATACGATACGATACGATACGAATCAGTGAGTAAGGATAGGTCGAGAAACACTGGGGTACCTGACATCGGACGTTCCGAGGAGACAAGTACCCCTAAGAGGTTCGATCTTATGACCTCACCCAACGGTATGGGGGCACGTCCCCTAGAAAGGTTGGGTCCCTAGCTTGGGTCCAGAGAGTATACCGTCCGTCTAAGGCGAATTTCTGTATACAAATTCGTTCCACTTTTCTGTCGGAAGACTTACCCTCTTTTATTATCGTTTACTTCGTTGACTGTTTGTTCATTAGAGTTTTTATATGTTCGTTGAAGACGTCGAGTTAAGGTCTTTTTATTTGCTGGGTTAGTTTTTTACCCGGTTTCTTGATTTATCTGTAAAGAGGTTTCTTTAGTATGCCTACCGATTGTTTGTGTACTTTTCTACGAGTTGTAGTGAGTAATAATCTCTTTACGTTTAGTTTTGGTGTTACTCCATGGTGAAGTGTGGTCAGTCTTACCGACGTTAGGTTTTTAGACGTGCGTTATTTACGACCTCTCCCACACCTCTTTTCCCTTGGGAGGATGTGACAACCACCCTTACGTTTGATCATGTCGGTGATACCTCTTGTCACACCTCTAAGGAATTTTTTAACGTTTATCTTGATGGAATACTGGGTCGTTAGGGTGAAGACCCGTATGTGTGGCTCCTTTGGTCTTAACTTTCTCTGTGTACATGGGGTTACAAGTAGCGTCGTGACAAATATTATCGGTCCTGTACCTTTGTTGGATCTACAGGTAGTCGTCTACTTACCTATTCTTTCGACACCATGTATATGTGTTACCTCATAATGAGTCGGCAATTTTTCTTAAGTAAACTTAGTCAAGACTACTCTACCTACTTTGACCTCGGTTAATATGTCTCACTTCATTCGGTCTTTCTTTTTGTGGTTATGTCATATGATTGTGTATATATACCTTAAATCCTTCTACCGTTACTGCTGGGACATACGTTCTGTCCTTTTTTCTGTGTCTACACATATTGCCTGAAAACCTGAGTCTCCCTCTCCCTCTCCCACCCTACTAAACCCTCTTACCCTTAAGATTGTACATATGACAGTACATTCTTAACTTAGCGGTCAGGTACAGACTGCATCCCACGTCGAACGAACCCCGACCACGTACCCCTACTGGGTCTCTTTGCAACACCCCTCCCTCCACCCTCCCCCCAAGTACAAACCCTTGCGTACATTCTTAATTTCTAAAATTTTAAATTTTTTTCTTTTTTTTTTCTATGTTGTCGTTTACTTGTAATTAACATAGATTTTTATTTATTTATTTATTTTCAGACGTCTTGATTTTTTTTATTTATTTACGTTACATACTAAGATTGACCTACGAACATGGTAGTATTTATATTAGTTCTGTTGACCGTTCTGAATTTACGTGAAACTTCTACTCCACCATCATTACATGTTTACAGTAAAGGGACTGAAACAACCAACATGACACTAATACTTCCTCTCTCCGGAACTCCCAGGAACAAACACCCTTTACGTATGAGTACATACGTAATCATAGGTCCCTCCTACCCCGTAATCTAACCGTCGAATGAGAGTTTATCAAACCCTCTTTCCTAGGAAGAAGTACCTAAAAGTTTAAAACCTGGAACTCTAATAAAGTATTATTTTCATTTTGAATTTTTTTTTTTTTTTTCTGTATACAACGGACTGACCGAAGAGAAAACACAGAAGAGAATTGACGTTGGTTATTTACCTTATTGAGAATTCATATTATCCCCTGACAATACTACGGGACATTAAAATGTATTGTGGTTAGTTGTCTTAAGGTAGGAATCTAACGACGGTTCTACAATAATTTTTATCCACCCTCAGTAATTTCTTTTAGATGAAATTTTATATTAAATACTATTATAGAGTCAAGTAAACTTTTTGTGTATACGTATTGTTCCCTTCCCCCCAATACTATTTATATTTATAAATATAATTTAAACCCCAATTTTTTGTTCTATATTATTGTTATAGACTTCTCTTTTTGTTAATAAAATTCCGGTATTTTGAATAGACCTTTCCAATACCTACAAAATTATACCAGTCATACAAAAAGAGACTATACCTCCGGTTCAGGGATCTTACTCAAACCGTATCATATATTTTGAACATTTATAAATAACTTACTTGTTTATTTAGTAATTTTGTGATGTAAAAATACAATTAGTAGGTGATTAATTTTAAAACAAACCTATCAAATTCGAAACGAAGGCAGAAAACTCCTCAGACAAATAACGAGAGAAATTTATGGTAACGGTTTTTTTCTAGAAAATCTTGGTCCAGAACATCGATAATCTAATAAAAGTAAATTTTAATGATCATACACTCAAAAGAATTCCTGATACTACAATTGTAATAAGACAAGACTCCTTAATCACAGTAATTAACACTGAATAGTCATTGGAAAGTTGAACCCTGAAACATTTATTCTATAAAAACCATTAAAAATAGAGAACAATCTTACCCGTAAAGGAGTACTAAAAAAAAGATGAACGAGTCCTATTACTCGTACTTGTAACTATAAAAAGAATTTGAAAATTTCAACAAGAAGAAGTTTTCTCTTGAAATTTAGGATTGGATGAGATTTATAAGGTTTAATTCTTTTACTCTCACAAATCAGTGTTAAAAATTTTTTAAGTGTGTAAGTCGAAGTCTCATCATCCCTTACCCTCTCTGTCTCCTAGACCTGAGGATTCAGTTTCATAACTTCCGGATACTCAATAGACTTGTCAGTGTGTCATACTTTTTAATTGACTATTTTAAGTTACTAACTCCAGTATTACGTTCTAAACTATGGAAAAATTACTTTAGTCTACAAAGAATTTGTAAAGGAAAGGGAATATATACGAAATGAGGGTCATGTCTTACGGTGAAAAGATAGGAAAATGAGACAGGGATTGTAATTGAAGGGAGAAGAGGTAGGAGTGTTTTGGGTTTGGCAGGTATTTCTCATCTCAGATCCCATCCCCTTTGGTACATTCTATTAAATGTGGGTGAATTGATAGAGTAAGTTAACTTCATAAGACTAGGTGGATCATAAAAAAATTTATGTACCTATTTAAAATGTTGTTAGCTTGACTTTAAAGGATTGACCTCTAAGGGGTCAATTAGATGGTTCTTCATTCTCGTGATAAAGGTAGATACGGATCGACAAGGACACTATGTTTAATTTGAACAATACGACCTTTTCGGTACTTTTTACAAAAAGACGTACATTTCTTTTATCTTCTTAATCTCAAGTCAATTCATTCCCCTCCAAAAGGATCCGTACTATGGTTCCGTCTTTGGTATTTCTATTTATTTTTATCGCTCTACAATGTTTGTAAATTTTGAAGTCTTGTCTTTTTTAATTGATTAATCCAGGTTTTCCTTCATAGGTGACGCAACAGTATAATATAACTGTCCATATCTTTACGACATTAAAAAAAATTCATAACAAACCAATACAACTACATCAATATCTAAATCCATATCTAAGTCTTTACAAGTGTGTGTGCACGAGTCAGTACAGGTGTAAAAAAGGTCCTGGGAGACAGGTACTTTAAGAGGTCCGTCCTTATGTCCTTACCCAATAGTAAAGGAAAAGGTCCCCTAGAAGGACTGGACCCCTAGTTTGGACACAGAGTACAACAACAACAAGTCAGAGATTCAACACAGGCTGAGAAACGTTGGGGTACCTGACGTCGAATGAACAAGAAGTGATAGAGGGTCTCAAACGAGTGTGAGTATAAGTAATTTAACCACTACAGTAAGTTGGTAGAGTAGGAGACAGTCGGGTAGAAGGAGAACGGGAATTAGAAAGGGTCGTAGTCAGAAAAGGTTACTTAGTCAGGAAACGTAGTCTATCGGTTTTATAACCTCGAAGTCGAAATAGTAGTCAGAGAGGTTACTTATAAGTCCCAACTAAAGTAAATCCTAACTGACCAAAATAGAGGAACATCAGGTGTCCTGAGAGTCCTCAGAAGAGGTTGTAGCGTCAAGTTTCGTAGTCAAGAAACCGTGGGTGGAAAGAAACACCAGGTCGAGAGTGTAGGTATGTACTGATGACCTTTTTGGTATCGAAACTGATATGACTGGAAACAATCCTTTCATTACAGAGACGAAAACTTATACGACAGATCCAAAAAGTATCGAAGAGAAGGTTCCTCGTTCAGAGAAAATCAAAGTACCGACGTCAGTTACAGACGTCACTAAAACCTCGAGTTCTTAGATTTCAGACAGTAACGAAAGTGACAAAGGGGTAGAAAACCGGTACTTCTCTACCCTGATCTACAGTACTAGAAGTCAGAAACTTACCACTCAAAATTCGGTCGAAAAAGTGAGAGGAGAAAGTAGAAATAGTTCTCCGAGAAATTAAGAAGAAGTGAAAGACGGTAATCTCACCATAGACGTATAGACCACAACACCATAAAGAGGTCCTTTAGAACTAAGGTCGAACACTAAGTAGGACGGGTCGTAAAACGTACTACATGAAACGTATCATCAATTTATTCGTCCCACTGTTATATGTCGGAACTGTAAACCTTGGTCAGGTAACAAGGTAAAGACCAAGGTAACGAAGAACTGGAGGTACGTCCAAAGAGACCCTTAAAAGGTGTCAAATAACACTGTGTGTGTCAGTGTGTGTTTCCGAAATCAAAAGGAACAGAGGACTCAGAGGACGTAACCGTTCACGTAACAAATGGTGACGTGGTGGACCCTTCGTGTCTCAGTCTTTATCTATAATTATTATTACTATATCTGTATCCATATCTACATTTTTATCCGAAGCAATACACTGGGTTTTAAGGTAAAGGTCCTTAAATAGAGTTCCTTTATTATTCTCATCATTCCGTTTTAAATACCTAAAAGGAGATATGGTCCTTTTAATTTAATTGGACTTATAGGTTTTTCCCTACTATTCAATCTATTTATGAATTTTACATAAGTGTGACTTGTTATCGTGTTCATAATTTTTACAACTACATAATGTCGTAGACATAATATACTAAAGAAAATAAATTAACATTTTAAATTTGACAACAATAAGTCAGAGAGCCGGTACAGACTGAGAAACACTGGGGTACCTGATGTTGTGTGGTCAGGGGCGACAGGAAGTGATAGATGGTCTTGGACGGGTCTGAGTACGGGTAACTCAACTACTACGGTAGGTTGGTGGAGTAGGAGACAACAAGGGAAGAGGAGGACGGGAGATAGAAAGGGTCGTAGTCCCAGAAAAGGTTACTCAACCGAGAAACGTAGTCCACTAGTTTCATAACCTCGAAGTCGTAGTCAGAAAGGTTACTTATAAGTCTTAACTAAGGTAAATCCTAACTTATTATGCTAGAGGAACGTTAATTTCCATGTAAGTTCTCAGAAGAGGTTGTGGTGTCAAGTTTCGTAGTTAAGAAACCGTGGGTGGAAAGAAATACCATGAGTTAGTGTAGACATGAACTGATGACCTCTTTGGTATCGAAACTGATATGACTGGAAACAACCGTTTTATTACAGAGACGAAAAATTATACGAGAGATCCAACCAGTATAGAAAAGAGGGTTCTTCGTTCGGAGAAAATGAAAGTACCGACGTCAGTGGTAGACGTTACTAAAACCTCGGGTCCTTATATTTCAGACAGTGACAAAGGTAACAAAGAGGTAGATAAACGGTACTTCACTACCCTGACCTACGGTACTAGAAGGAAAAAACTTACAACTCAGAATTCAGTCAGAAAAGTGAATGAAGAAAGTGGAAGTAGTTCTCCGTGGAATCAGGGAAAATGAAATACGGTATTCTCACCACAGTAGACGTATAGACTCCAATAACTATAAATTGGGGTGTTCTCTGACTTGGTCTTAACGGACACACACGTACCCTCAGAGAGACCAACTCCTCACCCAACTGTCACCGGACGGTACCCAAAACCCCATGACTGATGTTGTCAGGACTCTCGACAACCGTATTTAGGAAAACGTCCTCCAGAGGTAATGGGGATGGTATCAAACCGGATGATGTCCCTTCCTTGTGTCGGGGACGAGTGGTTCTCTTTTAAAATAATTTCTCAATGACTCGTACCGAAACGGGTGGTCCTGTTCTGGGTCAAATGGGGTGTCGGTCAGGGAGGGTAGTCCTTCGAAGGTCTTCGGAGGACAGGAGTAGGTAGTCTCCCGTCTGTATTACTTTTGGTGTTAGTGTCTTTTGATTGGTTTGACTAGTGTACCTAGTGTCGGAACAGATGGAGTTACTTTAATACCCGGTACGGTACATTCAAGTGAGTCTTGTCTACCCAGGACTACCTCCCAAACCTACTTTACACCAGATAACCTTTTCCCTTACCGTTTGGTGAAGTCGTAAGAACGGATCTCTTGCAGTACTTGTCATACTTTTCCGTTGTTCTATACTGTAACTTTCTAGTTGAGGAGTCCAACTATCGACGGGATAGATGATGATCTCTTCTCGTCTTTTTATCGAGGTATTCCTTACTTCTCCGACTCGATTTCGTTTTTGTCACGGGTCAACATCTACAGAGACTACCACTTTCATTTCAGACTACGATATTCCTTGTCATAACGTACTCTTGGACCTTACAATCCAGGTACTTAGTTCCATTTAATCTTCACCAGTTTGTCCTCTACTGTTCTTACTTGTAGCTGTAAAATCCTTAGTCACTTGATTGTGCCTGACCTTACCCACTTAAATTAAGTCTACAGGTAATATAGATGACGACATCATTCTTGGGAATCTTCTTTCCCGTATCAGGAGTGTCAGTTTTTTTCTCAGACTTTAAGTCACGAACCCATGTTAGAGTTTTTGCTGTCTTACTAGAGACAAGTAAAGGTTCCGTTTGGTAAGTGTCATTAAGTTCAGATACGGGTTCGGTGATTACGGTTTCTTCGACTTCAACTTAGTAATATACCTCTGAATGTTCTGGAAGATCTTGATTGTAGTTAAATTTATGTATATATATAGGAAAAGTAGTATCCCCTGACCTTACATTTTCATCTTTCAGTTGTCTATCGACCTCTTTGTCTGTTTAAACCGGAACCTCATGTTTTACTTCCTCCCGTTTCCGATTGTCATAATGTTTCTCTTACGTGGTCAGTATCGTTTGTGGGAGAAGGTTGTTGTGTTCTCTTCTGAGATATGTACCTGTAGTGACTAAAGTCAGTTATGGCTTTAGTCTAACTAATATAAGAAACGTCGGTTTCTACTTCTTCGAGATATGTCAGCGTTTTTGTCCTGTTCCTCAACTGACACCGATTTAATACTTGAGGAAGAACGTTTTAAGTCTGAATTTAACTTCTTTCATCCCTTTTGGTCATCTGGTAAATACATAGTGTAACTTTTCGTCTCTGTAATGAAACGGTTGTTTCCAGGCAGATCAGTTCCGATACCAAAAAGGTCACCAGTGTATGCCTACACTCTGAACCTGACACTTCTTCCGACTCCCGGTTTCTTAACTACGAAAACTTGACACCACAACCTCTTCTGAGAGCTCTCAGGGAACCTGACGTTCCTCTAGGTTGGTCAGGTAAGACTTCCTCTAGTCGGGACCCTAAAGAAACCTCCCTTACTACGACTTCGACTTTGAGGTCATGAAACCGGTAGAGTCCGCTTCTCAACTGAGTAACCTTTTCTGAGACTACGACCCTCCCTAACCCCCGTCTTCTTCCCCTACTGTCTCCTACTCTACCGACCTACCGTAGTAGTTGAGCTACTTGCACTCAAACTCACTTGAGACCCTCTACCACTACCTGTCCCTCCGGACCGCACGACGTTAAGTACCCCAGTGTTTCTCAGCCTGTTCTGACTCGCTGACTTGACTTGACTTGACTTAACTTACATCGGGTAGTCCAGACACGTACCCTAAAAGGTCCGTCCTTATGACATCACCCAACGGTAAGAGAAGAAGTCTCCTAGAAGGATTGGGTCCCTAGCATGGACCCAGTGGTCGTAACGGTCGTCTAATATATGATAGTCTCGGTGTTCCCTTTTAGACGTATAATTTTCTATTTGAATACGTTTATTATAAGACAAAACTATGATTAAGGAATAACTCCGTTCATGAACTTTATTATAGGATATTTTGTATAGAGAAACAAGACGGGGAAGAAAACAGAAGAAGAAAGAGAAAGGGGTCCAAAACAGAGAAAACAGAGACGGGGTGTAAACATGGTACTAAAGTAATTCAGGAATTACTTAGAGATTCAATACATATGTCTCTTCGGACTTTAACACACTAAAAATATGATCTTTTAACTCCTATTATTTACGAATACGTAGGGATACCATATACCTTTATATTATAATAAATTATTGTATAAGTCTTCGTCTCTGTAATGAGACGGTTGATTCCAGACAGATCAGTTCCGATACCAAAAAGGTCATCAGTACATACCTACACTCTCAACCTGACACTTCTTCCGACTCGAGGCTTCTTAACTACGAAAACTTGACACCACAACCTCTTCTGAGAACTTTCAGGGAACCTGACGTTCCTCTAGGTTGATCAGGTAAGACTTTCTCTAGTTGGGACCCTAAAGAAACCTTCCTTACTACGATTTCGACTTTGAGGTCATGAAACCGGTGGAGTACACTTCTCAACTGAGTGACCTTTTCTGAGACTACGACCCTCCCTAACCCCCGTCCTCCTCTTCCCCTGCTGGCTCCTACTCTACCGACCTACCGTAGTGACTGAACTACCTGTACTCAGACTCAGTTGAGGCCCTCAACCACTACCTGTCCCTCCGGACCGCACGACGTTAAGTACCCCAGCGTTTCTCAGTCTGTGCTGATTCACTGACTTGAGTTGACTTGTAAAATTAAAAGAATATAAGTTTAATCATATATGAAAATAGTAATATTACGTAAAGAGTTTACGTCAACTCACGAAAGGGATTTCGTGAAATGTAGGTCATTAATTTATATGAGTGTTCGTGTCATATCAAGAATAAATTATGTCTAAAGAATTACTTTTTAATATTATAATTGTTCAAGAATTATTATTATCGATGTATAAGAGAATTTGGTTTACTAAACGGAAGTAGGACTGTAGATTAGAAGGGTTGGAGTAGAATTTCTTTGACTTAGAGTTTACTCAAAATATTAAACGAGTCAAACCTATTGACTTTTTATTTTTCCAGGATACACTCCAAATATCGTCTATCACCCTAATAAAAACGTTCTTTATAGTATCGGGTTTAAAAATCTTATTTTTAACAGTCTTATGGAAGATTCTGAGATGAACCTTTATTTTCCTTTACAATTTACGAGTTTAAAAGTTTGACATTTGTTTCATTACATGTCTACCTTCCGGTAAGATTCATTTATAATTATCAATACTTATTTTGGAATTAACTTATTAGAAGTAAGTTTTTTATTTTATAACCTTTCAAATACAGTTAAATTGGGTGCACAACCTTATCTTTGTTATTCAGACCCTACGAAAGGAAAATAGACTGGTTGTCTTGACGGTTCTGACCGTTCCAATCACTGCTTTCCAACACCTTGATGGACCTTTACATTTCTCCTCAGTCCGTACGTACACTCGACAATACAAAGTATCGTTACAGGTAAAGTACATAAAAGAAAGAAACCTTTAATGGACTCCTCCTATGTTGGGTCTCCCTATCCGGTTTGGGGACTCTATCCTTTTCTCCGTGTCTTTCTAAAGTGTGTGGGTTTTAGAAGATACTTGTGTTTAGACATTTAATCTCAGAATAAGTGTAACCATCACAAGAGAAGATATTACTTTATAAGAGGATCGTCTTATTAAGATGGTCAATAACGGTAGAATTGAAGTTACTTACTGACTCTATTCGTTTAGAACATTTATCCTCATGACCACCTTGTCCCTTCCTTTGTCAATATTGACTTTTGTCCACTATCCTCTAAAAAACCACTAATTTAATCATTTAAAATTTCTTGATTTCCTGAACCAATAACCCTCTCCTCCTTTCTAAACCTTATTTTTCTATTTTAACTATTCTGTTCAGGTCATCTATTTACTCCAGTATGGTTTCAGTTTAAAAAGGTTGTGTGTTAGAACGGACCTTGGGACCACCGTCGGGAGGGGAAAATGGTGACAGAGTTTTTAGGAGGTCGAGAGATGATGTCGACAATTCGGAGTTTCTTAAAAAAGTTCATATAGAGAAGGAGGAGATGTACTATCGATAACTAAAAGTAGTAGCCACCGTCATGACAAACTATAAGAACTTAACAACGATACAGGTGTGCACCCTCACTCCCGTGACTGTGGATCCCACCCTTTTAATCCCAGGATCATTGTCCTTCCCTCCGCATGAGTGAGAGACTCTCGGTATATCCCAGGTTAGTGTCACGGATTCTCGTTTCCGGGACTTCTCCTCGATTCGTCTCCGGTTCGGGCGAGAGGATAACCGAGAATTAGGATTACCTTACGTGTCCTTTTTTGATGGGTTCAGTCACTTCTCCTTTATCGGATCCGTATTTTTCTTTAGTTACTCCAAGTGTCACTCTCACTAGGTCCCTGTCTCGAAAACTCTATCCGACCTTTATTTCTCTCTACTGCGTCCTCTTTCCCTGGTGGAAACAGACCGACGAATCAATGACAATGTAGTCAAAACGAAACGAAGGAGGTGATATAACCGTCTCTTGTAAGGTACACTCAGAGACTTTTTAGGACGATATGAAAAGGATTGTCGCTCCTTCGTCTTCGACTCGTTGTTTAATCTTTAGTGATTGTGTTCAATATTTAAATCCTTCTCTTGTTTGGTCCTCATCGTAATCGTGACTTTAAAAAGACTGAATCGAAAACACAAATCTTTAACGACATAAAAATTTTTAGTGAAAAAGATGGTGTCGGTATTCTAAACTGTAAAATTATTGGTATCTTGACGGGATTTAAGTAACGGTATAGGGAACGGAAGAGACTCGAGAGGGGTGGACGGGAGGAGGGATGGATCATTCTCAAAGGTGATGGATTAACCTATTTTTAAAGAGGATATTCGATATATCCAAAATTTCATCCCTGGTACCTTGATTAATTTTCTGAGTCCGTTTTAATTATCCTCTTTTAGAGTTCCTCCTTAGGCAATTAGGTTAGGGAAACAGAATGTATCCTTCTGGAATTCCCTTTACTTCTAGTAATTTGATCTGAAATTTAGAGAACCTAGGACGGAAATTTTTTTTTTAACGAATAGTGACTTCGAAAAAATTTTAGAATCAATATTTTGTTAAAAAATGAATTTAATACATTCATACATTTTGTTCACCCAACTCCTGTAAACGAAATTTTTATCACTATCTTAGTTGCTATCTGAACCTTCCTAACCATTAACAAATGGTGGGACATTCTCTTCCGGTCTGCGTGTGTATGGTAAACGAACCTGGGGAAACCTAGATCGAGAACTTATTTCTCACGGGACTCTTTTTCCCATCTTAATGAAGTCTAATTTAGTAAACCGGATCAATCTACGTATAATACATCTATGTCGTAGTTTTATACGATGTTTACCCCAGTAAGGATGAACTTGTTCGATACTTTCGAATTCAGACATATGTTGGACGAAAACTCTTTTCCCCTTCTTCTTTTCATATCTAATCGGACGAATAGTGTGTCGGAAAGAACACTAAAAAAAAGGGGTAATCAAGTGGTAACGCAGAAAAGGAAGACTCCACGGACTTCAGTCCCTCCTCAAAATCGGGACATAACGACTCCTCTCCCAAAAAAAACATCCTACTGTATACTGTCGTCAGAAGAATCCCGACGTAAATAGTGTGGGAAGGAGTTTCCTGGACGGTTTATAACCACGGAATAGTCGTCTAGGCGTACCTGTTTTTGTTACCGGTATGACGAGTCCCAACGGTAATGGAAATGAATGATTATAAGTATATCTTTTAATGTGGAGTTTTATACATGTCTATGTACTGTTGTTGTTATAGGAGGTCTGTCTTCTCTCTAAACATAAGAGTGGAGTGACTTCTCGTCTAACGTTCTCTGTGACTACACGGGACCCCAACCCCCTACTACCGATTGGTCCTTCCTTGGTCTTGATCTCGCATTTATTTGGGGAGGACTACGTCTGATGGAGAGGATTCCGATCAGTGTCTACGGACATGATTCTCTTTGTCTACGACGAACGTAATTGTCCTATGGTGATTTTTGATTTTTTTTTTTTTTTTTTCATTTTCTCCTTTTTTTGTAAACGATCCTTTTAGTTACTAAAGAAACTAGAAAAAAGACTTACTAAAGGTCCTAACTTAATGAGCTGATCCACCTGACTAAATTTTACAGAGTCCTATTAAGGGTTGTGACTCATCAGAATGTGTTCTCGAAAATCGATACGACAAAAGGGTCAAAAGAGTCAGAATTAAGTCCTCACCTGTCTTACTGAATGCAGTTTCTTACTTTTTTATGGAAACTTTAAAATGTTTTATAAGA
The DNA here is from genome assembly GCA_006410555.1 of Capra ibex. Classification (NCBI taxonomy): domain Eukaryota; kingdom Metazoa; phylum Chordata; class Mammalia; order Artiodactyla; family Bovidae; genus Capra; species Capra ibex. The sequence goes on along the minus strand of SJYO01029800.1, from coordinate 423,105 downwards.
TTGTTTAGTTGAAGTGAGTGAATTTCAACATCGACGAAGGTTTATGTTTACGGTGTAAACAAAATTGTTAGGTCCTATAGACTTCTTATCATTTCTAGACGAGTCGTGAAGAAAGTGACATCCTTTGATATTTAAGGTGTCTGTACGGTATGTTACGTCGAGAATAAATCTTTTCCTTCTGTTTCGCTTCCGTGCTCTGTTATATAATAAATAAAAATCACAAAAAATGTCAGCTTGATAAACTGAATCCGACGTTCTTCGTCTCGCTCTATTGGGGTATACTTCGTGGAGAATTGAAGTTTGGGGACAATTCCCAAACTTCCGTCTACATCCTACAGACGACCGGAACTATTCTTTGACATTTTCTTTCCTGTCTGGGAATCCTTCACCTTTCTTTGTGTTTTCAGATAAGTAATGAGTTGAATCATTTTAATACTATTTCATGTCAACGCGATAAACAGATTCCTCTCCCGACATTAAGAATTTACGTCTCGTATGTAGAAAAAATGTCTTCACTAGATTTAAAATTATCCTCCTATTCATCTATACGAAGAAAAATTTTAACAAGACTTCAGTCTTTTCAATATTTGGAATGACGAGAACTATAATGATGAATTAGTAACTTTCTTTTTAAGTACACACCTTGTTTGATATTTTTTAAAGTAAACTTCGAAAGAAAATAATTTCCCTTCGTAAAAAATTTATTTGAAGAGTGGTCCCTATTACGGTTCATACACGAAGTTTCGGACAAAGAGAAACTACCCTCGATCTCCGTTGAGTATTAGATTAACAGTTCCCAGGAACCTCAAGTGAGGGTTGGGTAAGTAATTAGTGATCTTTATAAATAACCTAGTGATGATAGATAGGTGACGCTAACAAACTATTTCTCCTAAAAAAAAATTACAGACAGAGTATCACGACCTAGAGCCTCCGTAAGGGACAGTTGGAACTACATCGAGACTTAAGACTGGTGTGAAGTGAGAAGTAACTATTATTCGTTCACTCCTTCTTCCGTCACTCTATGCCAATGAGTCTCTCGGAGACATTTAACAAATTTCGATGTCGTCAAAAGAAAGTATAAATAATGAATTCCGTTGTCAGATTTTATTTCAGTCCTAAAACGACAAGGGACATACGAACAGATGAATGTATCTGGTATTTATTAGGTGTGAACATTTTTAATTAATTTGATCTATTGAACACCTTAAAAGATAAATGAAATAATATAATCGTTTAACATGTTAAAAAAAATAAAAGTAACATTAAATAAACGAACGTAACGAAAGTTGTAAAAATCCTTGTGGTCTAAATACATGGAAATGACGGAATTACTCGTTTTATTTACATTTTATACAGTCATTTATAACCATCTATCTAGATTTAATAATTTAATATTAGAATTTTTATATTAAATTTTATATTGAAAATTTAATATAAGTGGAAATTCTCTTTCAACGGAATGTTTCGAATTCCATGAACTGAAAGATCTTAAACTTAATTAAAAAAAAACCGAATTGAATTTATAATTTCGTCAAAGAGATTTATTTTTTACCATATTTTAGTACAAGGTTAAATCTTTAGAATTTTGTAACTGAATCTTTAATTCAATAATTAAGTAATTGTACTTTTATGTAAAATTATAATTGGCGAGATTATTTTTCATAAATCAAATTTCCAAAAATTTATAAATAAATAAATAAACCGACACAATCTAGAATCAACGGAGTACTCTTGAGAATCAACGGCGGACACCCTAGATCAACAAGGGACTGGTACCTGACTTGGTCCCGGGGGACGTAACCCTCGTACCTCAGAATTGGTGACCTGGTGGTCCCTTCAGGAATTTTCAAATTGTCATCTTAGTTCACTTTTAATCTCATCCAACCCACGATGTTACATAAAAACGAGACAAAAGTTTTTGATGTATGTATTATCTTTATATCTTTACTATCTGAAAGAACAGATGTCTGTAAACTGTGGTTGTCTACAAATTTATAAAAATGAGTGTCAAAGGACTGGACGATTACTCATCTCAACCTAGGGGTACGTCGACCTATGTCCCCGTTCCCCTTGGGTCCCGACTCCGACCGGGTGATCATACACCCATTAGGGGGTCGTGATTTTCCGATGTCCCTCATGAGCTTTTACCACGAAGGATCCCGTCACGGGAGTACCATAGAGGGGTTTCACGTAGATATACGGGTCGACGGAGGATGGAGAAGTTCTCTGAGGTTCAAGTCGTTCACCCAGACTGAGCCCCAGGAAAGTTTGATGACGGAGACCTGCGTACGGGAAATTCTCAACTTAGACAAAGGATATCGGGAGACCGATTGGAAGTCTCAGTTTACAGGACCCCGAATAGAAGGGTCACGTCCTGGAAGTCCGACCTTTGAATTATAACCTAGACCTGAGGAACGAGGAACGTTTCTTTGAGACGTTATCACTAATAAGAAGGAAAACACCTAGTGTATACCTAAACCCCAGAACTGATATGGTGTGGAGGTGGGAGAGTTGGGTAAAGTAACACTAAGTAAGAAATAGAGAAGTCAACACATTTTAGAAAAGACGATCAAAAGTTAAGTAAGAGTATCTACTCACAACGAGACATTTATCAATATTAAAACCACACAGAGACCTCTCCTCCACTCGAGTTACAGAAGGATGAGGTAGTAGAAGAACCCAAGTAAAAAAGATTTGATAGTATTCTCTTTATGTAAACCATACCTTATATACTTTTAGTAATTTAACATGTGAACTTTCCTACTTAATATACCTTATATTTAGTAAATAGAGTTATTTCAACGATGGTCTTTTTTTGACAAGTGATCCCTAGTGTGAAAGGGACAAGAAGACATTATACCTCTCATAAAGAATTGTTTCGTGTCGAGTTTCCCCTCCTTTTGTGAGTCGGAGTCTCTCTGGTATCGATAATAGGAAGACGGGACCTTAAGAAGGAAGCTATCCGTGTTCTCCAAAAGACTTGTACACGTCGACTTTACGTAGATGAGATTTGTTTTATAGAATTTTACCATCTTATACAAGTGTACTTTTCTTTTTTTTTTAAGGGATTCAATTTTAGAAAACTTCGTACATACCGTACATTCAACGGTTACCCAGATCTCGAATTCTTTTTTTATATTATTCTAATTTTCTTTAACACTTGAGTTTTTATTCTTGGTCTTACCTCCTATTTTAAATTAAGTTTCTTCAATAAGTCATCAACAATCCTGAATTTGACGGAAGCCCACACAATTAGGATTTAACAGTTTTTACGTGACTCACCGTCTGATCATACGATTATGTTTTATACGGAGAAACGATAGACACTTTCTTCCAATGAGAAGTGAAAAATTATATTGGTACCGGAAAGACAGTAGATGAATATATACGTTTAGTAGACCAAGATAATTATTTTTGTGTTAGATGATTTAAGAGACTAAGGTATCAGGTTTTAGATAAGGAAAAATACTAAAAGAAGAATTTAATATATTACAAGACAAATCTAGGATTACCACGTACAAATATGTGTCTATATATATCTCTGTATGGGCGTACAAGTGTATCAGAGTTATAATTCTGTCTCTAATGACTTTGGAAACTTAATAATGTTTAGTATGAAATTTATGAGGGTGACCTGTTTCGTAAGTCGTCTTATGAAAGACCATGAGATGGTATTTCCGTTCTTAAATGAGGCTAAGAACCCGTCAATCTGTCTCCGGTTATAGACCGATCTACCATTTCTTAACCACTCTACTAACTTTTTAACTTCCCTTCTTTCGAACCTCTCTTCACACACTCATCTTATTAACCTTTTACGGGTCTAGTACTTTTATAAACATGGAGTAAGTTTGTAGTCAGGGGTATTTGTCTCGGAATTATTGGGTCTACATATTGACTCACACTTACACTCAGTAAGAGGAAGGTACCAACTAGTTACAATAATTAAAGGTTAAATGGTCGTCATCACCGGTTTGTATTACAGAATTCCTTTGATCGTCGATAGACCATTAACAAGTTAATTTAACACTGAAAAAGTAATGGTACCTTCGTTGGGTATTTTATGACGGAAGTTGATTTCAAAGTGTAAAATTTAATCGTTCGACTATAGGTGTCCGTTATTAGGATATCTTAGCGGTTTACGGAACAACCTTTGAATCGACGTAATAATTAAACGTCTGTGTTGAAAACATTCAAACCATACGACCGAATGTCCTACACGACAAACGAGATTTAGTTACTGACTATGTGTACCAAGACAAAGAGTTTTTACACGTTCAGAATGAAACTTCCCCTTTCTCCTGTCTGTTCCGAGGATATTAACATAGATCATAAGAAATACTGTTAACAAACGAAAACTCGGGTCTTTAAACGAAAAGAAAAAAAAGAAAATTTTTTTAAAAAAAATTAAAAATAAAGATGAAATAAAACGAAATGTTATGACATAACCAAAACGGTATGTAACTGTACTTAGTCGGTACCCACATTCAAAATCATGGGTTCCTTCTATACATATGATTACTTGTGTTATTACCAAAGAGACTCACTCTTTGTCTCCGACATAGGACTAATAAACCCAAAATAGGTCAGAGATCCGTTTCTCAAATTTTAAAGTCGATACGATAACAAACTATAACTGATAGTTCTTATTTGTCCTAAAGACGAGATATCAGTCCTGACCCTTCTTAATCCTATCTTGAGTCCCCCTAACAACATGCCATTACTATCACTCACACAAAGTTCGTATATATCTTTCCTGGTGACTCAGGATATTTTTTACTTCCTAACCTAGTATAGTAATTCCTTTTTGATGGTTCTTTTTAGTCCTAAGACAGGTTTACTTTCTCTTTGTACCTTATCCATCTCCTCTTCGTTTTACTTTAAATGGAATAGATAGACGTTTTTACTCTTGAGATCGGATATACAAATAAGAGGGTGAAAGACCTATACATAATAGTTTACATGTATACACGTACACACATTCACGTGTGAGTAAAGTAAAAGGAAAGAAAGGAAAATATCATAATTTATCTGATAACCGTCACCGGTTTAAACTGAAAATATCTTGTCCAACGTTTTATGACTAGAGAAGGAAACCAAGACACTCACTACAAAATAGGAAATTTTTTCAGGAAAAAGTTCCTGACAAGGGTGATGAATCTTGGTTTTTTTGAGTTTATCACTAATACATAATTATCTGTATATGTAATATGATACATATTATATATATAGTGGGTATATATATACATTGGGTATATATATACGATATATATATATATATATAGTGGTTACTAAAATACCGGTTATTTTACTTTTCTGTTCACATGACTTTTCTGTCAGGTCTTTTAGACATTTAGGTTAGTAACAAGTTTTAGAACTTATAGTCTTAATGAATTTAGATCGTTCAATAAAAGATTGGCTTAAAATAGTTGAGGTCAAGTCAGATGAAGATCGGACTCCTTCTTCACATTCTATGACAATTATTGTTTACAACATGACTCACGGAGGACACATAGTCCGAGACTATGTAAGGTAAATTGTGAGTACTCAATACAAAACATTAATATGGTTATAACTGTTTATTCTTTAACTGTAATTGTTGATAGGTATTAGTGTATCATTCATCGTCGCAATATAAGAGTTGATAATGTAACAGAGGAACGAGGTGGACGAAGGTCACTGAGACAGGAGTCTCCGCTAACGGGAATCCGTCTCACAGTACACCTCAGTCAGTGAAGAATGGGATCTGGAGTCAAAGGAGTAAGAACTTCTAAAGATGTTTTTGTTCGATAAAGGTGTGGGAGCACTCACGAGGTCCTCTAAATTTTTTTTTTTTTTTAGTCACGTAAGTTCCTCAGACATTTCTCCGGAATCCTTATAACGGACAATCCCATTTCCCTTATTTATCAGACATCCCTGTTGTGACATTTTGTGTTTGTTATGATTCAATATAATTTGATCTAAGGTTTTACCCGAAGGGGTCTCCGAGTCGTCATTTCTTAGACGGACGCTACGTCCTCCATGTCCCATGCACCTAAGTCAGGGGTCCAACCCTTCAAGGGGACCTCCTCCCGTACCGTTGGGTGAGGTCATAAGAATGGACCTCTTAAGGTACCTGTCTCCTCGGACCGTCCGATGTCAGGTCACTCAACGTCTCAGCCTGACTGACTTTACTGACTCGTGTGTATAAGGTTTTTTTTTAACATCTTCTTTCGAACCCAAAAAAACAAAATTCCATCCTCTTCGAAGTTTGTGAACGTGTGTTTTTCTAGTTTATAAAGTCTACGTCTTCACTGGTCCTCCGTTTGTTTCCTCGTACCTATTACTAGTCGGGAAGGTGCTTTGGATGTAGAATGGGTTTCTCTTCGTTGTCTACGGGATGTAGAATCCTGTCTCCATCCTGTCACCGAATGACTGACTTTGTATATTCTTTTCTCCCCTTAGAGGATTATCTAGGGAGTCCCACCCAACAAGTCGGGTGAAGTAAGGTCATTCACCTTTGTCATTTATCTTAGTCTGTTTCGTCAGTCGGATTCGTTTTAATCTTCATTTGTGTACTCCCGAAGGGACCACCAAGGCACCACTTCTTAGACGGACGGTCACGCCCTCTGTACCTAAATTAGGGACTTGGTCCTTCTAGGGTGTACGGCACCTGGTTGATTCGGGTGCGTGAGGGTGTTGATTCGGACACGAGACTTCGGGTCCTCGGTGTCGATGACTCGTTGCACGACGTTGACGACTTCGGGTGGACGGGATGTCGGGGACGAGACGTTGTTCTCTACGACGGTGTTACTCTTAGGACACGTGGTGTTGCTCTCTCATCGGGGGTGAACGATGTCGATGTCTCTTCTGACGTGTCGTTACTTCTGGGCCGTGTCGGTATTTATTTATTTATTTAATAAAAAAATTTCATTTGTATACGTGGATGTCTAGTCTTAGGTGATTGGTTGACTTTAGTTTCGGTTCTTTTCTCTTCATAAGGGGGTATTGCACCGGTGACATCGTTTCTATACGTTTTATGATGACACTTCTACACTAAATATGGGAGTCTTTTCTTTACTTTAACGAAGGTAATTTTTTTTCTTTCCATAGTGGACTTATTGACTTCACAACTTTTTATTAACATATTCTTTCGTTGAAATGCTGGTACGGTAGGACTTACACACGATAGAACAGACTAGAGCCTTCGATTCGTCCCAGTCCTTACCAATCATTAACCTACCCCATTTGTATATCAGAAGTTAAGACTATAATCTTGTCTTCTTTCTGACTTTTGATTAAATCTATCTTGAAATTTTCATCTTTTATTTTTTTTATATTTTTTGATACTTCTACAAGTTATATTCCTTTCTCGTCTTTAATTATTATGTCTTTTGTTTCAAGTTACATTATCATTTGTTCCTATTTTGGAATAAGAAACTTTTCAGATTACTTTAACTGCTATGTGGTTGTATTGACTAATTTTATTTTCCGTTTTTATATGTCACACCGTCTTAAAAATTCTCATTATTTTCTTATGATAATTTTCGAAAACTGTTATAACCTTTTATTTTGACTTTACTTTGACTGGTAAAGGATCTTTTTTGTAATGAATTTTACTATAGTATACATTTTTGAGGAGTTTTAGTTATTCCTTCTCTTTTATTTGAGTTCACCTTTTACTCGTTCTTTGTTTTGTCTGTAAAGTAATTTTTCCTTTGGGCTTTGTGAAAAATTTTTTGGTATATTTTTCTATTAGAATAATCATTAAAAAATTTACATTCAATTTTAGCGTTATTCTTTAGTAAAATGAGGGTGATCTAACAACAATTTCAGTATTTAGAGGTATGCACTTCGATGCTTTAGAGTATGTGATGACAAGTCGACTAAATCATATTTAAGAAACCTTTAAGGGATCATATAGTCTTCCACTCGTCTTAGATGTTGAGTCGTTTAGATGATGAGCCAAACTAGAAATAAGTCCTTTTGAGGTCACCCGTTGACTGATAGAATAAGATTTCGTTTAGAATCTCGTAGTGTAAAAAATTCGCATCCTCTGTCCAATTATTTTTATTATCTTCCCTTTCAGTTCTTTATATGGATCTACGTACACCTTTAAATCACATATTTTCCCTATAGAGTTTGTTCAACCCTTTGTACATACTGAATATGTTGTCGTCCAAATCTTGTTGATTCATCGATAGATCTTTTCTTATTAATTCGACCTAAGTATGGAGTATAGGATATGGATCTATTTAAGTTTTATCTATGCTAAAAAATTAAAAAATTTAAATAAAACTTTAAAAATGAAAAATTAATATCAACTAAGTGTTACAACACTATGAAAGTCCACATGTCTTTTCTATAAGGTAATATATATAAATACACACATAAGAAAAAGTGTAAAACATGTAAAATCCAATAAAGACAATAACAACAAATCAACGATTCTGTACAGGTTGAGAACACTGGGGTACTTGACATCGGGTAGTCCGAGAAGACAGGTGCCCTAAAAGGTCCGTCCTTATGACGTCACCCAACGGTAAAGGAGGAGGTTCCCTTGTAGGATTGGGTCCCTAACTTGGGATTAGAGGACGTAACCTGTGACTTGGTGGACCCTTCGAAAAAATCTAATAATATTCCATAACTTATATCAAAGGACACGATTTGTCATCCTGAAACAACAAACAGCTAAAATATATACTCACTCACTTCAGTGAGTCAACACAGGTTGAGAAACGTTGGGGTACCTAACATCGGATGGTCCAAGGAGGCGGGTATTCTAAAAGGTCCTCTCTTTTGACCTCACCCAACGGTAAGAGGTCCTCTAGAAGGGTTGGGTCCCTAACTTGGGTCCAGAGGTTGTGACATCCGTCTACGAAATGGTAGACTCGGTGGTCCCTTCAGGTAAAATATATACCATGACACATATACAATTAGGGTTTGAGGATTAAATAGAGAGGTGGATAGGAAAAGAGGAAACATTGGTGCAGACACTCAAATAAACATAAAACATCTATTCTAATAAATATAGTTGAAAAATCTAAGGTGAATATTCACTATATAAAGAAAGAGACGAAATGGAGTGAATCATCCTAGTAGAGATCTAGACAGATATAACGACGTTTCCTGTTATTAAGTAAGAAAAATACAAGAACAACAACAAGTCAGTGATTCAGTACAGGCTGAGAAACACTGAGGTGTCTGACGACGTGCGGTCCGAGGAAAAATAGGTGAAAGAGGTCCTCAAATAAGTTTGAGTACAGGCAACTCAGCCACTACGATAGATTGGCAGTAGACGATGGTGGGGGATGAGGAAAACGGAAGGGAGAAATGGTCGTAGTTCCTGAAAAGGTTACTCAGTCGCGACACGTAGTTCACCGGTTTAATAAACCTCGAAGTCGAAGTCGTAATCATGAAGGCTACTTTTAAGTCCCAACTAAAGGAAATCCTGACTGACCAAATTAGAACGACAGGTTCCCTGAGAGTTCTCAGAAGAGGTTGTGGTGTTAAGTTTTCGTAGTTAAGAGACCGTGAGTCGGAAGAAATCTCAGGTTGAATGTGTACTGATAACCTTTTTGATATCGAAACTGATATACCTGGAAACAACCGTTTCACTACAGAGACGAAAAATTATATGACAAATCCAAACAGTTTCGAAAGCAAGGTTTCTCATTCGTAGAAAATTAAAGTACCGACGTCAGTGGTAGGTGTCACTAAAACCTCGGGTTCTTTTAGACAGTGACGAAGGTGAAAAAGGGGTAGATAAAAGGTACTTTATTACCCTGACCTACGGTACTAAAATCAAAAAAACTTACAACTCAAAGTTCGGTAGAGAAAATGAGAGGAAAAAGTGAAAGTAGTTTTCCGGGAAATCAAAGAGAAACAAAAGACGGTATTCCTGCCACAGTAGACGTATAGACACCAACAACTATAAAGAGGGTCGTTAGAACTAAGGTTGAACATTAAGTAGGTCGAGTTGTAAAGTGTCCTACATGAGACATATTTTCAATTTATTCGTCCCACTGTTATATGTCGGAACAGTATAAGAAAGGGGTCAAAACTTGAGCAGTCAACAAAGTACAGGCTAAGATTCACGACGAAGAACTGGGTGTATGTCCAAAGAGTCCTCTGTCCATTTCATTAGATCATGAGGGTAGAGAAATTCTTAAAACGTCTCAAACAACACTAGGTGTGTCAGTTTCCGAAATCACATCAGTTACTTCATCTTCGTCTACGAAAAGACCTTGAAGGAACGAAAGAGGTACTGGGTGTCTACAACAGTTAAACTAGAGACTAAGGAGACGAAGAAACTTTGGTTCATACATGTAGACCTTCAAGAGCCAAGTGTATGACGACTTCGGATCGAACTTCCTAAAACTCGTATTAGAACGATGGTACACTTTACTCGTGACAACAAGGTATCAAACTTGTAAGAAACCGTAAAGGGTAGAAATCCTAACCTTACTTTTGACTGGAAAAGGTTAGTACACCGGTGACTACTCAACTCATTATAAGATACCATGTATAAGTCTAACTATTTAAGTTTTACTTATGTACTAAATTTGATATTTTAATGTTCTTCTTAGGTGAACTACTAACTAATAAAATTTGAGTCTTTCGGGAAAGTTTGATACTGTGTTTTGATACTGTGTAAAACTAAGAGACAGTTTTAGTTCTTCTAGACTGAAATTTATATATATATATCGTTTTTCATGGTACCCCTATCAGTTTTTTGTTCTCTGACCCTTTTCTTAAACGTTAAACGTATAGTAATTTTATTTTTATCGAGGATTATAAGTTATTCTTTTTTTTGACTATATAAAAAAGTTACATTTTTGTTCGTTTCCGACAGTTGTATGTCAAGTGGGTTTTTTACTTTAGATTCTTCATCCTTTTCTATAGGTAGAGTCAAGTACTATTCTCTATACGATTAATCGATGATGGTAACTGGAACCTCTTCTGAAAACTCTCAGGGAACCTGACGTTCCTCTAGATTGGTAAGTTAGGATTTCTTATGGTTGGGACTTAACCGTCCTGACTACGACTTCGACTTCAAGGTTATAAAACCGGTTGACTACGTTTCTTGACTGAATGACCTTTTCTGGGACTACGACCCTTTCTAACTCCCGTCCTCCTCTTCCCCTACTACCTCCTACTCTACCAATCTACATTGGGCAACTGAGTTACCTATACTCAAACTCGTTTGAGGTCCTTTATCATTTCCTGTTCCCTCGGACCACACGACGCCAGGTACCCCAGTGTTTCTGAGTCTGTGTTGACTCACTTACTTGTCGTTTTTGTAAGAAATAGATAGTCCAACTATTACTAACTTTAACTATGATAAACAGGAAAATAGAACAGACGACCGTAGGGGTGTGATGTCATTTTAGGAAGATTTTACATCGAAGGAGAGTCCACCAAGACCCTCATATAACGAAGAAATAGTGATGTAGTACTTTTTGATGTAATGGAATATTTTACCGTGATGTAACAGTCTCTTGGTTACTTTAATCTAGTTTTACATCTTTTGGAGAAAACGTTAGATTCCTCTCTTTTCGGAGGATTTCCAGTTATTTTATCATGAATCTTACGATTATTATTATTTCGGTGTACGGAACGTTATATAAACCGTACCTAAAATTACGACTTAGAAAAGTTATAGTTCCGACCTAAGAAATAATTCCTTCTGTTTCAGATCAACTGTCAGATTACGTCTTTACAAAGCAATAAAACCCTCTTTCGTTGTACTGACCTGTCTCTGTGACCGTTCAGTAAGTATTTGTTGGTTACTCCCTTATAAACCACAAGTAAATTCTACTTTTGAAGTAACTTTTTGTTACTTCTTTTTTTAACTTTTTTTTAGCAATCGTCACTTTTTATTTTCTACAGGAAAATCTTCTTGTCATGATAAGAACATCGAAAAAATCTTCTATTTACACAAGTCTTGTCGGTTCGTATCGGTAAGAAGAGGACCGTCAGGATTGGGTATTTCGCTGACGACACAACCCAAGTCGCGGCACGTAGTCACATGAAACGAGAAGTAGTTTGTTCGATATACTTTCTTATAGACCTTACTTATACGTTAAAATACGAGACATCTTTCTTCTCTAAGGAGGTACGAGTAGTTTAATACTACACCATTAAAACAGATGTATGTACGTCTAACATTACGTAATAACTTGTTTTTGGTAACGTGGAGATGATACAGTCGAGACTGTGGTTGTTGTACATAACAATTGAGACTCAGTATATGGTTTTTCACATCTTCTTTATATAATGTCGACCTAGTCGATGGCAGAAGAAGAGACAAATTCTTTTGTATCACTAGTCCTCGTCAAGAAGTAATAAATCCTATCTTCGACGGGGAGGGTGAGTCCCGTCTCGTTGTGACCCAAGAAATTAACGGAAAAGTAAGTCTAGACAGGAAGACCGATTTTGAAAAGGTCGAGGTAAGTGGAAAAGTTCTTATACTGAAGTTCTACTTTCTGTACTACAGACTGACTTATGGGTCTTATTTTAGAACTTTAGACGAATGTGTTTGATTTCGACAGATAGTCCTTTTGTGTAAAAATAGGTTAATTTGTACTTTGGTAGTCGATCGTTCACAGTCCGTTTATGTGTTTTCGGATTCTTACTAATCAAATAGTGAGACTATTGGTCAATGGTATTATAGAGATTAAGATTTTTGTATGACTCTTGATGTCTCATTCTGGTGTTTTAGAGTACACTTTCTACTTCAGTCATATCAGTATACAACGTGTCCGTTCAATTCCGTCTTTAAAACAAAATCAAGTGAAAATAAAAGTAAAATCTGGGTCTTTTTCAATTTGTAATAAGTTTGAAATTGAATAAAAGGACGGAAGTTAGTAGTAGGGATACCGGGAGATATGTTTTAATAAGATTAGTAACCATTCGACAATAGATTGTCGTGACCTAATAATCTGTTTTTAAATAATAACAAAAATGTTGAAGGTCTTTGAGATTAAAATAAATCTATTCGTATACCCTACACTATTGTCATCCTTTTGTTACTACAAGATACAGGGTCTATACCTCTCTCTAAATTCCTATAAGTTTTCGTCTCTGTAATGAAACGGCTGATTCCAGGTAAATCAGTTCCGGTACCAAAAAGGACACCAGTACATACCTACACTCTCAACCTGACACTTCTTCCGACTCGTGGCTTTTTAACTACGAAAACTTGGCATCACAACCTCTTCTGAGAACTCTCAGGTAACCTGACGTTCCTCTAGGTTGGTCAGGTAAGACTTCCTCTAGTCGGGACCCTAAAGAAACCTTCCTTACTACGATTTCGACTTTGAGTTCATGAAACCGGTGGAGTACACTTCTCAACTGAGTAACCTTTTCTGAGACTACAACCCTCCCTAACCCCCGTCCTCCTCTTCCCCTGCTGTCTCCTACTCTACCGACCTACCGTAGAGACTGAGCTACCTGCACTCAGACTCACTTGAGGCCCTCAACCACTACCTGTCCCTCCGGACCGCACGACGCTAAGTACCCCAGCGTCTCTCAGCCTGTGCTGACTCGTTGACTTGACTGACTGACTCTCGAATGGTTCCTTACAATTTTCTATGTTGTATTTACTCATTGAAGACATATTCACAGGAACTTTCCTTCCATCATCGTATCGTTATTTGGAACACTTAAGAGTTAGGATAAAAGATAAGTTTATTCCGTTATAAAACGGGGGTTTAAATTGTATAAGGAAATTTTCGTGGAAGGAAGGAAGTGATACTATTCATTTCATATAATTGAAACTTTTGACTTATTTTTCATAAAAATCGTAAATTTTTTATAATATTACTTGATGTTTTTGTAGAAAATATAAGACAGTAATAATTTTAGTTTAGTCTATTCTTATGTCTCTACTTTACCTTTTGGGTAAGTTTATTACAAAATTGGTTTTTTAACGTAAGTATTTTTCATTTTGTTTTCTGTAAATACGTCCTTTTTACAAAGACCTACCTTTTTACCTTTAGACAACAGATGAATCTGTTATAACAGATTCATCGACGATAACAGGTGAATCGACGGTTAAAGAAGGATCTTTACGTATTGTGAGTGGGTTTGTTGTTTAGAAGTTTCAACATTTTAACCCACACACAGACCACACGTACGAAATTTTTATATAGGATGAACATGTGTTTATTATAAATTACATTTTCATTGGAGAAGATATTAGTCTATTTCCTGTTTGTACTAAATGGAATTATGTAAAGATTTTCTTAAAATTATTTAAGTATTATCTTAGTCCTGACTTTGAAGTATTGAAAATTTTAGATTTTAGTATAACTGGAAAGTTGTCTGAGATTAGAGTCTACTAAGTTAAATAAATTAGGAACGGTTCTATAGTGTGAGAGAACCTGTTTTAACAAAAGTTGACTTTCCTTGTTCGAAGATTTCCAATATTTCGTTGTTTTATTAAATATATATGAATAAAGACTCTACGAATTAATTTAATTTAATTAAAAGGAGTATACTATGGATTCAATGTCACTAAGACTTTTCTAAAATACTTGTTTTTATTTAACGAGTCAGTTTTGAATGTATATAGTTCAGTTTGACAGTAAGACTTTTGTTTGTATAGAAGTGAATTTTACACTTAATTTATAAAATTAATTGAACGTTTACTCGTACTTTTTTAATTCGTGAGTGTTTTTATAGTCATGGGTTGAAGATATTTCTTCAAATTGAGTACCGATATTTAAAAATAGGAAATCATATTTTCATTTACCTATAAAAGGTACATCCAATTTATATGTTACACTAAAAAAAATGGTTAAATACCTAAATAAGTATTTGTTTATCCGAGTTTTTTTACTTAGTTGTCCGTTCTTTTTACCTAACAATAACAAATATATAATTCATTAAAATCGTGAAAATAATAGTTAAGCTAAAACAATTTTGGAGACGTATATGTATACACCATAATATCAAACGAAAGAGTAGTTGAATTTTAGGTAAGTAAAATTTCGTACGAGTCTCTAAAACAAAAATTGTACCCTTAATGAGTTAGTACAAGGATTATACTCCTCCGTTAAGTCTTCCTTTCCACTCCAACTGCTATATTCTTACTTATTGTCCTTCCACCGAGTCTCCAATTTCGTAGACGGACGTTACGCCCTCTGGACCCAAACTAGGGACCCAACCCTTCTAAGGGACCTCTTCCTTTACCGTTGGACGAGGTCATAAGAACGGACCTCTTAGGGTACCTATCTCCCCGGACCACCCGATGTCAGGTGCCTAGTGGTTCTCAACCTGTGTCGACTCGCTGAGAACCTGAGAACCAATCTCCTTTGATAATTTTAATCGAGGATTTTTGAAAACTTTATATCTTTAAGGAAAATAAATAAATGAGTCAAATATTTCTTTGACTATGACCTAACCTAAAACAAACACCTTAGGTTAATATAGGTTCCTTGATAAGATCTTTCGTCACTCTATATTTACTTATTCAAGAATATAGTTTTTCGAATGTAAGTTATTTCACCACCTCAGTGATACCTTTTGTCATACCTCTAAAGCGTTGTTTAATTTTTATCTTGATGATGTTTACTAAGTCGTTAAGGTGAAGACCCATTACCAAGTTTCTTTTGTGTTTGTGGTTGAACTTTCCTGTATACGTGGAGTACAAATAACGTCGTAATAAAAGTCATCGGTTCTACACTTTTGTTGGATTGGTAGGTAAGTAGAAAAGTACGAGTGATCGTTTAAGTAATTTTAGAAGTTTTGTATATATTTAGAAAATATATATATATATACATACATATAATGAGTTTATGTATGGTACTTGAAGGTCTACAAGTTCGACCTAAATCTTTTTCGTCTCCGTGGTCACTAGTTTAACGGTTGTAGACGACCTAATAACTTTTTCGTTCTCTCAAGGTCTTTTTGTAGATAAAGACGAAATAACTGATACGGTTTCAGAAACTGACACACCTAGTGGTGTTTGACCCCCTTTAAGACTTTCTCTACCCTTATGGTCTGGTGGACTGGACGGAGAACTCTTTAGACGTACGTCCAGTCCTTCGTTGTCAATCTTGACCTGTACCTTGTTCAGTTCCGACATATAACAGTGGGACGAATAAATTGAATATACGTCTCATGTAGTACTCTTTGCGACCCGACCTTCTTCGTGTTCGATCTTAGTTCTAACGACCCTCTTTATGGTTATTGGAGTCTATACGTCTACCATGGTGGGAATACCGTCTTTCACTTCTTCTTGATTTCTCGGAGAACTACTTGCACTTTCTCCTTTCCCTTTTTCAACCGAATTGTGAGTTGTAAGTCTTTCGATTCTAGTACAGTAGACCAGGATAGTGAAGTACCGTTTATCTATCCCTTTGTCACCTTTGTCATTATCTGAAAAAAAAAACCCCCCCCGCCAGGTTTTGGTGACACTTACCACTGACGTCGGTACTTTAACTTTCTACGAATGAACCTCTTCCTTTACCGTTGGCTGAGGTCATGAGAACGGACCTTTTAAGGCACCTGACTCCTCGGACTATCCGATGTCAGGTACTCCAGTGTTTCTCAACTTGTACTGACTAGTTGAAGTGAGTAAGGAACCTTCTTTTCAATGCTGGTTGGATCTGTCGTATAAGTTTTCGTCTCTACAATGAAACGGTTTTTTCCAGGCAGATCAGTTCCGATACCAAAAAGGTCATCAGTATATACCTACACTTTCAACCTGATAATTCTTTCGACTCGTGACTGCTTAACTACGAAAACTTGACACCACAACCTCTTCTGAGAACTCTCAGGGAACCTAACTTTCCTCTAGGTTGGTCGGTAGGATTTCCTTTAGTCAGGACTTATAGGTAACATTCCTGACTACTATTTCGACTTTAAGGTCATGAAACCGGTGGACTACACTTCTCAACTGAGTAACCTTTTCTGGGACTACGACCCTTTCTAACTTCCGTCCTCTTCTTCCCCTACTGTCTCCTAGTCTACCAACCTACCGTAGTGACTGAGTCACCTGTACTCAAACCTATCTGAGGTCTTCGACCACTATCTGTCTTTCCCGACCGTACGACGGCAGGTACCCCAACGTCTCAGTCTGTACTGACTCGTTGACTTGACTTGCCTTAAGTATGTATATGTATATTTATATGTGTATATTACCTAATAATAAGAAGGTGATTTCTTTCTTTTAGAACGGTAGACACTGTTGTACCTACATTGAACTCCCGTAATACGATTTACTTTAATTAATCTTTCTGTTTATGGTCACGGAATAATAGAGTGAATATTCACCTAATAATTTTTTTTTTTTTGGACTCGAGTACTATGTCTCTTGTTTATACCACCAACGGTCTCGAAGCCACACCTACCACTCACTTTACCGACTTCCAATAGTTTTCCATGTTTCAAGGTCAATATTTTATTTATTCACCATATCAATGTCGTACTACTGATATCAATTATTATAACATAACATGTAATAACTTTATTATAACTTTAAACGAGTCTCTTATTTAGATTTTTAAGAGTAGTTTCCTTTTTTAAACATTTATACACACCACGGAATGAATAACACTAGTAAAGTGTTATACGTGTTTATACCTTGGTAATACAATATATGGATTTTGATTGTATAGTGATATATTAGATAGTTTAATACAGAGTTCTTTTGAACAATTTCCCACTGTACCAAAAGTTCGTAATTATAAGGATATCATTTATTCTATAGTACTACTTTTTAAACACGAATATAAGTTTTGTTTATTTATCTATTAATGACTAATATTTAAGACAATTTTTCATTAGTCTTTATACATTTTATTTTTTCACGTTTTCTCTTTTGTTCTTCTGTAGAGATCCTGATTTCATTGTGTCTATGACCTAATCGGTTTTGTAAACAAGTCTAAAAAGTTATTCTACAATACCTTTTGGGTTTGTTTGCAAAACCGGTTGAGTTATTAAGATGACTAGTTTTAGTCCTTCACCGTCGAGTCTCGATTCCAGAGGATCCTTCCCTTCATGTTTAGCACAGGAGACTTTTTATAGTTGTTTGAGTGACTTCAATCCCCGAACTCACACCGAAGGGACGGGTAATTACTTTCTCCCGACCCCCCTTTCTCCCCATTTAATAACAGGACGACGAACCCCGACTACTCCCCTGTCTGAATTACGGTTGTCTTCACCTTGACTTAAGTCGGTCAACGAGACGTGCATCTAGTTAGTGTAGAGGTTGTAGTGAGTTCTCGTTGTCGGGTCTTACGGAACTATATTAGGGTTAGACTTGACTTTCGGACTCTCTACTCATCTTTATTAGTATGGTCAATCATTCCCCACCCCTTGCCCCTCTCCCCTTTTTATTCTCCCATCTCCCTCTATCTTAATGATTTTCTTTTAATTGTGTGTATTACTCGAATGTTAGAATATAAGATTCTCTGTGACTCTTATTCAATTACAAGGAACAAAAGACAAAAGAAAATGTTATCGGTAACACTTGTCACACTCCACTATAGCACAATACCAAACCCAAACGTAAAATGACTACTGAAACTCGTAGAAAAGTATATGGACAAGTATACGGTAAACGACAGAAGAAACTATCAGGTCACCAGTTCTGGTGGAAGGTTACGTCTCTCACGTCCAAAATAGGACCAGCCCCTCGATTCTAAGGTGTACGGAGAACGGTTCTTTGGTTTTGTACTTTGTCTTTGTTATGACATTGATTAAATTATTTCTGAAAATCTTTTTACCAGGTGTAGTTCTTTAGAAATCTTTACTGATACGTTAGGAATTGGGTAAAAAATTAGTGGAACAATTCCAAAAAATAGAAAACTGAAAATCTAGAAAAACGACAACTAAGTAGAGATAAAACCTCTACTTAGGGAATAGTCTATTTAACAAACGTTTACAAAATAAGGTAAGGTATGCACCGGAAAATCGTGAGGGTACAAGTGACGTCGGGATAAGTGTGATTGGTTCTACACCTTTGTTAGATTTACAGGTAGGTGCTTAATTACCTATTTCTTTTATACTATAGATTATGTCACCTTTAAGACGTTATACCACTCGGGACTCCTTTGAGTCCGATTCTTTTGTATCTTACGACCGGGGTCCATCGACTCCTCGTATAATATCCTTATTAAAGTCACTCAGGTCTGGGAACGTAGAAGGGTATGTATCTTTTCGCGATTTAAGGAATTGAACCGTATAGACCAAAAGAAAGTAATTATCAATAGAAAACTACAAGATCGATAACGGGAAACAACGTTTAAAGGATATTTAGGATCGAGGCGGGAGTGGAGTAGTCTCATCAAGGGAGTCCCAATGAACTCCACGACGGAGAGATTGAGTTTCAGGATTTTCAAGGACGGTTTATTTTGTTGAGAGTCAAAAATCCAACACTTATTGAAAAATCCACTGTACTGTACTTTATTTTAGACAATTAACTTGTTTGTTTTATAAATGGATCCTTAAACGGTCCAAGCCAAACATAGACGTCAATGGAAGCCGTCCTAAAACAGGACTTTGAACCATTGAGGAAATAGTCATTTTTGGGTTGTATCGATGTCTCGTATATCTTCGAAAGATGGTCGGACGGATAGACTGAGGACGGTACGGGGCGTAAGGTGTGGTCTTTCGTAAGAGAGATGTCGTCGAGATTTGTTCAGATTCCTAACAAGGGTTGCGGTCCGAGACAGGCGTAAGGAGTCGAAGTGTACAAGACGTAGACGCCCTGAGGAAGCAATAGACGACGTGGACTGTTCGGTGACGAGCAGGAAGTCTAAGGCGAGGCTACGACACTGAACAAGGTGCCGAGTGATTCGTCGGCTCCGACGAGGAGGGCCTATGACACGTCAAGGAGAACACAGTGACAACAAGTCAACGAGTCAGTATAGGTCGAGAAACGTCGTGGTCCCTGACGTCGTGCGGTCAGACGGGACGGGAAGTGGTAGAGGACCTCAAACGAGTTTGAGTACAGATACCTCAGTCACTATGTTGTTATTAACATAGTAATAAAATGACTTAATGTTATTAGAAAAAAAAAAAAAAAAAAAAACGGAGAGACAGAGAGGGTGATGTGGTATTCGAGGGCCTCCCGTCCCTTAAACGAAAACACAAGGGCACTGTACTTACTTACAAAACGGGTTGTAACCGAGTGTTTTTATAGGAAACGGGGGTTCTAGTCTTTTCCGGTCCGTCGAGAATTATCCTTTTCTAGTCAGAATGCATAGACAAGAGAATAAAACGACATAGCAAAACATGGACTTCCATGAGATTTTTAATATCGTCATAAGAAATAATGACTCTATTGTTTCCGATCACAAGTTCGTGTGACCGACACTACAAGTTCTCGAGTCTAAAGGATAATATTACGGTCGTTTAATATTTTAGAGTTCATTCCATGGATTATCCTACTATTATTATCAATTGTCAATAACTTGTAAATGATACAAGGTCCAGAGTAAGTATGTTATTTATTGAGTAAATTAGGAGGGTTTTTATACACTCCACAGTAGTGGAAAGAAATGTCCACTTCTTTGATTTCGTGTCTCTCCAATCCATTGAACTGGTTCCAGTGTGTCGAATTTTTAACGTCTCAGTCTTAAGTTTGTCGGACGGAGGTCTCGAGTAGTTAATTTATACTTAAATATGACGGAGAGATGGTATTATAACGGTATAAACTCCTAATTTTCTTTATCATGTCCATGAATCTGTGTCACTTGGACGTCGGTCGTCGACACGAATGACAGTATCATTGTCAAGTCAGAACGAAGAATCGAGGTTATGATCCGTGACTATTAAAACGTAAAATAACTTACGGTTTTTGACTGTTAAACCCTTAACGAATACTATGTGAGTGAATCGGGACTTTCAAATCATCAGTACGTACGCGTCACAATTTTAGTACAGGTTAATTAGGGTAAGTTAATTTGGAATTATTAAATTGACGTTTTGTATTAATTTTTATATCTAATCAAGACACAATCGTTTACAAAAGGGAAAAGATATTACATTGTTCCATTTTTTCATAAGAGACCATCATTGTTAAACTTAAAACTTCAAAGTCTTCGTAAGGTCAACTGTTCCGTCAAAACTTTTCGTGTTGAAGGGATGATTTTAAGAATAATATTTCAGAAAGGTTTCCACTAAAGTCGGTACCCAACCTTAATCTTACGAGTACAATAAGCTCCAATCTCCACTCTATTAAAGTGATTCTACCGCGTAACTTTTTTGTTGGTACCGACCTGTGTGTCGTCCTCTTCCTCGTAAGAAGTCGATGTAATGGTTTGAGAGACCTCTTTAGTTCGTTCGGTTATCGAAGTAGATTCTATTAACGTCGTGACCTCAGAGACGGGTCTGTTCAAAATAAGGGTGTGAGTGTCCCACACGGGAGAACCTTGTCTTATATACATTCGTTTACCGTCTTTATCGTGGTCCTTGGGCAAGTTTGTTTTAAGATACTATCCTTCGTTCTATACCTTCTACTTACACATTGATGTTAGAGTTTAAATTTGAGGACTGAGATAATTCATTGACGTTGGTCTGATAATCCTGAGAAGGTGCCTAATTTTTGTAAAGTTTTATAAAGTACATTATCCTCTATGGCTCTCATTATTCAATAACATACTCGTTATATATTTATTTAAGAGGGTATCTTTGTCCAATTAATGTCTAATTTTCTTATTGATGATTTTCTCGACGTATTCCAAAGTTCAAAATCTGATTTCAGTAATTTTTTGTCCTAACCTGAAATCTGTTAAGGTACAGTGAATAGTCTTATATTCCTAATGTTCACGGTTGAACCGATATTTCGAATTAATTTTTAATATACTTTACCTCTATACGTCAAATACTCCATCATTCCGTCCTTTAAAACAAACCTTTTTCGTCACTTCGTCTTTGGTGAACCTAAGAATAAGGTTCACACAGTGAAAGAATTCGATTTTTATGTAAAAAAAGAGAGGTAAAAAAACGGTAAATTTTCCTTGATTTATAATAACAGAATACTAAAATTACGTTTTAAGTGTATGTTATTTGTTTAATGTTACACTATCGTCTATAAACAAAACTTCCGGGTCAACTTATTAAAGTACCTAAAAATACCCACCACTATCTTCCAGATTGGTGAGGTTATTAGAGAATACAAATAAGAAGATGTTGCAAGTGGTAAAATAAGGTGTAACGAATCTCTTCTTTTCATTTTTTGCAGTTTTTATAAGTCAAACTTTTAGTGTTTATAATATATCTAAAGTCTAATAAGAAAACTTAAAGTCTCCAAATGAAGTCCTTTTTTTTTTAAACAAATAAAAGATCTGGCTTAAGAAGACAAGAACCAACCACTACTATAGTAGTTAGGTAAGTTAGTTTTTTCCATCTTTGTGTTTCCTCAGTAGTTGAGGAGGGAGAGGTAGTATGGAGGGTGGTTTGTCAGTAGTCAAATAGCAAAATTTAGGATTAAGGGTTCATACAATGAGAGAATGAGAGTACTAAAGGTGACAGAACCAATTACAGCAACCACCACCAAATCAACGATTCAGTACTGGCTGAGAACGTTGGGGTACCCAACATCGGGCGGTCCGAGGAGACAGGAACCCTAAGAGGTCCGTTCTTATGACCTCACACAACGGTAAAGGAAGGGGTCCCCTAGAAGGGTTGGGTCCTTGACTTGGGTCCAGAGGACACAACGTCTGTCTAAGAAATGTCTGACGTTATACTCCCTTCGGGTCCAATTACGAAATAGTGTAGAATTGACCTCTTAGGGTCCCTGCCCCCTCGGACCACCCGACGGTAGATACCCCAGCGTGTCTCAGCCTGTGCTGACTTCGTTGAATCACCGTCGTCGTCGTCGTTGACATAATGTCGTCGTCGGGGTGTTCATTTATAAAAAAAGGAGACTTATCTGGGTTGAATGTGTCATGGTGTCATTAAATAGATTTTGTGTTTAGACTGGGTGAGTGTAAGGACTGATTTGAATACACTTATCGAAGGGTAACGACTGTCCTATTAAATGTCGGAGAGATTAAAGGGTGATCTCAGCGGCACTAGATTAGGGTCCGACTGAGAGACACTACCGTCTTTGACAAATATAGAACGAGAGGTACCATAGGGGTCGTCAAAGACCACTTATTAGCTGTAGTGAGTTATCGTTTGATTTATTATTTAAAGTCAAGTTATGAAACAACTAATTGATTTATGTATTTACTTACTGGTAACAGAGTAATGACTGTGAGTAAATTGTCAAACAAGAGATCGTTCCAGTTTCCCGTAGATTAAGGGGATGGGTTAGGTTCGACAAGATGGGGTACCAAGAAAGGGAGAGAAGAAACCACTTGAGGAAAAGAAGGATTCGTCGACCTTGAGACCGAAAAGGATCTTAGAAGGGGGTCAGGAGGAGGGAAGTTTAGTCGAGGGTTTTGTGGGGCACTCTTTAGAAATATGCACTGGACTTCTACTGTACTTTAATATTTACCACATGGATAAGGGTCGTGAACAGAGTACGGTTCACGTGTCTTCCACGGGTTATCAACAATCCATTACTTCCTCATTAAGATTAGGTTTACAGTGTATATATTGTGAATGAGTTACAATCTTTAGTCGATTTTAAGTGTTTTAAACAAAGAAGTGTTTTAGTGTCGAACGATTCTGTTTCGTGTCAATTTAGGTACTTAAGACTAAATTGTCGAAGTTTTTTACCCATAGATCAGAAATGAATTAGTGTTGGTTGACACTTCATTTCCAAATGATAAAGACAAAACCAGTCATAAGGAACTTATTAGATAGATGCTCCAATTATAGTAAATTTTCCTCTACTAGCAAAATTTTCCCGATATTTTATTTCTGTTACGTAATTTAATGACGACAATAAGTTATAAATTATAGAAAATACATAGTTTATATACCTACACTAGAAATGAACCGACGACACGATTTTTAGAAGTTCAACGATTGGTAACAAATTGAATCTGTGTTTAATTCTATATGTATCTTATTATAACTAGACTCCAACTTTAGTAAGACTTCAGAGAATTAAAATGTCATTCGACTGTTATAAATTTTACAGACATATTTATGCATGAATGTTTGTGTGATACCACTATCCACGTCTTTACTGTCTGCAATATCACATAAAAATATACACTGTCTTATATATCAAAAAGATCGTTTAGATTTATGCTTAAAGAGAGTATTCATCAGTGTTTTATATTATAATCATTCCCTAAAATGATATTTGAATTATCTGTAAAAACATTATCTTTTAAATTCTTGTATTCACTTAACACTATAAAAATTGTATGAATTATTGTCTTTCTGATTTTTTAGTAACGTAACAAGTTGGTTGACTTAAGTGAATAGGTAACGAAAAGTGTTTATATAATCTCATGTATAGTGTGTGGTGTGTCACCTTCAGTTGTGACCTTTGTCTTTTTTATGTTTTGGATGGAAAACTTCAATAAATATGAGAGTTCGGCCTCTTCCGTTACCTTGGGGTGAGGTCATGAGAGCGGACCTTTTAGGGTACCTATCTCCTCGGACCATCCGACGTTAGGTACCCCAGCGATTCTCAGTCTGTGCTGACTCGCTGAAGTGAAAGTGAAAGGTGAAAGTACGTAACCTCTTCCTTTACCGTTGGGTGAGGTCACAAGAACGGACCTCTTAGGGTCCCTGCCCCCTCGGACCACCCGACGGTAGATACCCCAGCGTGTCTCAGTCTGTGCTGACTTCGTTGAATCGTCGTCGTCGTCGTCGTATGAGAGTTCGTGACGCCCACCACTAACGTCGGTACTTTAATTTTCTGCGAATGAGGAACCTTCGTTTCAATACTGGTTGGATCTATCGTATAAGTTTTCGTCTCTATAATGAAACGGTTGTCTCCAGGCAGATCGGTTTCGATACCAAAAAGGTCATCAGTACATACCTACACTCTCTACCTGACACTTCTTTCGACTCAGGGCTACTTAACTACGAAAACTTGACACCACAACCTCTTCTGAGAACTCAGGGAACCTGACGTTCCTCTAGGTTGGTCAGGTAAGATTTCCTCTAGTCAGGACCCACAAGTAACCTTCCTGACTATAACTTCGACTTTGAGGTTATGAAACCGGTGGAGTACACTTCTCAACTGAGCCACCTTTTCTGGGACTACGACCCTCCCTAACCCCCGTTCTCCTCTTCCCCTGTTGTCTCCTACTCTACCGACCTACCGTAGTGACTGAGCTACTTGTACCCAAACTCATTTGAGGACCTCAACCACTACCTGTCCCTCCGGACCACACGAGACTAAGTATCCCAGCGTTTCTCAACCTGTGCTGACTCGCTGACTTGACTTGACTTGACTTATGAGAGTTGTTTCAATTATTAAATACCCCCACAATAAAAACCAGACTAGTATATTTTTTAATTGTTCCATTTTCAAACTTTAAATAAACCGTTGTTTATAATTTAGTGTTTAGTAAGTACTCGAAATCAGGTCACTTATAGATCTTCGTTATATCCTTTATCAAACTTCTACCGTTCCAGTCGTCTGATACTATGATCAAGTTCTTATTTCGTCACTCCCGTACATCGATATCTTAATTTATAATGTGTACCCTTCTTTTTCGAAAAACAGTAACATATAATAACTTATTCTTGTTTTTATAAAAGTAAGAAAGAACTTCTATAAAAGAGACCGTCCTAAAAAACATTTGTGTTATGAAAACGGACATAGTATTTTGAACGGTACAACATAAAATTAATATATAAATGTACAAATAGAGGAATCGATCTAGTGTTCAGGGAACTCTGGTACTTGACTCAGTTTAGTAGAAACTTAGGGGTCGCGAATCACACTCTAACGTCCTCTCATCTTTAAGTGACATTTGTACAACAACACCCCATAAAAGAAAATAATTAAATGTTCCACTCTTGGGTTTCCTCTTTATGACAAACGAGAGTTATAGTATTTATCAACACGAAAAGATCTCTTTAACCCAATAAAGATAGAATTTCCTTATTTTTAAAGACAAAACAAAGAAAGAAAGAGTAACCGACAATCTTTTACTTTTTCGTTAAATATTAGAGGTTATTGTTGACATATTTCACGGTCCTGTAAATAAAAGATATTATATAAGTTAAGTAAAAAGGTAGAATAAAAACGAAGGAATAAAGAGGAACGAAGTAGAGCAGATGATTGAAGTTTACTAAAAGAGAAGATAATAAATATAAATACATTTAGTCGAACTTAAAGAGAATTTATTTGACCCAATTTTACTAATTCGTTTCCGTCCACAAGTTTATCCGGAGAAACTGTTAACTTTTTACTCTATTCGACAACTTAAGTTTAATTTAACTTAAATGTAAATATGAAAAGAAACATTTTAAAAGAACGGAACGTACTCCATTTAAGAGTATATAAGAAATTGGAGTTTGAAACAATAAATGTTCAAATTATTGTTTTTAATATCTGTATTGTTTCTGATTCAGGATATGGATGAGAGAGATATATCCATAAGATAGGATGTAAATATTGTATCATATTCATTACTTTAGAATAGGTCTTCTATTAAAATCATGTAGTCATTGAGTGATTCATTGTACTCCGAAATCTTAACACGATCATTCTATTTTCATATCGAACATAAAAAGGTACATTTTATTCACACTAGATTGATGAGACTCCAACATACAAACTTCAGTAAGGAAAACTCAAAAATAATGTTTACTAGGCATCATCAGTGTGAGAGTAGTTAAATTCGGTGAACTCTCCTTTCTTTTTTTTTTTTTTTGACACCCTTTGATCCTCATCACCCACCTCACCCCTTCGTGACACAAAGAGTCCTAAGGGTCTTCAAACGTGACTCAATCGACTGTATACAGTATCGATTCCGTAATGTTTGTTAATGTTCACGAGGAAAACTTCTAGTATCAAGGATGACGTTTTGATTTCAAATTTCTACTTTGTATTTGTCGTTTTAAAAGTCTACCTAAATGTTCTTTACTGAACATTGGTTCCGAACGTAAAAATGACTTAGTAAAAATGTGTATAAGGTTGTTTGTTTTAAAAATCCGGTAAATTACAGACAGATAAATTAGTTTTTATATTCTTTCCTAATTATATAATTCGGTTTATTAAACAAAGTGTAATCAACTATAGAACGAGAGGCACACAATAGGATCTACGGAGCGACTGAGTCTACCAGGTCCTCTGGGTACAATCCAGGGACCCACCTCTTCTAGGGGATCTCTTTCCTCACCGCTGTGAGAGGACATAAGAAGGACCTTTTGGGGTACCTGTCTCCTCGGATGGGGAACCCTAGTGTCTCAGTCTGTACTGACTCTCTGATTGTACGATATAAAGTGGGAGGTGCACAATCGGAGAACTCTCGAAGATTAACTTCACCCCCCCCCCCCTTAGATATCGAATATAATTTGGACTTTTTTACATCGTAGTGAAAAAGTATTAAAGATAGGCTATGAGTATTTTGTCTCGTATATATACTGAGTAAGTTATAATTCAAACCCTCTAGAAGGGAATTTATCGATGATCAATGAATCCAACCTCTTCCGTTACCGTGGGGTCAGGTCATGAGGACGGACCTTTTAGGGTACCTGCCTCCTCGGACCACCCGACGTCAGGTACCCCAGCGATTCTCAGGCTGTCCTAACTCGTTGAAGTGAAGATAAAAGTGAAAGTACGTAACCTCTTCCTTTACCGTTGGGTGAGGTCACAAGAACGGACCTCTTAGGGTCCCTGTCCCCTCGGACCACCCGACGTCAGGGACCCCAGCGTGTCTCAACCTGTGTTGATTTCGTTGAATCGTCGTCGTCGTCGTCGTCGTCAATGAATCCATAAAAATGAAATATGGATTCGTTCTTCTTCGTTATTAAAGTCCCCTTTAATATAAGTAAGATAGTTTGTTGCATTCTGTTTGTAGGTACACTATAAAAAAATTTTGGATTTGAGACTTTTCTTCTGACACGTTTAAAAATAAAACAATTTTTGAAAAAGTTCAAGTCGTTACAACGTGATAAGTACCCTCTGGAAAATTCGAAAATGAGGTTTTTGATAAATTATTAGACACCTCATAGTTCCATGTACTTTACTGACTCACACGTAATCATGTATCGTAAAAAATTTTTCGTTTATTTTGTCCACTCTTTGTCTCTTAACAGTATCCAATGTCTGTAAGATCCTTTCTTTCAAGTCTAAAAGGAGTTATAATAAAAAGTGAAAACGTTATATAAAGTAATAATATAACGTAGTGATAATTATTCTGTGTCGAAACAAATGTTAAAGAATTTACAACGTTTGTACTACTGATTGAATCCATATAATCAGTTTATTATATTTTTAACGTAAGTCTGGAAAAGTCTGACAAACGTTTTACTAGAAAATATCTAAGATTATAAAAATACTTAATCGAAAATATTAAGTCTGTATAGTCAAGTTTTAGTCTGGATTATTTCCTCAAGGATCTACCTACTCCCTTTTCTCTTTAGTAAAATAGTATTGAGTTCCCTATGAAAAGTATGTTGCCAAGAACCTTTTTAAACTCTCATACATTGTAAATCGTCTCAAGAATGAGGGAGACCACTGTCTATTTACTTTACATTTACGATATATTCTCAAAGTTGTCCTTAAAATTTTTTTTTGAATTTTTAATATCAACTGAATGTCACAACACAATTAAAGTCTATATCTCGTTTCACTAAGTCAATATGTACATATACATACGTACGTATACTCAAGTCAGCACAGGTTGAGACGTTGGGGTACCTGACATCGGAAGGTCCGAGGAGATAGGCACTCTAAAGGATCCGTTCTTATGACCTCACCCAACGGTATGGGAGGAGGTTCCCTAGAAGGGTTGGGTCCCTAGTTTGGACGAAGAGAACACAGGGGACGTAACCGTCCATCCAAGAAATGGTCGAGTCGGTGGTTCCTTCGGGATATGTATCCACACATATGTGTATGTATATATGTATAAGAGAAAAGTCTAAGAAAAGGTAATATCCAATAATTCTATAGTTACATCAAGAGACACGATATATCATCCAGGAATAACAGTTGTTCCTAAAATTACTTTAAAGGGTTCGGATCGATCTAATACTGATAAAGAATTTGAGTACATTATAGTTATGGATGTGTAGATTTTTCTTAAGTAATTTTCTCTTTAAGTAACATTGTTATTTTTATAATTTTTAAATGGAAACACAACAGAGAAAAAAGAAAGTTTTACGTATAAAACTTTATAGATTTAAAGAACTATATTCTCACGTTCTATTTTTTCTCCGTTGTGTTAAGAAGTCTACCTAAATTGATCTTTACTGAACATCGATTCCGGGTGTAAAAGTCACTCAGCAAAGGTGTCTATATAAATGAAACTATAGTGGTTTCTTTCCCCCGTCCTCTTTTCTAGTAACAGTGTTTTTATAGTTTCCCGGGTCTGAGTGTCTTCACAAGGTGATATGTCTCTGGACGTCGAAGTTGGACAAAGGAAAGTCCGAGAGTTTCAGGTTCACTCTGTTTGGTCAATTTTGGTAGATTCAATTTTAAATTCCTTCAACTGTATATGTGTGATGATACCTCTTTCGTTCCCTCAAGGTCTTTTTGCAGATGAAGACGAAGTGACTCACACGATTTCGGAAACTGACACACCTAGTGTTGTTTGACCTTTTAAGAATTTCTATACCCTCATGGTCTGGAGGAATGGACAGAGGACTTTTGGACATACACCCAGTTCTTCGTTATCAGTCTTGGTCTGTGCCTTGTTACCGGACCAAGTTTTAACCCTTTCCTTATACTGTTCCGACATGTAACAGTGGGACGTATAAATTGAAAATACGTCTCATGTAGTACCCGAAGGGTCCACCGTGATCACCATTTCTTGGGTAGACGGTTACGTCCTCTGTATTCTCTACTTCTAAGTTAGGGACCCAGTCCTTCTATGGGACCTCCTCCTGTACCCTTAGGTGAGGTCATAAGAACGGAGTTCTTAGGGTACCTGGCTCCTCAGACGACCCGATGTCAGATATCCCAACGTTTCTCAACCTGTGTTGACTTCGATGATTGTGTGTGTGTGTGTGTGTGCATGCGTGTAGTACACTTTACGGTCCGACCTACTCAGTGTTTGACCTTAGTTTTGACGGTCCCCTTGACGGTTGTTAGAATCTATGGTGAGATTTCCGTCTTTCATTTCTCCTTGATTTGAGAACTGTTCTCACTTTCTTCTCTCACTTTTCCGACCGAATTTTGAGTTGCAGTCTTTTTGTTTTCAGTACAGTAGACTAGGGTAGTGAAATACCGTTTGTCCTCCCTCTTTTGACCTTCGTCACTGTCTAAAATAAAAGAACCCGAGGTCTAGTGACGAACACTGTCACTATCGTCAGTGTTTTAACTTTCTACGAACGAGGAACGTTCGTTTCGATACTGTTTGGTTCTGCCGTGCGATTTTTTGTCTCTGAAGTGAAACGGCTGTTTCCAGTATATCAGTTTCGATACCAAAAAGGTCATCAGTCCATACCTATACTCTCAACCTGGCATTCCTTCCGACTCGTGACTTCCTAACTACGAAAGTTTAGTACCACAACCTCTTTTGAGAACTTCCAGAGAAACTGATGTTGTTCTAGTTTGGTCAGTCAGGATTACCTTTAGTTAGTACTTATAAGTGACTACGATTTCGAGGTTATGAAACCGGGGGATTACACTTTTCGACTGAGTAACCTTTTTGAGACTACGACCCTTTCTAACTTCCGTTTCTTCCCCGTCGTCACGGACTCTACCAATCTATCGTAGTGGCTGAGTTACCTGTACTTAAACTCGTTTGAGGTCCTTTATTACCTCTCGTCTCCTCGGACCATACGATGTCAGGTACCCCAACGTTTCTCAGTCTGTGCTGTATCGTTGACTTGTTGATGTTACATATATTGTATCTATTGGTCATGTCTGGATGACATATCGTGTCTCTTAAAATGAGTTATGTTATGTCGAGACACATTATCGAATATACCCTTTTCTGAGAGTTTTTTCTGACCTATCTATCCAGCTATCTATCTATATCCATACATTGTCTAAGTGAAACGATATGTGAACTTCATTGTGTAACACCTAGTTGATATGGAGTTATTTTTAATTAAAATTTTTAAATTACATTCCTCTAACTTCTAATAGATCTATGTGAGAAGGGACAGGTTGTCGTGACGAGGATTCGTGACTCAGAAATAAAACGAAGAAAGATTCTTTGGTTTCAAAAGATACCCCGATCCTGGTTTTAAGACCTCTTTCTTTACCGTTAGGTGAGGTCGTGAGAACGGACCTTTTAGGGTACCTACCTCCTCGGACTATCCGATGTCAGGTACCCCAACGTTTCTCAGCCTGTGTTGACTCGCTGAAGTGAAAGTGAAAGTCCTTGTTTTATACAAATTTGGAAGGGGCTTAATCACAGGATGTAAAGTATGAATAGTGTAGTAGGGAGTATGTACAGTCTTCGGGTATTCCATGAGATAGGTAAAGAAAACACAAATTAAGAGTCATAGGATGGTGGAGTCTCCACTTATACATTCTTGTGTGTGTGTGTGTGTGTATATAATTAATTTCGATTTTACAAAAGGAGTATAGGATATAAATGTAAATTGACCCTTAAGGACCTCTATATTAGGAAATGAGATTTTATTATATCATAAACTCCGTGGCAACATTTTCGTACCTCGTTCATAGACGAAATCGTCCATGATATAACCCGTGTATATATATATATATAAAAAAAATTACATTGGAAGTACTGTAGGGACATTACGCTCTAATTAATAGAATTAATAGAATGTCTACTTTTTTGATTCTAAATTCATTAGGTTAACCAACTATCACCTAGGTTCAAAGTGTAGGTCTAAATAGATCGAGGTTTGAGGAACAACGAATGTAAATTGTTTATTTCTACACCAAACTGGGTCTCCTAAAAGAGTCCACTAAAAGTCTAGAGTTTATTTGAAACGACGGAAGAGATACAGATCACTAGTAGACCCACTCGACGTCTAGTACGAGTCATGTAGTTTATACCTTTTTCTAGAGTTTTGATTTGTACTTACACTCTAGTGATTTGATTAAAAGTCCGAAGGAAACATCGAGTCAACCATTTCTTAGACGGACATCACGTCCTCTGGGTTCAAGTTAAGGACCCAACCTTTCTAGGGGACCTCTTCCTTTACCGTGAAGGAAGATGATCTCCTTATTACCGTCAAGGATTATGATCTCCTTATGGGTGAGATCATAAGAACGGTACCTGTCTCCTCGGACCGTCCGACATCAGGTTCCCCAACGTTTTCAGCCTATCCTGAATCACCGATTTGGTGGTGGTTTCATTAAAAGTGAACTCAGGGTCCTAAAAGTAATAATAATAAATATCAGGAGATAACTTACAAAATAATATAATACTTTAAGACACCTCAAGATCGGTTCGAAAAATATGTAGTAATTTTCATAAACTTGTAAGGGAACTTAAACTGGTTAATAAATAATAATACTACTTTTGGATATAATATAATACAGTGTAATATAATTTTAGATAATACCAGGGACAGGAATGTCAAAGAACCCTTTACTTGTATCACCCTTTTTTATGAAGGTTTCGTTACGTATTCTCGATACTATCTCCATTTTCTTATTCCTTCTTACTTTGTTTCATCTCTCCGGTGATCAGGGTCTGTCTCACTCTCTTTTCGAAGGGTCCCATTTATTACAGTTCGACTCGGTCACTTTCCCTTCTTTGTTGCAAGGTTCGTCTCGCTTGTCGTGACTTTTGACCTATTTACAATTTCAAAATATTCGTTATCCTAAAACATTTTACATACTATACTCCGTCGTCTCTTTCTACTTCCTGTCTAAACCCTCCCGGAAATTTAAGACTTTACACCTTATATAAGATTGCCATTCTGGTTACTTGACCATCCGTAAATCCGTAGAGTGTGATCTGTTGACGAACCTTTCTCTGACCTAAACTCAGACAAAGTCGTTGGTTCTTTTCGCATGTACGAATGAGTCAGATTCCAATATTGTCAGCGTTATGGCTCTTTGTCTTGTTTAAAATTTTATACATCCGGTGTACTAACCCCCTAAAACTATAATCCTCCCTCTCTTTGTTCTTCCTAAGGGTCCTCTACAAACATAAAGTCGGTCAATTTACTTTTATGGTAAACACTCTATGTTTTGTTATTTGTTCTTGCAAATCCACTTCCCCTCTTTTACTCTTGCAAACTATAAAGTCCTCTTTACTTCAATCAAACTTAAGTATTAAGGTATATCAAACATCAAATTCTTTTCACTCCGTATAAAATACATAACACCTCTTTCCCTCGTATTTTCTTGACCGTTTTACTCCGAGCAGACCGTAGTGACTCTAGGACGACGACGACGACGACGATTCAGAGAGGTCAGCACAGACTGAGACACGCTGGGGTCTCTGTCGTCGGGTGGTCCGAGGGGGCAGGGACCCTAAGAGGTCCGTTCTTGTTACCTCACCCAACGGTAAAGGAAGAGGTTACGTACGTTGACTTTTCACTTTCACTTCAGCGAGTCAGCACAGGTTGAGAATCGCTGGGGTACCTGACGTCGGATGGTCCGAGGAGGTAGGTACCTTAAACGGTCCGTTCTCATGACCTCACCCCACGGTAACGGAAGAGGCTGACTTTAGGATCTCCGTTGACTTTTCTTCCTGGGAACAGGACACTGTACTGAACTAAGAAGAGGTGGTCACGAGTCGACAGGTGGATGTACAGGTCCGTCCTCTGACAGTCCAACCAGGTCCTAACTGTCGGACGACCCCTTACTTTGTTTCCGTCTCCTCGTTTTTCCTCTCTTTACACCTAACCGTTGTCGACTCCCTGGTCACAAAGTGTTTGTCCATATCACTCGGTGTTTTACCTTCTCAATTTTGACACCAGGAGTTAGAACCTCCATATAATCATTGGACTCCTCGAAGTCCTAGATGACGAAAAAGATAATGTGGAAGTCTTTCAGGTCTTTAAGACCAACTTAATTAGACCCTACACCAGAGTGGACCGGTAGTCCTAGAAAGTCCAAAGAGATTATATATCAGACCCGACTCTTGCACACTCGATATATATGTACTCCAACTCTGGACCAACAAACTAAAATCGTAAAATTTCCCCTTCGTTAACTCACTAACTTTCCAGGACCTACACCAACTCCCTTACCAACCGACGGTACGACACCTTCATTTCCAGTGACTTCTACACCTTTAGTTCTGAACTCGTTCTCGGTCTACCCAGTAGGTGTACCAGAGCTTACAATCGGTTCCTCTACCGTTTTGAACCGTGTCTCTTTCAACACTCAGTTTACGAATTAAATTCTATTAGAATCTAAATTTTCTGTTCTTAATTGGTCCGTGACTACTAAATCAAATGTTTAATATGTTGTATTGAGAACTTTATTTGGATTTTTAATAGAATATAATAAAAAATTTCCATATAAAGTGTAAAAGTACATATTTTACATTTTATTATATTAGATATTCTCATTTGGTCAGTGTAATTATTTTGTTTAAGTCTACCAAAGTAACTGGAAAGGTGTCCCCTTTTTATCCAATAAAAAGTCACTGGGCATTTTATATCATACATCTTTTTTCGTCTGAAGTCATGTCCGTTTATATGGAAATACCCACACTTAAAATTGTACTTATTTACTTAAGATGGGAAAAAAGTCACGTATATAAGTCTTACACTCCAGTTCATCCGGAATCTTTCGTAGTGATGTTTGTTCGATCACCTCCACTACCTTAAGGACAACTCGATAAAGTTTAGGACTTTCTACTACGACACTTTCCCGACGTGAGTTACACGGTCGTTTACACCTTTTGAGTCGTCACCGGTGTCCTGACCTTTTTCAGACAAAAGTAGGTCTAGGGTTTCTTTCCGTAACGGTTTGTTGGAAGTTTGATGGTGTGTTAACGTGAGGATAGTGTGCGATCATGTCATTACGAGTTTTAAGAGGTTCGGTCCGAAGTCGTTATGTACTTGGCACTTGAAGGTCTAAAAGTTCGACCAAAATCCTTACCGTCTCCTTGGTCTCTAGTTTAACTGTTGTAGGTGACCTAGTACCTTTTTCGTTCTCTCAAGGTCTTTTTGTAGATAAAGACGAGATAACTGATACGGTTTCGGAAACTGACACACCTAGTGTTATTTGACGTCTTTTAATAAGTTTTCTACCCTTATGGTCTGGTGGACTGGACGGAGAACTCTTTGGATATACGTCCAGTCCTTCGTTGTCAATCTTGACCTGTACCTTGTTGTCTAACCAAGGTTTATCCTTTTCCTCATACAGTTCCAACATATAACAGTGGACGAATAAATTGAAGATACGTCTCATGTAGTACTCTTTACGACCCGACCTTCTTCGTGTTCGACCTTAGTTCTAACGGTCCTCTTTATAGTTATTGGAGTCTATCCATCTACTGTGGTGGGATACCGTCTTTCATTTCTCCTTGATTTTTCGAAGAACTACTTTCACTTTTTCCTCTCACTTTTTCAACCGAATGTCGAGTTGTAAATCTTTTGATTCTAGTACAGTAGACCAGGGTAGTGAAGTACCCTTTATCTACTCCTTTGTCACCTTTGTCACAGTCTGAAGTAAAAACCCCCGAGGTTTTAGTGACGTCTACCACTAACGTCGGTACTTTA
Organism: Capra ibex; assembly: GCA_006410555.1. Taxonomy (NCBI): domain Eukaryota; kingdom Metazoa; phylum Chordata; class Mammalia; order Artiodactyla; family Bovidae; genus Capra; species Capra ibex. The sequence continues at coordinate 387,471 of SJYO01029800.1, read as the reverse complement.
ATTTTCTGTGAATGAGGAACCTTCCTTTCAATACTGGTTGGATCTGTCGTATAACTTTTCGTCTCTATAATGGAACGGTTGTTTCCAGGTAGATCAGTTCCGATACCAAAAAGATCACCAGTACATACCTACATTCTCAACCTGACACTTCTTTCGACTCGCGACTTCTTAACTGTGAAAACTTGACACCACAACCTCTTCTAGTCAGGACCCACAAGTAACCTTCCTGACTACGACTTTGACTTTGATGTTATGAAACCGGTGGACTACCCTTCTTGACCGAGTAACCTTTTCTGGGACTACGACCCTTTCTAACTTCCGTCCTCCTCTTCCCCTGCTGTCTCCTATTCTACCAACTTACCGTAGTAACTGAGTTACCTATACTAAAATTTATTTGAGACCCTCCACCACTACCTGTCCCTCCGGACCACACGACGTCAGGTACCCCAGCGTTTCTCAGTTTATGTTGACTCCCTGACTTGACTTGACTTGACTAAGTGGAAGAGATTACAAATGGATGAGTTCGGTGAACAATCCCAATCTTTTTTCCTTCCGTCTTTTAAAGGTTGTTAAAATGGACCAAGGTTTTATGTAGGAAGATCAAAGGTGGTCAAACAGCTTAGTTCTTTTTAATAAATTGTGATCTATAATAAAATATTATCGTTGACGAGTATCAATCTAACACATAATCAGTGAGTCGGTGCAGACTGAGAAACGTCAGGATACCTGACATCTATGACGGTCCGAGGAAAATAGGTACCTTACGAGGTCCGTTCTTATGACCTTCCCAAACGGTAAAGGAAGAGGTTGCTTAACAGGAATGGACCCCTATCTTGATCCCAAAGGGCGTAACGCACGTCTAAGAAATGGTTAACTCGGTAGTCCCTTCGGATGTCATGTCGTATTGATACACCGAGAAACACAAAAGCACCACCGAGTCTGTCATTTCTAAGACTGACGTCACATCCGACCCAAACCAGGGACCCAGTCTTTTAGAAGACCTTTTCCCTTACCGATGAGTGAGGTCATAGGAACGGACCTCTTAGGGTACCTGTCTTCTCGGACCGCCCGTTGTCAGGTACCTCAACGTGTCTCAACATGTGCTGACTCGTATATTGTGTGTGTGTGTGTGTGTGTGTGGTGCGTGTGTGTATTATACCGAGAAACATCCTGTTAAGGTAAGTCATTCCGTTAGTATTACTCGAGGAAATAACCCGTAAATTGATTTATTTAAGGAAACCAACATCGAACTCTGACTAAATAAAATGTGGTTTTATAAATACACCAACTGTTAAAACCTCAAAATAGAAATTTAAAATTTCAGTACATACGAAACTTTAATATCATCGATACAGTATAGACAAAAGATTTGATGTACAATGTAAACAAAAGGTTGTATTATACTTGAAAACAAGGAAAATAAATATTAAAAAAACCATCAGAACAGTTAAGACTGTGTAGATATATCGGTGACTATCGGGTACCTGAACTGATCGATCCTTGTGCAGAAACTGTTATAAACCTCTTAGACTAAAGGGTTCATCCAAAAGTGATACATTTATATCAACAACAACTTGATACAGTTACGTTTAGAAGGGGATGTCACCAGTTTACGTTGAAAACAAAAATATACGTGGTATTAAATCTTACAGTAAACTTATTCAAGGTTTTATCTGGTCTATCATTATTCTTATTTAAATAAAAAAATTTTTTTATCTTTTTGTTTAAGACTCATTTAACACTCATATCGTCGTTATCCTGGATTTTCTGTTTGTGACCGTGACCGGGTGGATTCGTTACAGCTCATCTTAAATAAAGTTAACATCTTTAAAACAATTTGGCAGTCTAGTTTAAACAGTGAGTATTCCAAGGGTACACGTGGTTCGTGTAAAGACCAATAAACATTTTGTCTTGTGAGACCGATTTCTGTCCTCACAACCCAATACAACAGACAATATAAAGAATAACAGTTTATTATGTGACCGAAAGACTAAATATATGAAACCAGAGAACACTCAAATCAGTCACTCAGTAGATCGTGCAGACTGATTAACATCCCATAACTGCGCTAACTCAGAGAGTGAGAAAACACGACTTGGTCCTACTTTAGTGGTTATAACAGATAAAACACATTGTAAAACCGGAGGACTTTAAACTGGTTGACCGAAAGGGTTGGAGTTATGAAGGTTTAGGGATGTTACCTGAAGAAACAAATATTCTCTAATTTATGTTATGTTTATTGTCCGAGAATCAGATAGTCAGTTTCACAGAGTAACACTCGTTACATACATGTTATATTAACTTATAAATGTGATTCTGAAGGAGGAAGGTACTAAGTTAATGTGACTTTTTTTTTTTTTTGATGACATTGATGTATAATTAAAAAATAACATCGTTACGAAAATGTCATTTGCTTATGACACAAAAGATTTTTATTTTGGTAAAGTTAGTACTACTTCTTTTCATCTCTATTATATCATATAAATTTCGTTAAAAATTCCATAAAATCACCATAGTGTCGTATATAGAACAGATATTCTACCGTCTCACCTTCCTACACGTGAGTAGAAAAGACTACTCTTGAGGTTTTAATGTTGAGTGACGACTTATTGGTAGTTGTCCTAGGGTGTTTTTTTCTAGAGGTGTAGGTTTCCGTTTCTTCGGGGTCGTTCTACCATCCTCCCTGCTTTAGCGAAAGTCTTAGTTTAGGGTACGGGTGGTCGTTACGAGGTTCCCAGTTTGTTTTGGAACACGTGTGGTACTCCGGGGTGTCTCTGACTCGGTCTGGACGGAAACTCACAAACTCACAGAGGACGTCTCCATGTCCAGTCGTCACCGGACGGTGACTTCGTCCCCGAGACCCACGTCGTCTGGAGCCATACAGTATTCGGAAGAACCTCCTCGAGCGGTAATTTGGGTGGTATCTCGGTGGTCTTGAATGTGTCCTACTCCCTTTGTCTGAGAACCTCCCGTGTTTGTTTTTGAACACACACGGTCCTGGGACATCCTTCCTCGTCACTGGGTTGTTCTCTGACTGGATCTTAACGGGTACTCACAGGTTCTCAGAGACCGTCTCCACACCCAACCACCACCCGGACGTCCTAGCCCTCGTGACTCACATCGTCCCGTACGTGTCTTGGGAAACTTCCTCCAGTGGTAATAGAAATAATGGAGGTGGTCACACACCGGAGCCCAGTTTGTTGTCCTTCCCTTGTGTCGGGGCAGGTAGTTGTCTTTTAACCTAATTTCTAAATGACTCGTACCGAGACGGGTAGTCTTTTTCTGGGTCAAAGGTGATCCAGTCAGTGAGGATAGTCCTTCGAAGGTACTCGGAGAACAGGAATAGGTAGTCTCCCGTCTGTTTTGTTTTTGGTGTTAGTGTCTTTTAATTAGTTTGAATAGTGTACCTGGTGTCGGAACAGATTGAGTCACTCTGAAACTCGGTACGACATATCCCGGTGGGTTCTACCTACCCAGTATCACCTCTCAAGACTGTTTCACACCAGGTGACCTCTTCCCTTACCGTTTATGAAGTCATAAGAACGGAACTCTTGGGGTACTTGTCATACTTCTCCCCTTTTCTATTCTGTGACTTTCTACTTGAGGGGTCCATCCATCCACGGGTTATACGGTGACCTCTTACTACCTCTTTATTGAGGTCTTTTTTACTTCTCTGCCTCGGTTTTGTTTTTGTCGTGGGTCAACACCTACACTGACCACTACCTTTATTTCGGGCTACGACATTTTTGTTATAACGTATTCTTGGACCTTACAATCCAAGTACTTAGTTCCATTTAACCTCCGCCAGTTTACCCTTTACCGTTCTCACTTGTAGCTGTAAGATCCTTAGTCACTTGATTTACCTGACCTTACTCACTTAAATTGAGTCTACTGGTAATATAGATGATGACGTTCGTTCTTAGGGAACCTTCTTTACCTCATAGGGAGTATCAGTTGTTTTCTCAGGTTTTAAGTCATGTGCCTACATGAGAGTTTTTACTGTCATACTAGAAACAAGTAAAGGTTCCGTTGGACAAGTTATAGTATCATTAGGTTCAGATACGGGGTTGGTCATTACGACTTATTCGACTTCAATTTACCAAGATACTTCTGGATGTTCTGGAAGATCTTGATTGTGGGTTTTTTCTACAGGAATAGTAATATCCCCTGACTTTACGTTTTCATCCTTCAGTTCTCTATGGACCTCAGTATCCGTTTAAACCGTAACCTCATGTTTTACTTCGTCCCGTTTCCGATTGTATCAAAACGGTTCTCTTACCTGACCAGTACCGTTTGTGGGAGAAGGTTGTTGTGTTCTCTTCTGATGTGTACCTGTAGTGGTCTACCAGTTATGGCTTTAGTCTGACTAATATAAGAAACGTCGGTTTCTACCTCTTCGAGATATGTCAGTCGTTTTTCTTCTGTCCTCGACTGAGACCGAGTCTTGTACTTGAGGAATAGCGGTTTAAGTCTGAATTAAACTTCTTTCGTCCATTTTGGTGATCTGGTAAGTCCATGGAATTAGTTTAGGGAATGTTAATATGTCACCTTTATTGTTTGTCTAAGTTCCCTCAACTAGACTACCTGTCTCATGGACTTCTTAATTCCCGTCTCTAAGTACTATGACATGTCCTCCGTCACTAGTTCTGATAGGGGTTCTTTTTCTTTACGTTTTTCCGTTTTACTAACAGACTCCTCCTGAATGTTTATCGACTCTTTTCTTTTCTTCGATTTCCGTTTCCTCTTTTCCGTTCTATAAGAGTAAACTTACTTCTCAAGGTTTCTGTTCTTTCTATTCTTTCGGAAGGAGTCACTAGTTACGTTTCTTTATCTCCTTTTGTTATCTTACCCTTTCTGATATCTAGAGAAGTTCTTTTAATCTCTATGGTTCCCTTGTAAAGGTGTCTTCCGTTACCGTGGGGTGAGGTCATGAGAACGGACCTTTTAGGATACTTGTTTCCTCGGACCATCCGACGTCAGGTACCCCAGCGATTCTCAGCCTATGTTTACTTCACTGAATCGTCAATCGTCCCTTGTAAAGTACGTTTCTACCCGTACTATTTCTGTCTTTACCATACCTGGATTGTCTTCGTCTTCTATGGTTCTTCTCCGTCGTTGTTATGTGTTTTCTTGATGTGTTCTTTCTAGAGGTATTGGGTCTATCAGTGCTACCATACCAGTGAGTGGATCTCGGTCTGTAGGACCTTACACTTCAGTTCACCCGGAAGCTTCTTAGTGATACTTGTTTCGATCACCTCCACTACCTTAAGGTCATCTCGATAAAGTTTAGGAGGTTCTACTACGACACTTTCACGAAGTGAGTTATGCGGTCGTTTAAACCTTTTGAGTCGACACCGGTGTCCTGACCTTTTCTTGTCAAAAGTAAGGTTAGGGTTTTTTTCCGTTACGGTTTCTTACAAGTTTGATGACGTGTTAACGTGAGGAGAGTGTGTGATCGTTTCATTACGAGTTTTGGGAGGTCCCGTCCGAAATCGTCATACACTTGGTACTTGAAGGTCCACAAGTTCGACCAAAATCTTTTCCGTCTCCTTGGTCTCTAGTTTAACTGTTGTAGGTGACCTAGTAGTTTTTTCGTTCTCGCAAGGTCTTTTTGTAGATGAAGACGAAATATTTGATACGGTTTCGGAAACTGACACACCTAGTGTTTGAAACCTTTTAAGAAGTTCTCCACCCTTATGGTCTGGTGGTCTGGACGGAGGACTCTTTAGACACACTTCCAGTCCTTCGTTGTCAATCTTGACCTGTACCTTGTTGTCTGACCACGGTTTATCCCCTTCCTGATTCAGTTTCGACATATGCTAGTGGGACAAATAAATACTCTTTACGACCTGATCTACTTCGTGTTCGACCTTAGTTCTAACGGACCTCTTTATAGTTATTGGAGTCTATTCGTCTACTGAGGTGAGAATACCGTCTTTCGTTTTTTCTTAATTTCTCGGAGAACTACTTTCACTTACTCCTCTTACTTTTTCAACCGAATTTTAAGTTGTAAGTCTTTTGATTCTAGTACCGTAGGTTAGGGTAGTGCAATACCGTTTATCTACCCCTTTATTACTCTCTGAAATAAAATCCCCCGAGGTTTTAGTGACGTTTACCACTGACGTCGGTACTTTAATTTTCTACGAACAAGGAGTCTTTTTTTAATACTGGTTGGAGTCTAGTCAAGTCAACGAGTAAGTACAGGTTGAGACGCCGGGGTACTTAGTGTCGTACGGTCCGGAGGGACAGGTAGTGGTTAAGGACCTGAAGTGAGTTTGAGTACAGGTAACTCAACCACTACGGTAGGTCGGTAGAGTAGGAGACAGCAGGGGAAGAGGAGGACGGGGGTCAGGGAGGGTCTTAGTCCCAGAAAAGTTTAGTCAGTTAAGAAACGTAGTCCACTTGTTTCATAACCTCAAAGTCAAGGTCGTAGTCAGGAAGGTTACTTGTGGGTCCTGACTAGAGGAAATCCTACCTGACCAACCTAGAGAAACGTCAGGTTCCCTAAGAGTTCTCAAGAGGTTGTGGTGTCAAGTTTTCGTCGTTACGAAGTCACGAGTCGAAAGAAGTGTCAGGTTGAGAGTGTAGGTATGTACTGGTAGCCTTTTTGGTATCGGAACTGATCTGGGTGGAAACAACCGTTCCATCATAGAGACGAAAAGTTATACGACAGATCCAACCAGTATTGAAAGGAAGGTTCCTCATTCGCAGAAAATTCAAGTACCGACGTTAGTGGTAGACGTCACTAAAACTTCGGAGGTTTTTATTTCAGACTGTGACAAAGGTGACAAAGGGGAAGATAAATGGTACTTCACTACCCTGGCCTACGGTACTAGAAGTAAAAGACTTACAACTCGAAATTCGGTTGTAAAAGTGAGAGGAGAAAGTGAAAGTAGTTCTCCTAAAAATGGAGGAGAAATGAAAGACGGTATACCCACCACATTAGACGTATAGACTCCAATAACTATAAAGAGGTCTGTTAGAACTAAGGTCGAACGTGAAGAAGGTCGGGTCGTAAAGAGTACTACATGCGACGTATATTCAATTTATTTGTCCTACTGTTATATGTCGGAACTGTATGAGGAAAAGTATAAACCTTGGTCAGACAACAAGGTACAGGTCAAGATTGACAACGAAGGACTGGACGTATATCAAAAGAGTTCTCCGTCCAGTCCAACAGACCATAAGGGTAGAGAAAGTCTTAAAAGGTGTCAAATAACACTAGGTGTCTCAGTTTCCGAAACCGTATCAGTTATTTCGTCTTCGTCTACAAAAAGACTTTGAGAAAACGGAAAAGGTACTAGGTCGCCTACAACCGTTAAACTAGAGACCAAGGAGACGAAAAGGATTTTGGTCGAACTTGTAGACATTAAAGTGTCAAGCACATAACGACTTCGGACTGAACCTCTTAAAATTCGTTACGAAATGATCGCACACTCTACTCACGTTAACAAGCCATCAAACTCGTAAGAAACCGTAACGGAAAGAAACCCTAGACTTACTTTTGACTGAAAAAGGTCAGACCACCGGTGACGACTCAAAAGGATTAGACGACCGTATAACNGTATACCCACCACATTAGACGTATAGACTCCAATAACTATAAAGAGGTCTGTTAGAACTAAGGTCGAACGTGAAGAAGGTCGGGTCGTAAAGAGAACTACATGCGACGTATATTCAATTTATTTGTCCTACTGTTATATGTCGGAACTGTATGAGGAAAAGTATAAACCTTGGTCAGACAATAAGGTACAGGTCAAGATTGACAACGAAGGACTGGACGTATATCAAAAGAGTTCTCCGTCCAGTCCAACAGACCATAAGGGTAGAGAAAGTCTTAAAAGGTGTCAAATAACACTAGGTGTCTCAGTTTCCGAAACCGTATCAGTTATTTCGTCTTCGTCTACAAAAAGACTTTGAGAAAACGGAAAAGGTACTAGGTCGCCTACAACCGTTAAACTAGAGACCAAGGAGACGAAAAGGATTTTGGTCGAACTTGTAGACATTAAAGTGTCAAGCACATAACGACTTCGGACTGAACCTCTTAAAATTCGTTACGAAATGATCGCACACTCTACTCACGTTAACAAGCCATCAAACTCGTAAGAAACCGTAACGGAAAGAAACCCTAGACTTACTTTTGACTGAAAAAGGTCAGACCACCGGTGACGACTCAAAAGGATTAGACGACCGTATAACTCACGTCGTGAAAGTTTGGTAGTAGAAATCTGTCGTATAATTTTTCGTCTCTGTAACAAAACGGTTGTTTCTAGGAAGAGCAGTTTCGACATCAAAAAGGTCATCAGTACATACTTACACTTTCAACCTGATATTCCTTTCGACTCACGACTTCTTAACTACGAAAACTTGACACCACAACTTCATCTGAGAACTCTCAGGGAACCTGACGTTCCTCTAGGTTGATCAGGTAAGATTTCCTCCAACCAACACTTATAAGTAACCTTCCTGACTAGAATTTCGACTCTGAGGTTATGAAACCGGTGAACTACCCTTCTTGACTGAGTAAACTTTTCTGGGACTACGGCCCTTTCTAACTTCCGCCTTCCTATTCACAAGTTGTCTCTCACTCTACTAACCTACCGTAGTGCCTGAACTACCTCTACTCAAATTCATTGGAGGTCCTCAACCACTAACTACCCCTTTGGACTACACGATGTCAGGTACTTCAGTGTTTGTTAGTGTGTGCTGACTCGAGGACTTGACATGACTTACCGTATATAGATCCTTCTTTAATTGGGACGTAACGTATCCTAGGTAGGACAAACAACTCTTCGTCCCCTTACCCCTTAGTTGTGTCCTTGGTTTTCCTCTTACTTAGTTTTTATATGAACAATTATAGTCTCGTTCATGTCCTAGGAGTTACGACACGAGACGAGTCCTCCAGGTTGTTGTTAGAGAAACACAAGAGATGGTAGTAGAAGTCGGAGATAAGAGAGGAGTGTTTGTTTGGACTTACAACAAACCTTAGAAGAGGTGAGAGATCAATCGAGATACCTATTTCCTTTAACTCTTTTCATCTTTGACTGAGTCCCATATTAATTGAGTCCCATATATATTGAAATATTTTACATTTTGTTCTTTCTTGTCTCCGATCCGGTCACGGAAAAAAAAGATATTATACTAATAAAAAATTAATAAATAAAATTAACCTCCTGTCAATGAAATGTTATAAAACTACCCAAAACGGGATGTAGTTGTACTTAACCGGAGGCCACATGTAAACAGGGGATAAAGGACTTGGAAGGAGGGTGAAGGGGAGGTTGGGATAACGAGACCCAACAGGGTCTCGTGACCGAAATCCGATCACGGAAATTTTTACGTCCTTCTAAAGGGTGAATTAATACTGGTTTGTCCCACACTTTCATTTCTTACGAGTTTGGACGACCCACCAGTTCCCTCCTAATTTCGGTCCCGACCGTGTCTCCCCCTATTCGACTTTTAAGGGAACTCCGAGGTCATATTTCCCTCTTCGGTATCCAAAACCACGGTCTATTAGGACTCAAGTACTGGTCAAGTAAGAAATAATCGAAATACACAAGACGTATTAGGAGTTAACGGTTAAACACTTTACGACTATCGTTAAAGATACTCCCTCAATTACTTCTAATTTGTTTACTGATTTTTTATCAATGACCGTCTCATCCATGAATCATTGACTACCAATAATAATTTATCGTACTCTGTGGAAAAACATCCGGTATGTATGAAATTTTCTTTCACTTTCTCTTTATAGAATACTGTAAGGAATGTACACCTGAGATTTTTCTTTACTAGGTTTACTGAATGAATGTTTTGTCTTTCTCTGAGTGTCTGAATCATTTACTTCAATATCAACGGTCCCTCTTCCCTATCAATCCCTCAAACCCTTCCGTTACATGTGTGACGATATAAGGTTTACTTATCGGTTCTCCTTGGATAACATATCGTGTACTTTAAGATGAATTACAATGTACCGTCGGAGCTACCCTCCCGCAGGATCCCTTCTTACTTATATATACATACCGACTCAGGGAAGTGACAAATGGACTTTGATGTAACAATTAGTCGATATGGGGGATTATGTTTTATTTTTCAAATTTCAAACTCTTTTTTTCTCTCAACTTTCCTATTTTACGGTCGTAGGACGACAAACAATGTCAACCATTAGTAAATAAATCGAAAAAGTAGATATGGTTTTTCTCGAAATTTTATAAAGTGAATTATTAAAATATCGATACTAAATGATGGTTTTAGTAGGTTTGATTATTCTTGAAGTAAAAATTCATAGACTCTTGATATAGCAAAAGAGTGTATGGACGTAAAGATATTGATGAATTCTTAAAGATTCTTGTGAGTAAACCCTAGTTAGATCTGTATGATTTATACATAAGTCATGTCCTGTACTCGAATCTATTTATCAGAAATCTAGTAATTGAAAGGACAGTCTCTTTATATATAGATCGTAAAATATAAAAGATTTTTAATTAAAATAAGTTGTAGAGGTAGGGGACCCTAAATCTCAGTACGGTTTTCAACGTATCGTAGTCTAATAAAGTAGTATCTTAACACTTTACTTTTTGACAAGACGGTTTCCGAGAATCATCTGTCATTTATCACTTTAAGTATGAGAGAATGATTACATACAGAAATCATCGAACAAAAATTCTGTCCTCATGTCTTCCAGTGATGCACTAATTTGAACTCATTTGGAAGATTAAGTGTCAATTTAAAATAGATTCAAGGTAAAAGAAATAAAAAATTAAATAAAAGTAACTCTATATAAAAAATTATAAAATTAAAATAACCTCATATCAACAAAACGTCATAACATAAACAAAGTCTACATGTCGTTTTACTAAGTCAATATGTATATATATGTGTATATATATCAGTAAGAAAAAATCTAATAAAAGAGTACATTCAATAGTGTCTTATAACTCATCTCAAGAGACCCGATGTATCATCCAAGAACAACCAATAGATAGAATATATATCTAAATAGGAAGGGGAGATGGTGTAATGTAAAGGGGAAATCATTGGTATTCAAACAAAAGCTATAACCAGAGAAAAAACATTTATTCAAGTAAACATAGAAAAATTTAATCTAAGGTGTATATTCACTATAGTACACTATATACAGAAACAGACTGAATGAAGTGAATTATACTATTAGAGATCTAGGTAGGTTCAACGACGTTTACTGTAAAATAAAAATAACTCTATATTGACTGTATATTGTAACACATTCAAATGTCATATGTTTTACAACTAAACTAGGTAAATATATAACGTTATACTAAAGGTGATAGGATTTCGACTTCGAGGTCATGAAACCGGTGGAGTATACTTCTCGACTGAGTAACCTTTTCTGAAACTACGACCCTCCCTAACTCCCGTCCTCCTCTTCCCCTGCTGTCTCCTACTCTACCGACCTACCGTAGTGACTGAGGTACCTGCGCTCAGATTCACTTGAGGTCCTCAACCACTACCTGTCCCTCCGGACCGCACGACGTTAAGTACCCCAGCGTCTCAGTCTGTGCTGACTCGCTGACTTGACTATCACATTTAATTGTGGAAATAGTGCAATCGATTAATTACAGAGAAAAAGTACCACCCTTATGAATATAAGATTAGAGGGTCATTGAAACTTCAAATGTTGTTTTATAACAACAGATATTAGTGATAAGATATGTCATCGAGAGGTCTTGAATAAATAGATACTTGACGTTCGAACATGGGGATTTATTGTATGGGGTTTTAGTGGTGGGCTGTTGGGGACCATTGGCAACAAGGCGAGACAAAAATACAAACCGAAAACTCCTAAGGTGTACATTCACTATAGTATGTCATAGACAGGAAGAGACAGATTAAATAAAATGAATCGTATTATGAGAGTTCCAGATAGATACAATAACGTTTACCGTCCCAAAGGAAGAAAGAATACTACTTTATTATAAGGTAACGTAAATATATATACGGGTAGAAAGTAAGTAAGTAAACAACGGTTTCTGAATCTAGCAAGAGTATAAACAGATGACGCTTTTTACGAAAAGTGTGTGGACAACCGATAAACTTACTCAACATACCCGAGAAATAAATAAAATCTATAATTGGTGAATAGATTATATTCCAAACGTTCGTAAAAGAGGGTAAGGTCTGTGACATAAAAATAAAACAACTAACAAAGAAAACGACACAAAAAATAAACTGTATCAGGGAGAACAACTAAAGACCAAAACAACGACGAACTCTTTTTTTTTTTTTCTAGTAACGGGTCTGGTCACAGTTCCTCGAACAAAGTATACAAATGAGTATCCTCATAATGTCATAATACAAAATACATCCAGAATACAAATTCAGGAGTTAGGTAAAGTTCAATTAAAAACACTCGTCTCATTCTATCCCCAGTTTAAAGTATAAAGCCATACATCAATAGATCAAAAGGTTCCTGATAAACAACTTCTCTGATAAGAAACGGGTAACTCATCAAAACCTAGGGAATAGTTTATAATCAACTCGTATATATACTCCCACATAAAGACCCGAGAGAAAAGGCAAGGTAACCGGGTACACAGATAATACGGTCATAGTATGATAAAACTAATGACATCGAAACATCATATCGAACTTTAGTCTTTCATCCACGTAGACTGAAACAATACGAATGATTACTAAATAAACCGATAAGTCTGATAAAATACCAAGGTATATTTTAAATGTCAACAAAAGAGATAAAGACACTTTTCACCGTAAACTTAGAACTATCCCTAACGTACTTCAGATATCTATCGAAACCCATAATATCTATAAAAATATTATAATTAAGAAGGTTAGTTCCTTGTACCTTATAGAAAATTAAACACAGAAGTTAAAGAAAGTAGTTCCGGAAAATCAAAGGTGACATGTTTAGAGAATGAAGGAACCAATTTAAATAGAGATTTATAAAATTACGAAAAAACAAAAATAACTTTAATCCATATTAACTGTGTTTCGTAACATAATCAAAATCTACATGTCGAATCACTAAACTATATAATGTCTTATTAATAGTGTTATTCAAAAGTTCGAACGATATAAACAAAATACATACATAAACAAAACACCAATACTCAAATACACACATATTTGGTATGTAGTAATGTAAAAAAAGAATACTACTCTTAAAAATTCTAAATTAGAGGTTCGTTGAAAGTTTATATGTTGTGTGATAACAATTGTTATCGGTGGTCCAACATGTAATGTGGGTCCTGAATTAGAAGATTTACCTTCAAACATTGAAAACTGGTGTGAGTTGACAAAACGGGTAACTGGTGTGAGTGGATAAAATGGGTAAGGAGTACTGGATGAAGACCGTTAGTAGAAGGTACAGAACTGAGAACATTTATTACGAAGTCACTTTTACTCCCCACGTTTATAAATTTCTATTTACTATACAATAGACCAAAAGAAACCCTATTCATGGGTTTCTTCATCTTAACAAACTAGTATTTCATCGAAACGACGACGACGACGACGGCGATTCAGCGAAGTCAGCACAGGCTGAGGCACGCTGGGGTATCTGTCGTCGGGTACTCCGATGGAGCAGGGACCCTAAGAGGTCCGTTCTTGTGACCTCACCCAACGGTAAAGGAAGAGGTTCCGTACTTTCACTTTTCACTTTTCATTTTCACTCTAGCGAGTCAACACAGGCTGAGAATCGCTGGGGTACCTGACGGGTGGTCCGAGGAGGCAGGTGCCTAAAAAGTCCGTTCTCACGACCTCACCCCACGGTAACGGAAGAGGTTGTCATCGAGATCAAAATTAAAAAACTCCTTGGTAACATGAAAAAGGTATCATCGACGTGGTTAAAGATTCAGGTGGTCGTCACACTTTCAAAAGGGAAAAGAGGTGTAGGAGTGTTTGTGAATAAAGAACAGAAAAAAATATTATCGGTAAAATTGTGTACAGCACTATAGAGTAACATCAAAAGTGGCAGGGACCAACAGATCACCAATCTTGAGGCGTGAGTAACACCGAAAGTAAACGTAAAGGGACCACCAATCACTATATTTTGTGGAAAAGAATTTGGACAACCGGTAAACATACAGAAACAACCTTTTTCCAGATAAGTCTAAGAGATGGGTAACAAATTAACCTAATAAACCAAAAAAACGATAGTTCGACATACTCATGAAATATATAAAAATACAATTGGCACTTATCAATATACTAAACGTTGATCAAAGAGAGTAAGTCAGTCGACGGAAAAAAATTAACAAAGAAAGTGACGTATTTTCGAAAAGTTAAACTACATCAGGGTGAACAACTAAAAATATAACAACGAAAACGAAAACCACAGTTTAGGTTTTTTAGTAAAAACGTGAAGGTATTTCCTCGAATGATGTATAAAAATAAAATTTAATTTAAAGATAACTTCATATCGACTAAACGTTACAACACAATCAAATATGACGTGTCGTTTCATTTAGTCAATGTGTATATAGTTGAGAAAAATCTAAGACAAGGGTATTACCAGTAATGTCTCATGACTTATCTCAAGGGACACGTTATTTCATCCAAGAACAATCAATAGAAAGAATATATGTCATAATACATATACAGTTAGGGTTAGAGGGTCAAGTAGGAAAGGAGGAACCTTTGGTATTCAAACAAAGGACGTAACCACTGAGTTAAAAACAAAACATTTATATGTCCAAGTAAACATGGTAAAAAATCTAAGGTGCATATTCGTTATAATACGTTATAAAGAGGAAGAGACAGAGTGAATGAAGTGAGTCATACTGGGAGAGATCCAGGTGAGTACAACGACGTTTACCGTAATAAAGTAAGAAAAATTACTGACCCATTATAAAGTAGCATATATATATGATGTAGAAGGAATACGTAAGGAGACAACTACCTGTAAATCCAACGAAGGTACAGAATCGATAACATTTGTCACGACGTCACTTGTAACCCCACGTCCATAGGAAGACCTAATACGAAAAAAAGGAGGCCTACATACGGGTCCTCACCCTAAGGACCTAGTATACATCGAGATAATAATCAAAAAATTCTTAAGAGGTATGATAAGAGGTATCACCGATATGGTTAAATGTAATGGTGGTCGTCAAATTCTCCTACAGGAAAAGAGGTGTAGTAGAGGGTAAATAACAAACATCTAAAAGTGGTGGGCCTATTAGTGCTACCACACTAGTGACTAGATCTCGATCTGTAGGACCTTACAGTTCAGTTCGGAATCTTTCGTAGTGATGATTGTTTCGATCACCTTCACTACCTTAAGGTCAACTCGATAAAGTTTAGGACTTTCTACTACGACACTTTCACGACGTGAGTTATACGGTCGTTTAAACCTTTTGAGTCGTCCCCGGTGTCCTGACCTTTTCCAGTCAAAAGTAAGGTTAGGGTTTCTTTCCGTTTCGGTTTCTTACGAGTTTGATGGCGTGTTAACGTGAGTAGAGTGTGTGATCGTTTCATTACGAGTTTTAAGAGGTTCGGTCCGAAGTCGTTATGCATTTGGCACTTGAAGGACTACAAGTTCGACCAAAATCTTTTCCGTTTCCTTGGTCTCTAGTTTAACGGTTGTAGACGACCTAGTACCTTTTTCGTTCTCTCAAGGTCTTTTTGTAGATAAAGACGAAATAACTGATACGGTTTCGGAAACTGATACACCTAGTGTTATTTGACACCTTCTAAGACTCTCTCTACCCTTATGGTCTGGTGGACTGGACGGAGAACTCTTTAGACATACGTCCAGTCCTTCGTTGTCAATCTTGACCTGTACCTTGTTTTCTGACCAAGGTTTATCCTTTTCCTCATGTAGTTCCGACATATGACAGTGGGACGAATAAATTGAATATACGTCTCATGTAGTACTCTTTGCGACCTGACCTTCTTTGTGTCCGACTTAGTTCTGACGGCCCTCTTTGTAGTTATTGGAGTCTATACGTCTACTGTGGTGGGAATACCGTCTTTCACTTCTCCTTGATTTTTCGGAGAACTACTTTCACTTTCTTCTCTCACTTTTTCAACCGAATTTTGAGTTGTAAGTCTTTTGTTTCTAGTACCGTAGGCCAGGGTAGTGAAGTACCCTTTATCTACCCCTTTGTCACCTTTGTCACAGTCTGAAATAAAACACCCCGAGGTTTTAGTGACGTCTACTACTGACTTCGGTACTTTAATTTTCTGCGAATGAGGAACCTTCTTTTCAATACTCGTTGGATCCATCGTATAAGTTTTCGTCACTGTAATGAAACGGTTGTTTCCAGACAGATCAGTTCCGATACCAAAAAGGCTACCAGTACATACCTACACTTTCAACCTGACACTTCTTCCGACTCACGGTTTCTTAGCTTCGAAAACTTGACACAACAAACTCTTCTGAGAACTCTCAGGGAACCTGACGTTCCTCTAGGTTGGTCAGGTAAGACTTCCTCTAGTCGGGACCCTAAATAAAAGTTCCTTACTACGATTTCGACTTTGAGGTCGTGAAACCGGTGGAGTACCCTTCTCAACTGAGTAACCTTTTCTGAAATTACGACCCTCCCTAACTCCCGTCCTCTTCTTCCCCTGCTGTCTCCTACTATACCGATCCACCATAGTGACTGAGCTACCTGCACTTAGACTCACTAGAGGCCCTCAATCACTACCTGTCCCTCCGGACCGCACGACGTTAAGTACCCTAGAGTTTCTCAGCCTGTGCTGACTCACTGACTTGACTTGACTTGACTGAGATTGGTTACACTTCATTATGGAGTAACATCAAAATGGAAAGTGAACAGATTAATAATCACTATAAATCGTAGAAAAGTACACGGAGAACCGGTACTTCTGATTTTAAAATCCGGTACCGGATTTTGAGACGTAATCCTCAAAATACCAAAGTCCAGAATACACATTCATAACTTATATAAACTCAACTAAGTGTACATACTACATTTTCAACAGGACGAAGTAAGAAAATGTCTACCACCAGGTCAAAAGGGTCGCGGTCAGAAATAAGTTCTCTGAAAGGAAAGGAGTAACATATAAGAGACAACACACATAATAAACTGGTATTTACACATAAATAAGATTAGAAAGATAAGACAGGGTGACTAGTTACACAGACAAAAATATGGTTATGGTTTCATAAAACTTTCAATATATCGAATCATTATGGTATACTAGTCCTTTGTACTATGGAGGTCGAAAAAGGAAGACAAACTTCGAACTAAACGATAAACCCCAAGTACCAAGGTATGTTTAAAATCCTAAGAAACAAGATAAAGACACTTTTTAGGGTAACCTTAAAAGTATCCCTGACGTGACTTAGACATCTAATGAAACCTATCAAACCTATAAATTGTCATAGTTAAGAAGGTTAGGTACTCGTGTCCTATAGAAAGGTAAACACAGAAGAAGTGAAAGAAAGTAGTCACAGAATGTAAAAAGTTACATGTCCGAACAGTGAAGAAACCAATTTAAATAAGGATTCATAAAAAAATTACCACGTTAACATTTACTCTAACAAAAGAATTAAAGAGAAAAACTATCAAGTAAAAATCATATATCTTAATGTCGTTTAACTAAAAATATAGGAATTACTTATGTAAACAATCAAGATTGTCAAAACCCCCCCCAACTCACAAATCTCAAGAGACATATAATGTAGTACAGTAGACTTTTATCACTATCCAAATATCAAATGAAGAAGGAAAAGTAAAACCTACGAAGGAAACGCCGAAAATACGAGACCAATCCTACAGGTTTTGACACAACTTATTTTCCTCGTTCTCACCCGTAGGAACAGAACAAGAGTCAGAATCTCCTTTTCGAAAGTCGAAAAGTGGGAAATCACACTACAATCGACACCCGAAGAACATATGACGGTTATAGTACAACTCTATATAAGGGAGGTATGGGTGAAACAACCCTTAAAAATAGTATTCACCTACAACTTAAAAAAGTTTACGAGAAAGACGTCGATAACTCTAATAGTACACTACAAATAGGGAATAAAACAATTAACCACATATCGTAACTAACTAAACACCCGTCACTTGTTACGAGTGTATGGATCTGATTTAGGATCAACTAGTACCATATCCTAAGACGTTATTCTTTCGTCGATAAAACTCAAGGACGGATCCGAGAAAGGTCATACCGTCAGGACGAGTGTGGATCTCAGACGTGTAAATCTTTTCCTGAGTTGAATTCCTAAGGATTGGTTTTAAGAGTAAAACGAAAAGAACCCCACGGAAAATTTTATTGGTGAATTTCAATTCGGACTCTTTTCAATCACTACCGATGGGGTTGGTGGAATATTCATTGTCCACGAACGATGACACGAGACAGAAGACGAACGAGTACTAGACACTACCTCGTGACGGAGGGGGTCAAGTGACGTAGGTGGGGAAAAGACCCTAGACATTCCCTAGTTATTTCTCTGAACTTAAAGAAACACACTCACGTTACTTTGACGTTGATGTTACTTCTCAAAACCCAACTTAAAAACCAACGACAAGTCAACGGGACGACACAGACTGAGAAACGTCTGGGTGCCTGTCTCCAAGGAGACAGGAGGTGATAGAGGACCTTAAACGAGTTTAAGTACGGGTGACTCAGCCATTACGATAGACTGGTAGAGTAGGAGACGAAGGGGGAAGAGACAAATGGAAGTTAGAAAGTGTCGTAGTCCCAGAAAAGGTTTTACAGTCGAGAAGTGTAGTCCACCGGTTTAATAACAACGAAGTCGAAGTCGAAATTTTCACTTAGTCGAAGTTCCACTTAGAAATCCTGAGTCGAAATTTCACTTAAATTCATTTAAGTGAAAATTTAAATGAAGATTTGTTAAGTCGAAATCTCACTTAGAAATCCTAAAAGATATAAATTATAATGTAGTGGACCTTTATTGTTAAAATAAAGAAGGAAATACTAAACCTAGGAAATACGAAGAAGAATAATTGACTAATGACATCGTTCCTGAAGGTTACAATATAATTCTCACCACTTTCACTCGTGGGAAAAGAACAAAGACCTGAATCTTCATTTCGAAAGTTAAAAAGTGGGAACTCATATTGTAAGAGACACCCAAACAGGATATAATGAAAATAATACAACTCCATAAAAGGAAGATACGAATTAAACAACTCCCAAAAATAAGGAGTCTCTTATAAACTTTCTTAAAACAGTTTTAGAAAAAGACGTAGATAACTCTCCTAGTATATTTTAAGTAGAGGACAAGAGAAGTACACCATATAGTGTAAATAACTAAACGTGTACAACTCAGTAAGAACGTACGGTCCCCATTTAGGGTTTACTAATTATATATATATTAAGAAAATTATACGAAAACTTAAGTCAAAGATTATAAAACAACTCTCACAAATATAACTATAAGAAACCCCTATAACCGGACATCAAAAGAATAACACAGAAATAAACCGAAACCATAGTCCCACTGTGACTGGAACAGTTTACTCAAACTTTCATAACACAGGAGAAGTCAAAAAAACCTTCTCAAACTCTTCTTAACCATAACTAATAAGGAATTTACAAACCATCTTAAGTGGACACTTCGGTAAACCAGGGACCCAAAAGACACAACCCTCCACAAAGTAATAAGAAAATTAGATGTGAATTAGATTGAAATGAGTAATAAATAGACAAGTCTATAAGAGAGAGAAGGAACAGGTCAGAAACCATAGAACATACGTAGACCCTTAAATAGGTAAAGAAGATCAAAATGTTAAACAAGCACACATTAACAAGTTTCATCGGAATACAATCACGGTCGGAAACGACGGACCTTTTAAGGTACCTGTCTCCTCGGACCACCCGATGTATGTCAGAAACCCCAACGTTTCTCAACCTATACTGACTTACTGAAAGTGAACGTGTCAAATATGGTCCTTAACAGTTTGAAAAGCATTTTACGGTTTTTCAAAGGATCATTGAGACCTGTGTATCAGTCTGGGTAAGAAATAGGTCACGATTCTGCGATTTCGAGAAAGACCGAAGTACGGTAGAAATAAGACTTTATTCGTCTTCTTATACTTTACATTCTTAGTCTTCTTTATTGTTAGAACAAGTTGAGAGAGTAAAATCTCCTTTTTTAAATAAGGATCTCTTCAAGAATAAATGGAGCTCAGTACGGAGCATCACCAACTTCGGTGCGACCTTGTAGGATCTTGGACACGCATTAGGACTCATGTCCGTGTCCTCGGGACTTTGTACTTACAAGACCTACCACTTCCTCAGATAATCTTTTACTCCAAAAATCTGTCCAGCGAGGAGGAATTTGACTCGATTGTAGATGGAGGTCAAACTTGAAAGATAAGAAAATTTAACTGAGGTTTAGATTACGTTCAGTCTTACTTTTTGTACTATTTTAGTTTACATTCACTATGTATCTTACTCTAAAGTCGGTGCGAAATAAGTCCCTTCTGGAAGTCGGACTCCCACCTTTGTTTCTGTCCAGTAACACCTCTCTATTAATTACCCATACCGTTCTAATTACCAATGGTTACATAAGTTCTTAGAACTGATGACTGTAGGTTATCTTGAAAGAAGTCACTACCTTTATAAGACAGACGTGATAGGTTATCCTATGGTCGGTATACTTAGATGACACATGAGTTTACTACACTTATACTGTTTTAATTCTGAGTCTCGAAACGGTGAGTTTTATACCATACCTTTGTCGTCGTCGTAGTAAACCCTCGAGTAATTTTTACGTCTGAGAGTCGGGGTGGGGTTTAGATGGTTTAGTCTTAGACATGAAAAATGTCACATCACTGTATCAGATATGTATAAACTTGATATCAATTTGTGTGGTAGGATGATGTCTTAATCTCAAAGGATTCAGACTGATATATAAATGGAAATACTCGTTCAACATATGAAAGTGTACAAAAGTACTGTGACCAATCTTATAAAAGTAAAGTCGAACTTCTTGAGGAAAGTTGTCAAGAACGTTCCGTCTAGACCCCCTTACTTGAAGTCAAAAAGAAAAGAAGACTAGACCCTTTTAAGAATAAAGAGGAACTATAAACCTCTTTTTTTTAACGGTCTAACTATAAGAACCGACCGTTAAAAAGAAAATTGTGAGACTCATACGGTAAGATGAGAGGATCTATATCCTAAAGACGACTCTTTGGGGTATACGATCTAAAGAGTCGTAGTCAAGTCAAGCCAAGTCAGCGAATCAACACAGACTGAGAAACGGTGGGGCACTTATCGTCGTACGGTTCGGAGGGACAGGTAGTGGTTGAGGACCTCAAATGAGTTTGAGTACAGGTAGCTCAGTCACTACGGTAGGTCGGTAGAGTAGGAGACAGCAGGGGAAGAGGAGGACGGAGGTTAGGGAGGGTCGTAGTCTCAGAAAAGGTTACTCAGTTGAGAAGCGTAGTCCACCACTTTCATAACCTCAAAGTCGAAATCGTAGTCAGGAAGGTACTTGTGGGTCCTGACTAGAGGAAGTCCTACCTGACCAACCTAGAGGAACGTCAGGTTCCCTGAGAGTTCTCAGAAGAGGTTGTGATGTCAAGTTTTCACAGTTAAGAAACCGTGAGTCGAAAGAAGTGTCAGGTTGAGAGTATAGGTATGTACTGGTGAGCTTTTTGGTATCGGAACTGATCTGCCTGGAAATAACCGTTTCATTACAGAGACGAAATCTTATACGACAGATCCAACCAGTATTGAAAGGAAGGTTCCTCATTCACAGAAAATTAAAGTACCGACGTCAGTGGTAGACGTCACTAAAACCTCGGGTTTTTTACTTCAGACTGTGACAAAGGTGATAAAGGGGTAGATAAACGGTACTTCACTACCCTGGGATACGGTACTAGAAGTAAAAGACTTACAACTCGACATTCGGTTGAAAAAGTGAGAGGAGAAAGTAAAAGTAGTTCTCCGAAAAATCAAGGAAAGACGGTATTCCCACCACAGTAGACGTACTCCAATAGAGTCGTATATCTTAGGATACGTGTCTAAGAACAGACGAAGAAAGGGTTATAAGAAGGAGGGAGGTCAGTACCTCCAAGATGAAGTCATGTTCACGAAGACTAACGACCCGATATGTCTAAGGTCCCCAAGAGTTGTCGTAAGAATACACCCGGGTCCTCTGAGGTCTCTTCCACTCCGAGTTGAGGAACGGACTCGAACTCGTTTAGTCCGAGTTTAGTCCGGTGACCAACCCTAATGATGAACCCGTGACGTCCATACTTGAGTCAAAGATGGTTCTAAGGACACGACCATTATCGTTCAGGGAGGGGACAAGAGGTAGTGTCAGTCTAATGGTCACCAACTCGGGGACTTCTAAGGTGATATTAAGGATTCCCCACTCTAGTCTCATCCCCAAGGTTGTTTTTGTTTTTCTGGGTACTACGACCCTCCTCCACCGATCAACAAGGCGACCCGAGAGAAAGTGGTGACCTCCTTGTCTCCGAGTTCCTCTGGAGAGGGCCATGGTACGGCCGGACTTTTTATACCAGTTGAACATGCACAAAGAGAACGGAAGATTACATGAGACAGAAGTAGAGACACCAGACCCCCAACGAAGCCGGAATGGTGACACAAGATCCTAAGAGAACCACCATGGAACGAGAACTTATTAACAATCAACAAGGAGAACACTCCCCTCATTTCAGTCTTTGTTGGGTATATTAGTAGAACCACTTCAGTAAGAGGATTTCAAACTGAGATAAACATTTTAATCTTAAGATAGTCCAATTTAGTATGGGTGATATCATAAAAGTATTTATAGTAACTATAATGAGATTGAAGAACGTAATAAGAATCTCGATATAAGATAAGAAGGACCTTTTTCTGTAACCTTTAAGTCATCGTAGTAACGTGTATTTTAAAAAGTAGGTTAACAGTTCAGAGAAGAATTGACCCTTCTCCCGGTCTCCTACTCCTCCTGTTCCTCCTACTCTTTCTCCTCCTCCACCATCACCTCCGTCTTCGTCGATCATCTGAATCGTTATTATTTTATATTACAGAAACGTAGGTTCTCCTGTGTAAGGATCCCTGGTACTATTGATGAGACATTGTTTAATAAGGAACCTGAACTTTCTAATTGAAACAGGATTCCTGGTTCAGGAAGAAATACATACATCTTTATAGACGAGGTATGAAGTTTTTTTCAGTCACCTTTCATATTAATTCCCACAGAGTTTTACACAAAATTTATTTTTATACTCCCCAAAAAAAATAATGTTATCAGTCATGATGTTACATCGTAGACATTTTGAAATTTAAATTTTTAATTATAACATCGTTGCATCTGAAGAAATTTGACTATTGATTCAAACTCTAAGAAGAGACTTTATTTTGAGGACTATATATTGTAAACAGTGGTCTAAAGATTTTCGTTTCCTTTGTAAAACTTTGACAGACTGCTGATGTTTGGTGTACACACATGATGGGTCTTCTCCGTTCCTCCTTGTACGTCCCACTTGTTTAGTCCAATTGGTTAAATGGAGCTCCCTAATAAAAACTTCAAAGAGTCCTACTTCCACCTCATTCTTTATCACATGGTGACTGAGCCGTGGTTGTCTGGATTCTCGAGACTCCTATTCGTGAGGTGGGTGTGTGTCGACGTACCGGGTTAAATTCGTACACTAAAACTCTCCTTTTGCAACCCTTTTTTGTCAGTCTCTAACGTGTTAAGTCCTCTGAAAACGGTTTCACGAGGGGTCGAACGGACTCTGTGGGACCTAGACCGAGAGTCTGTACGACTTTCCCGAAAGGAACTAGAGATGTTTCGGTCTTCGTTCCGACGATATCGTCGGTCGACTAAGAGAACCCAGTCAATCTGGGTTCAAGTTGTCGGAACATTGTAGACCCGATGTCGTCTCTTTCTAGGAAGAGAAACAAGAACACAGGTTGTAGTCGTGTCACGTTTTGATTTGATTGATTTATTATAAGACAGACGGAAAAATATATAGGTACACACTAACAGGATTTATTTTGATCCCGTCTCAAACAAAAAATTAGTTCAACATCATCATCTGAAGGGTAATATTACACAAAAAATTCTTTGTAATTTATATGAATAAGTCACCATTTGATCAATTTGTAACGGTATTTATTTTTTTTAGTTTAAGAAGTTACCATTTTGGACTATTCTAGTTGTCATTCAATCTCCATCTTTATATTAAGAAAAAAAAAATCTACATCTTTATATTAAGAATTTTCGTAATAATAAGGACACTTCTATTTTTATTGGGAAATAAGATACAATATAAGAGATAAAGTTTTCTATGAACCCTCTGGACCCAAACTAGGGACCCAACCCTTCTAGGGGACCTCTTCCCGTACCGTTGGGTGAGGTTATAAGAACGGACCTCTTAGGGGTACTTGTCTCCTCGGACCTTCCGATATCAGGAACCTCAACGTTTCTCGACCTGTGTTGACTCGCTGATTCGTGTGTGTGTCTTCTATGAATTATCGAAGTCATATAAACTAAAAAATTTTAGACCAACACTTCAGGAGAGAAGATTTGTTTCTTTCATCCACACTTCCTCTCTTTTCTTTGGTTTTTTTTTTTCTTTCTTTCTTTTACTTCTTTCTTCCACATTTTGTTATTTTTCTAAAGGGAAGAAATCATAGTCTCCCGAATGTTGAGACGAGTCACAATACACCGACGGACCTACCCTCCCCTCAAACCCCCTCTTTATGTACATAAACATGTAGGGAAACGACAAGTGGTCTTTGATAGTGTTGTAACAATTAGCCGATACGGGGCTATGTTTTATGCTTCAAGTCTACTTTTTTATATAGTTTCCCGAACGTCATTTCGAGGACCCCTACTACCGTTCGTCAAACTATTTCATACCACACGAAATCCTGAAAACATAAATAAAGAAGTCCTCGTTATCTTTTCTGTTACATACTGACAGTCTTTACAGGATCCCAGGATTCTCTTTTTTAAGTGTTGGTTGTATCAAAAAGATTGTGTTTATCCATAGATCTATAGTGTACACCCGTAAGGGATCACCAGTTCCCCAATCCGGAGTCACGAAAGTGACGACTCCCGGACTCAAGTAAAGAACCAGTCCCTTGATTCTAGGGTGTTCGGTGTAGCGTATCGATAGTGTATTTTCTACAGGATATACCGGCACCACACCAAATATTTTGTTTTTACGTGAAATTCTGTGACTGAAAGGTCATGACAAAAATGAATAATTGGGAAAATAATACAATGTACACTCAAGAGAGATATTGAAACCGTCCCTTGGTCGTTTTGGTAGATTGACTACGGACCTACTATCTATAAAATTCGAAGAAGTCGTCAACTGTTGGAGAAAGATGACCTTAAGTTTGACATATCTTGGAGTTGTGAAGGATAAATCGTGTTAATTGAAAAGGGACCTTTGTCAATTGAATGACAAAATTGTAAATTAATGAAATACGATTCCTGTACACGTAGTGTTACCTAAGTGATTCAGGTAATCAACTAGGTGTACTGTACCCGAAAAGACTAGTACCGATATTCTTTTATGTTCTATTTCCCTCTGTCACAGAGATTCCATCGTCTTCTAAACTTCCTCAGGTTATTTCTTTCTATAAGTCGTAAGATATGT
Organism: Capra ibex; assembly: GCA_006410555.1. Classification (NCBI taxonomy): domain Eukaryota; kingdom Metazoa; phylum Chordata; class Mammalia; order Artiodactyla; family Bovidae; genus Capra; species Capra ibex. The sequence goes on along the minus strand of SJYO01029800.1, from coordinate 361,900 downwards.
TAACAAGTGATTATTTATTTAACACTGAACAAGTTAGTTGCCTTGAAATACGTCGGTGACTTTTACTTCTAATATTTTACATGTTTTTGGTACTTTTACATATAAGATACATAATTAAAAATTCTTTTTCAATATAAGTTATAATACATGAACACGAATCACCGAAGTCAGTGTACGTTGAGAAACGCTGGGGTACCCGACGTCGGGTGGTCCGAGAAGACAGGTATCCTAAGAGATCCGTTCTTATGACCTCACCCTACGGGAGAAGTCTCCTAGAAGAGGTGGGTCCCTTACTTGGGTGTAGAGGACGTAATGTCCACTTAAGAAATGGTGACTCGGTGACCCCTATGTAACATATACATGTGCATATGTGTAAACCGGTGTCTGAACATATATGTAAACTGGTGTCAGAACTTTTATATAACTTTTTATATGGACCTCTCTTTTACTTAGTTTTACAAGTGTTAAAGACACAGTCTCAACTTCTAATACATGATAATAAAAACAAGAGAGATCTTCTAAAATATTAAGTAAAAAAGTTTATAAATGAATAAAAATAAAACCCGAAGAAACCCAGAAGTATCGACACACGTCCGATAGAGATCAACACCACTCGTCCCCGATGAGAAACAACGTTACACGACCGAAGAATAACTCCACCGAAGAGAGTAACGTCTCGTGTCCGAACTCTCGTGTCCGAGTCATCGACGTCACGTACCTGAATCAACGAGGTACTGTGCACCTTAAAAGGACCTGGTTCCTACCTTAGGGACAGGGGACGTAACCGTCCGTCTAAGAAATGGTGACCTGGTAGTCCCTTCAGACTAGTAAGTAAAACAAAAATTGGAAAAACCATTTTCTTTTTTCTACACCTTCAGTAAGACCTTTTGAAGATTCTTAAAAAAAAAAACATTCTTCGCTTAACGATCAGATCCAAGCTATGTCCTATGTCCTACGAACCCCGACCACGTGACCCTACTGGGTCTCTCTACTATACCCCTCCCTCCACCCTCCCCCCAAGTCCCAACCCTTGAGTACATGTGGAAACCACCTAAGTACAGTTACATACCGTCTTGGTTATGTCATAACATTTCATTTTTTTTTTTTTCCTTTCTTTACATTCAGTCATTTCGTCTTCTTATATTATACTAAATTTTTCTTTTCTTTAAGAACTACGTTCCCTCTTCTTTTTGGTTTCTTGACAGGAATTCTTGTCTTCACAAACCCCGACCACGTGACCCTACTGGGTCTATACCCCTCCCACCACCCTCCCCCCAAGTCCTAACCCTTGAGTACATGTGGGCACCACCTAAGTACAGTTACATACCGTTTTGGTTATGTCATACCATTTCATTTTGAATTTTTTTTTTCTCTCTCTCTCTCTCTCTCTCTTTTCCTGAATACTTCAGTTCTTTATGTTCTCTTCTTTTTCTAGACGTTATAGTTGGGGGGTGGGTTTTTTTGTTTTTGTTTAGGTCACACCGAATATATTATCCAAAATGGTGTAAGCATCTCTAGAAATCTTATATAGGTAGTACTAAGTTCATTGAAATTTTTGTCTACATATGGGGGTTAATTTTATATGTTTTATTTTAAGGACTTACTTTACTCAAGAAATCAAAGGTTTTCCGTGTTTAAGAAATAAGTACTGTTTTCAAATCGGTGTTTTACCTTTAGGGGAAAAGAAGACTTCATTCTCGTATATTAACCTTAAAAAATTGTATGTTATGTTTACCCTTGTTAAAATTTTAATAATTCTTTACGAATTAACATACGAACTCTTAACACAATAAAGGACTGTAGAGAAGCTAAATTGATAATGCAAGGATAAAAATTTTTCATCCTCAATAATCAGGTTTCACCTCTTTTATTTTAACGATGAAAAATATCAAAAATTACAAATTCCCAAAGATTCGTAAAATACGACTTCCGATTAGTATGTAGAGGTCGAGACAGACATTACAATAACCGTATTATAAGAGAATGTGTCGAAGTGGTCGAAAATTGGAGGGACTGTGAAAAGGACATAAACACGAGGTAAATTGTGTTCGTTCGTGTTGCGAAGGACACACTACCACTATCGTATACGGACCGAAACAACAACCGACGACTTCACTTTCCCTTCTGTTACGGGAAATTGGACACGTTTCATCTTATTTCGAATAGTCTAGGAGGGGTCTATAGTAATTTCCTTTACCCGATACTTCCAACGGAGACAATCCTTTGTGTATAAAATCTTTTGACAGTGACGATTAGAAAAAACAAACCCGTGATCTTTTAATGAGGATGTTTGAAGTCAGGAAGGTCTGTTACTTTAATATACTCCTATTTGACTTTTTTCATTGTTCTTTTCGTACTGTCCGTTATTTAATAAGAGAACGTTAGTAATACCGTTTACGAGAAATGGTTTTCTTAATTCAGTGATACTGATAATCTTTAACTCAGACTTTAGGTAACACAAATTTTCAATTCTTGATTCCGTTTAAAAATATTTGAACAAATATTTTATATTAATATATTAAAATGAACATAAATTCAACGTCAACAAAATAAGGGTTGATACAAATAAATCCGAGAATCCTATAAGACAATCCGTCTCATAACTACCAACTTATAAGTTTAGAGGAACGGGAGAGGGGTCAAAGATAGAAGTGTATGTGTTCTTTTAACAATCAGGATTATTTGTTTCAGTTGTTTCAACATCCTATCTTTTTAGTTGTGTATTTTTAGTCAACACAAAGACATATGATTATCGTTCGTCAGAATTTCCGTTAATTCTTTTGTTAGTAAAAAGATTATCGTAGTTTTTTCTTATTTTATAAATCCTTATTTGAATTGATTCCTCTAAATTTTTTTTTGAACACATGACTTTCGATGTTGTGTGACGACTTTCTTTAATCTGTGTTTATTTATCTTTTTCTAAGGTATAAACACCTAGTCTACTGTATGGAACGATTTTAAAGGTATGATGGGTTTTAATAGATATCTTAGTTAGGTTATGGATAGTTTTAGGTTTACCATAAAAATGTCTTTATCTCTTTTGTTAGGGATTTAAGTATACCTTGGTGTTTCCTGGGGTTTATTGGTCTTATTAGAACTCTTTCTTGTTTAGACCTACGAAGGTTGAAGTTCTAAAGTTTTGTATAATGTTTCGATGTCATTAGTTTTATCGTACCATGACCATATTTCTGTCTGTATATCTAGTCGTCCTTTCTTGTCTCTCGGGTCTTTATTTGGGTCCGTATATGTAAGTTGATTAGAAGTTGTTTTCACGGTTCTCATGTGTTGGCAAAAGTTGTTTACCACACCCTTTTAATCTAGAGGTGTACACTTTCTTATTTTAATCTGGGAATAGTATGTACTATATGTTTTTGGTTGAGTTTCGTTTAATTTCTGAATTTGTAATATGGATTTTGACATTTTAAGGATCTTCTTATGTAGTCCTTTTCAGACACTGTAACCAGAACCGTTACTAAAGAACTTATACTGTGGTTTTCGTGTCCGTTGTTTTGTGTTTCATGTGTTCACCCTGATGTAGTCTGATTTTTCGAAGAAGTGTTGTTTCTTTGGTTGCTCGCTTTACTTTTGTGTTCGATACTTTACCCTCTTTTATGAACGTTTGGTAGATAGAATATTTCCCAACCAACGATTCGATACACTCCTTGAGGACGTCGAGTTATCGTTTTTTATTTTAGTCTTTGGACTAAAATTTTTACCCGTTTTCTAAATTTATCGATAAAGAGGTTTCGTCTGTGTGTTTACCAGTTGTTCATATACTTTGTCACAAGTTATAGTGAACGACGACGACGATTCAGCGAAGTCAGCACAGGCTGAGACACACTGGGGTATCTACCGTCGGGTGGTCCGAGGGGGTAGGGACCCTAAGAGGTCCGTTCTTGTGACCTCACCCAGCGGTAAAGGAAGAGGTCAAGTACTTTCACTTTTCACTTTCACTTCAGCGAGTAGCAGTCCCTTTAATTTTAGTTTTGGTGTTACTCTATAGCGGAGTGTAGACTGTCTTACCCATAATAGTTTTTTTTTCTTTTCATTTCTTTGGGTCTTTTATTTTTTACAACTACTCTTATACCCCTCTAACTTTCTAAACACGTGTCAACCACCTTTACATTTTACCTTCTGTCAAATTTTCAAGAAGTTTTTTAATGTTCATCTCAATGGTATACGAGGTCGTTAGGATGAAGACACATCTCATAAATAGAGGTTCTAAACTTTGCACCTAGAGTTTTTCCGTAGGCATGGAGACATAAGTAATATCGTAACGAGCATTATGGATTACATCTTTGTTGGACTTACAGGTAGTCATCTAATTATCTCTTTCTTTTACAGTATATATGTATGTCATCTTTTAATAAGTCGGTATTTCACAAAGGGATCACCAGGTCACCAACTCTCAGGTGGACGGTCGTGTCCCCTGCACCCAAGTCAGGGGCGAGGTCCTTCTAGGGTGTACGACACCCCTCTGATTCAGACACACGGTGTCGACGACTCGAGTGCGTGACGTTGAGGACTTCGGGGCACGGGATCTCGGACACGAGACGTTGTTCTCTTCGGCGGTGTCACTCTTCTCGTGTGTGGTGTCGACCCTCCATGGGGGTGAGAGGTGTCATCTCTTCCGGACGTTCGTCGTTACTTCTGGGTCGTGTCGGCTTTTGTTTATGTGGAAGAAAATTGTGCTCTTTTTTAATAAGTGAGCATTTGTTTCTTCCGTTAGGACAGTATACGATGTTGTATCTAATTGAAACGTCTGAACTACGATTCACTTTGTTCGGTCAGTATCTTCTTATTTATTACATATCAAGTTGAATGTCCTCTATGGGTTCATCAGTGTGAGGAGTTTCGTGTTTCATCTTACCACTAAAGGTCTTCGACCCCTCTCCCTCTTTACACCTCGACGACAAACTACCCATATCAAAGTTAAAATCTTCTAGTTTACCAAAATCTCTAAAAGACACGTTATAACACGAATATCAACAATCGTAACAACAAGAGCAACAGTAACAAATCAGCCAACCAGCACAGGTTGAGAAACGTTGGGGATCCGACATGGGGTGGTCCAAGGAAACAGGTACCCTAAAAGGTCCGTTCTTATGACCTCACCCAACGGTAAAGGAAGAGGTCCCCTTCTCTTCCCTAAGGACTGGGCCCCTATTTTGGGTGTAGAGGCTCAGAGGACGTAACGGCCACCTAAGCAATGGTAACTCGGTGGACCCTTCAAACAAATTATGTATATTCGGAATAAAAGGGGTAGATTTTTTTGTACCCTTGTTTTTTCATGGAGAGATTATTTTTATACCACTGTAGTCTCTACATTTCAAGAATCTTATTATGGACATCAATATTTCAGGGAATATTAATAGAGACGAAGAAAGTAACAGATGTGACTTAGTGAGTTCAAGTTGTATCGACAACGGTTTAAGATTTCAGTATTGGTGGATCAGGAAAAGGGGTTGACTAAGTAGTAGGATAAACTCGTGACTTGTAATGTTGTGTTATTAAACTGATTATAACCCAGGCGACAGGAGATAACGAATTTATTAAACTCCGTACGTCCCATAGGGACAGTCCCATAGTCCGTGCGTCCCATAGTGTACTGTCACCTCGTACAGAATCCATGACACAGGACTCAGACCTTTGACGTGTGAGATCCATTGAATAATCAGTGATAGTGTCAGTAAAAAGACAACGAGAAGGGTTGTTTAATCACCGTGTATATCCCGGTCTCCCGAAGGGAACATCGAGTCAGCCATTTCTTAGACGGACGTCGCGTCCTCTGGACCCAAGCTAGGGACCCAACCCTTCTAGGGGACCTCTTCTTTTACCGTTGGGTAAGGTCATAGGAACGAACCTTTTAGAGTACCTGTCTTCTCGGACTCCCCGACGTCAGGTACCCCAGTGTTTCTCAGTCCGTACTGACCCGTTGATTATGAACGAATGAATAACCCGGTCTAGGTTTCACCTGACTAAAAATGAACTCCCAAAAAAAGAAATGAGGTATGGAGATTTATCTATAAAATATGACTCATTCATTAAAGTGGAGAGACTAGTGAATCAAAGAGTTGATATATTACACTAAAAAAAAAAAAAAAAAAAAAACGACGTAGTGTAACGAACGTCTTAGGATTAAAGGTCTGGTCCCTGACTTGGACGTGGTACCGTCATTTTTGTGGTTCCGAATTGGTGACCTAGTGTTCCCTTAAGGGTATACATCATTAAATATATTTAGTGATAGAAAGTTTAATAGAGGTACGTCGATACCGTGTACCGTCGAGTGTCCGTGTCGTCAGAACGTTATTACTCTACCTGTTGCCCAGTAAGGACCGTGAAAGAGACATTGAAATCGGGAAAAGGACGTTGAGTTTTAACATACGTTTAGTCAACCATTTAGTTCCGTGAATTGGATTGATCTATTAGAGATTTTGGAGAAGGTAAGATTCAAGATTAAGATTCTATCAATTTCTGTTTAAGTTTCAACAAAATCCATTAGATACATCGTACTTAAATGATGTTAAGAAGTCAGTAGATCATCGGAAAAATATAATTTAATTGTTTCTAAACCCATTCGTAAGAGTTCTTACTCACAAAATATACATGACCTTTTTTCCTTTCACCAGTAGGGAATCTAACAACTTACCGATTATTTAAGTTTCTTAATAAGGACGGATAATTGTGAACGTCTTAAAACAATACTTTATAACTCTTTCTGTATACCTCAAATGATAAGTTAAGGTTTGTGTCGAATGAAATAATAAGAATCGTGATAAAGTTCTTTATTAAGTACCTTACGGAGTATATGTTTTCCTATTAAGTAAAGACCATAGAAAGTTCATATAAAAACCAAGTAGTAATTTATAATGAATATTAATTCAAGGAAGTCAGTTTGTGTAATTGGGAGAAACATTTTCTCAAACTGTCTTTTATTTGTTTAGATTTTAATAGAAGGAAGATTTAATAATCCTACAAAATAATTGTTTTTTGTAAAGAATCAAAATATAATAGAATCAGGTTATAAAGATACCACGATCCGAGAGACTTCGATAAGGGTCACTCACGTGGGATGTAATTACCGTCTCTCTTGTTAAGAAATTCGTATTCTAAAGGTCAAGTCACAGACGTTTTGACGTTCCTAGATCCAAACCTTATTGAGACTCGGTTTATAAATTATCATTCATTATTATCATATATACTGTCAGGGGTCTGTTTTTACACCCAGATGGATGTTTTTATGAAAAATAAGTAAAAGATAGAACAGAATTTCTGTAATTGAATATAAGGCAGTTAAAAGGTTTCGTTTACTATACAAGATAAGAAATAAAACCCGAAGGAACCACTGAGTCACCATTTCTTATGCGGACGTTTCCGTATAGGGACTCAGTCTTTCTGGGGGACCTCTTCCTTTACCGTTATGTGAGGTCATAAGAACGGACCCTTTAGGGTACCTGACCGATGTCCGGTACCCCAGCGTTTCTCAGTCTGTACTGGGTCACTGACTCGTGTGCGTGTAAAAAATTCTAATATATACTTTACACATATGATAGTACATTCTTTGCTTAGCGGTCAGATACAGGCTACGTCCTATGTCGTACGAACTCCGACCACGTGCCCCTACTGGGTCTCTCTACAATACCCCTCCCTCCACCCTTCCCCCAAGTACAAACCCTTGAGTACATGTGGGTACCACCTAAGTACAGTTACACACCGTTTTGGTTATGTCATAACATTTCATTTTATTTCATTTTTATTTTTAAAAATTTTTTCTAATATGTACAGATTAAATTCTATTGTTTTACCTGGTCAATTTGTTGAAATATAATTGTCAATACTCTGATATTACCACCTATCGTACCGGTCCCGTAAGGATAGTTCTTAGTGATATAAAAGACTAAGAGAAGAGAAAGATCTCTTATTAGACTTTTAGTACGAATTTAAACTGAAATCTTCTCTTAACGTTATAATAGTCACTTGTTATATCAAAAGTGTCAAGACGTTGGTAAGGTCTTTTATAACCTTACTCGGATCATTCTAGAGTACTGTTTAGTATTACCACATCTTAACATTAATAAATTCACTTGACTCTCCAACCTTAAGAGGTCCTTTTAGAAATCCACGGTCTGGTAAAATACATATCGTACTTCAATGACATCTTTTGTCATCACCTGTAAAAGTTTGATATCATTAGTCGTAAGACTTTGACTCGGAGTTTAAATGGGATTCGACCAAAGATTTGATCTACTATGATAGAGTAGTTCCTTACAGTAACTGACGTTTATTGTATTTACAACAACAATGACAACTCAACGATTCAGTATAGGCTGAGACGTTGGGGTTCCTGACGTCGTGTGGTCCGAAGAGACAAGAAGTAGTAGAGGGTCTCAAACGAGTTTAAGTACCGGTAACTCAGTTCCTCAAAGTAGGTTGACAGAGTAGGAGACAGCAGGGGAAGAGGAGGACAGAAGTCAGAAAGAGTCGTAGTCCCAGAAAAGGTTACTCAACCGACAAGGGTAATTCACCGACTTTATAACTTCGAAGTCGAAGTCGTAGTCAGGAAGGTTACTTATAAGTCCTGACTAAAGGAAATCCTACCTGACCAACCTAGAGCAACGTCAGGCTCCCTGTGAGTTCTAAGAAGAGGTTGTGGTGTCAGGATTTTATAGTTCAGACACCAAGAGTCGGAAGAAAACCCAGGTTGAGAGTGTAGGTATACACTGATGACCTTTTTTGTATCGAAACTGATATTCGTGGAAACAGTCGTTTCGCTGCAGAGACGAAAAATATACGACAGTTTCAAACGGTATCAAAAAGGTTCTTCGTTCACAGGAAATTAAAGTATCGAAGTTAGTGACAGATATCACTAAAACCTGGGGTTCTTTTATTTTAGATGGTGACAAAGGTAAAAGAGGGGTAGATAAACGGTACTTCACTACCCTGGTCTACGGTACTAGAATCAAAAAATTTACAACTCAAAATTTGGTCGAAAAAGTAACAGGAGAAAATGGAAGTTCTCGGGAAATCAAAAGAATTGAAAGACGGTAATCTCATCATAGAAGACGTATAGACTTCAACAACCATAAAAAGGGTCGTCAGAACTAAGGTCGAACATTAAGTAAGTAGGTCGGGTCGTAAAACGTACTACATGAGACATACATTCAATTTATTCATCCCACTGTTATATGTCGGAACTACATGAGGAAAGGGTTAAAACTTGATCAAACAACAAGGTATAGGTCAATATTAACAACGAAGAACTGGATGTATGTCCAAAGAGTTCTCCGTCCATTCCACCAGTACATAAGAGTAAGGAAATTCTTAAAAGGTTTCAAACAACATTAGGTGTGTCCGTTTCCGAAATCGTATCGGTTACTTCGTCTTCATCTATAAAAAAAGGACATTAAGACAACGAAAAGATACTAGGTTGTCTACAACCGTTAAATTAAAGACCAAGGAGAGAAAAGATTTAGGTCGAACATGTAGACCTTTAAGAACCAAGTGTATGATAACTTTGGATCAAACTTCCTAAAACTCGTAATGGAATGATCGTACACTTTACTCCCGTTGACATATCATCAAACTTGTAAGAAACCGTAATGGGACGAAACTCTAACCTTACGTTTGACTGGAAAAGGTCAGGATTACCGAATTTATTGTTTGTATAATAATAGAGTGTATTATTTTTGAAACTTCCACCCGTTAAAATTCCAAACAACTGTTTGATTACTACTGCTTCAGACCTTAAAACAGAGGCGTTAAGAAAACCGGAAAGGAAGCACGAACGTTCTATCAACGGTATCAAAGTCTGTAGTAAAAAGATTTCGTCCTAAGACCTTCCCTCGTTGGTCACCCTGATTTCATACTATTTAAACATGAGGAGGGAGGAAAAATTCTCTCCCTTTTTAGAAAGGATTTACAAGATATTGTCTACAAAGGAAATAAGAGTAAACAGATTTGTTAAAGTATACGGGTAAGGACCCACGTTTCTTAACACCCTTCCCTTGATGAACCGATTCCATTTATACTAACGGTACTAACCGAGTTTGGTGAAAACACAGACGTGTCCGTTTAAACTCTAAGGTAATCATAAATTTCTCCCGCTCAGAGTCCCCCTTTTTTTTCCTTATTTGATGACTGGGTACGTTATCGTACCTACTTAGAGTTTTCGTAATATGATTCACTTTCTTCGGTCTTAGTTTTCTGATGTATGACACACTAAGTTAAATACTGTAAGGTTTTTTTCGTTTTGACAAAAACTATCTTTAGTCTATTCACCGAAGGTCTTCACTCTTTCCTTTAAATGATGGTTCTTCGTGTCTCCAAAAAGTCTGTTACCTTTAGAAAAGATAGAACTAACGGTACTATTTAATGATAAATTTAAACAGTTAAAAGTATTTTGATATACGGATTTGTGTCAATGAAAATGAACATTTAATATGAACTTATTTGTTTTCAATCTCCAAAGAGGATGTTTCCATTAATCGTCACATATAATGTCGAGGACGATAACGATAAAGAGGGACTCTGGGAATCGTATAAAACTTTAGAGTACACCTCTAGATCTTAATTTAGTTATAAAATTTTTGGGATGGGGTTTTGATCGCATGTGGACTTTTTAGTAAAGTTATCTCTGATGAATTCCTTTTTTTTTTTTTTAGTCCATACAGTGTTTGGAGGACGTTATTAGGAATCGCCAACAAAGCTGGTTTTAGAGAAAGGGTTCCAGTCGTTGTTGTACACCTCGGTGTGAATCGGTCTTATATGAGGAGACCGACGAAAGAAACATGTGTCTTTCAACACACGGAAAGCTCCTATCCATTAGTTGTATTTGTACATTAGTCTATATGTATTATCGTATCAAGTCACAATTTTTTTAAATCTTTTACTAGAATGTCTTAAATAAACGTTTCTTTAAAGACTGTATCTTTTGAATAAAAGTCGGAGAAAGAAGAAGTTAATATGACAATTATAGTTCCATTTCCTTCATTTTATATTTTACCAATTTATAAAAGAATGTTATTAATTCGGGGTCATGAATTAGAACAATTTTATCTGTCAAATCGAAGAGTGTAAACCAAGTATACCACGGAGATTTAATTGTTGGTTTAATATAACCTATTTTAAGATCTACATAAAGATAACTCATAATTGGAAACCAGATTACAAATTTATTTTTGTCACATTCTTGTTAGTATTAAATCGTTCTGTCAGTGATTTTGATCCGTCGTCCGGATTTTCTGAATACTTACTGAAAGAGACGTCATACTAAGGAGAACTAAACCAAGTATACCGTCATAAAAAATACTTCAATGATTGTAAGGTTTATATGTGTTATCGTTCAAACTTATTTTAGACTCTTTAAAAAGATACTAATAAAATTATAAAGATACTAAATTTTTTAGGTCGATAAATTTTTAGTGTATCCGGTTAGTTTATAAACTTATAAGAAGTGAAATAACTTTACAAAACTATTAAATCTCCTTTTAATTCTTACTCTTTGACACCTTCGTTTTACTTGATTCATTTTAAAAATAAAACTCATTTAAAACACTTTCTCAACTATCCGTAAACTTACTTATAAACACAGTAAATTTTGTTACCTACCGGAGATTATAGACGAGATTTTACACTTACCACTAAACGATGATAGAATGTGGTTAATAGAATTACGCCAATTGAACTCTCCAGTGAATCCCTAGTTTTCATAAGAGAACGTAATCGAAATTTTACACGTCGTCGAGGGGGGTTTAAAGAGTTCGAATAATCAACTTATAAGTTCGTATTGTGGGAGTATTTACTCATCAAGACGACTCATTGGTCTCAATTGGAGAGTTTCGTTTCGTAAAGATAATTTTATTGAACAAACCGTGTAGTAATCCAGACATGATAATAATCAAGGTCCGTTTGTCTACAGAAGGACCTACTTTAGGTTCGATCCGTAGAATGAAAAAGGTCAAGTCATTCAAAAATCGTACTCTTTCTCTATTTTAGAACGTTAAGGTAAACTAAACTTAACATTAGATGAGGAAATGTCATTTATAATGTTGTTAGACCAAGAAATGTCTTCATTCTCTCATTTGCGGTACGAAAGATTTTTACATCTATATGGTCGATTACTACATTTTTAATCAAGTTCTTGTTTTATAAATATTAGGAAAACTCTAATAGTCATAGGTAAAATTACTTTTTATACACGTTGATAATACAGATATTATATGTATCATTATAGTCTTTAATTTTGTGGGAGTCCTCCTGGTGATAAACACTTCCTGAAATTTTACATGACTTAAGGATGTGACGTTGAAAATTACATCTTCGTATTTAGGGGAAAAGAGAAAAGGGTACATTTATTTCCGTGTAAAATCGTTACAAAAGGTATCATTTTCATCAAAAAAAATTAAATGAGATAAATTCAAACATGTAGATTTTGAATTTTTTTCACAATGTTTCAGTTGATGAAAAGGGTACTATGTGAGACTGGAATGAAGTAAATCATCATCTCAGGGGGACTTGTATAGTAATGGGTCGATCTACGGTATAAAGGGTCAAAGTCGTTTTTCTAAGTAGAGGAAGTCTTGAATTTCCGTGACTTATTGTTCGTTCGAACCTAAGAACTCCAAGAGAGTGATTCACCTCTTTTAGACGGGTCTTTATTTACGTCGTTTTTTCTTTTGTTTCTTTTCTTTCTCCCTCCAGAACTACTATAATAAATTCAAAGACGGAGGTCGACACGATTTCGATGTACGTAGGGCCCGAATACTGAAAAGACTCGGTTATTAAAGGGTGAAAACAATTTTGATTAATTTCAACCTGAAGATATTAAACGGTAATTTATTGAGCTGATTTTATCGACGATTAATATCAGTAAATTTAACTGTCTTTTAAAGTCCTGAAAATTAGATTTTTATCAAGAATTGAAGTTTCAGTAGGGGTACAAGGGTTCTTATAGTAGACCTCTAAGAATAAAATGCACTAGTAAGACCGAGTAATTTTCGATTTAGGTACTGTAAAAATTGAGACACTGTGGTTTAGACTAATCGTCAAAATCCGATAATGAATACACGGTCTTAGACTTGTATAATTTATGAGGAATTATGTACTAAGGTATTTGTTTACGAAGTTAATACTATATAATCTTACATTAAATTACTGTAATAGTAAACTTAATATGAAAAAGGGCGATAAACCACTGTAGTGGTAGGAAATAAAGTCCATTACTTTCTCTATATTCTAAATAAATGTTCTCTTGAAAGTTTTACCTAATATATTCGGATTCATATATTGATCTTTGAAAAACAAGGTAAGATATACCTAACTTGTTTATCATGTATTTAAGTTTATCCGTAATAACGTCTACCCGTTAAGTTTAATCAAGGTGATTCAATTCTGAGTCCTCAGAACGAACGTACACGTACGCAAGAATCAGCGAAGTCAGCCCAGGTTGAGAAATGTTGGGATACAGAGCCCATGGAAGGCAGTGACGGTTGAGTGAGTCGTCTTTTATGAAGTCGTGGGATCCGGTACGTGCCCAGATTCATAACTCTTATGACATAACTTCTTTTACGAGTTCCAGAATAAGGCATTCTCCACTGAAAAGAACCTCGATAACTTAGAGAAGTATGGTGGCCTACCCTCCCAAGAGAAGTCCTAGGTAGGTTAGTGTCAGTAAAAACAGAACTTATGTAAAGATTTCCAGTCCTTAGGACTTCTTTTCGATTTCAGTGTCTATCAACTGGAGTGACCTGTCGACTGTAGTGGATTTTGAAGGTAGATGTAGATGAATCTTGAAAGTTTGGACCTCCGTAAGTAGAGTAAGACACCGATAATTATTCACTTCAGCGAGTCAGCACAGGCTGAGAAACGCTGGGGTACCTGACATCGGAGAGTCCGAGGAGGCAGGTACCCTAAAAGGTCCGTTCTCACGACCTCACCTAACGGTAAAGGAAGAGGTCCCCTAGAAGGGCTGGGTCCTTAGCTTGGGCCCAGAGGACGTAACGTCCGTCTGCGAAATGGCAGACTCGGTGGTCCCTTCGGGCACCGATAATTATTCAGGTCATGTTTTAAGTTCGGGAAATGATTGAAGAGGAAAGTCTAATAGAGTAAGGACGTGGTGAGTCACGAAGAAGTTGGGAGAAAGGTCATGAGAAGAGAAAGGGTTGTAAAAGGAGACATACAAGGTCTCAAGAAAAAGTAATAAAACAACAAAAGATTAACCCCGAAGGGACCACCGAGACCACCGAGTCTATCATTTCTTAGACGGACGTCACGTCCTCTGGACCCAAACTAGGAACCCAGCCCTTCTAGGGGACCTCTTCCTTTACCTTTGGGTGAGGTCATAAGGACGGACCTCTTAAGGTACCTGTCTCCTCGGACCGCCCGATGTCAGGTACCCCAGTGTTTCAAGAAAAATATTTCAAGAAAAAGTAGTAAAACAACAAAAAATTAATCACAAATATTGTTATTTATTTATAGTGAGTACATCTTCCGTCACAATTTACACCTGAATTACGGATAGAATAACAAAAATATTTCTCGTTTTAACAAATGTATTCATGTATTCTTGTACCTTACTCTGTCTACCCTCACTTTTACAACCATAATCGTTAGATTGAGTTGACAACTTGACGAAAGTTCAATAAACGGTTTATAGTGTCACCAAATAGTAGTTTTTCATATAAAGTCACTAGATAATCGAGGAAGTTAACAAAACTTTCACTTTTAATCTTTACGGAATTACAAGTTTTTCGAAACAAAGACTCAGGAATGACTGTAAGTAAAAGAATGGTAGTCATGTCTAAAAGGAAAATAAACTACAGCGTCACTAAAAGTGCGGGACCCCACTAATTGTGGTCTAACCTAGATTCTATACTAAAACAAAAGATTTCACTCTCTTCATACCAACGTTTTCCTCCACTTTTTTCTTGCGTTTCGTACTACAGAATTAAGTTCAAGAGTCCGAATAATTATAATTCTTTCTCACCTATACACTCAACTCCTATTCCTGGAATTTAGAGAATTTTAATAAGATTCGGGTACATGAAACATTTAAGAAACACCTCAAGTTCTTCATGTGTATAGAGTTAACTTTCTAACGACCAGTGACAGGGTAATTTAGGGTGAGAATCCAGTCGGCCGAAATTGTTGTAACTTACGGTACAAGAGAAAGAGGGAAAGAACCTTATAGGTATAATGTAGTCTTACATCAGATGTCATGTATGAGTCATAGATGTGAAAGAGTGAAAAGTGTATAAGGAGTTAGTATGATATTTGTCATATTAACCGAGTTTTACCGTTTTGATTGAGTTTTAGAAAGGACGGTTGCTTTCTAAGAGAAAGGCCTCAGAGTTTAAAATTACTTACGGTGACATTTCTGAAGATTTTCTCTTTTAGGGGCAACAAGAAAGAGTTAAAGAGTTAGAAGACGAAGGTATACACTGGTACGAAATAACTAGTTTAAAGAATGTGTACATAGTAGAGATAAGTACAAATAATTAAATAGGAAATTGTTCATAAATAATGTGTGGATAATACAACGTCCATGACAAGATTAGTATTAATTGTCTTCCTTTTCTATCTGTACAAGGAAGATCTACATGAAGATCTACATATATACACACAGATATATATGTATAGGTATATATACACACATATATATGGGAGGTAAAATCTCAACATAGAGATGTTATTTTATTTAATTTAAAATAAGTTGAATTCAAAGAGTTTCCAACAAAACGGAAATCTCCATAGTTAAAGAAATATAAGGAAGGGACGACATACCTTATTAAATCATAGGATTTTAAAGATATCAAATATAACAAACTATAACGGAAAATAATACATTAAACTAATTAGGACATTCATTTAATTGTGACTTTTATTCGGAAAATGATACTTTCTGATCGTACTTCTTCACTTTTAAGGACACTTAAGATTCCTTTAAAAAGTTTCTTTTACTGTTCTAATATTAGGTTTTAATTATTCTAAATACTATAAATAATTTTAGTCTTATGTAACGATGTCCTTGAAGGACGGGAGACAACGACTTTTGAGTAATGCCATAACTGGTATAATTTATGTTCACGGGTTTTGTCACGTGAAATTACGAAAAAATACATGACTTAAACTTTTTATTAAGTCGTACAGTGAAAAGGGGAACTTTTACATCGTTGTCGACATAATTCGTTTTACTGTTTCAATAACGTACGATTCCTTTTGTCTTGAGTTATACTTTATTAAAAGTGTTTATATTTTGAGAAAGACAGGAAACTTCTATACTGGATTCCGTACAGAAGTGATAAATTACATTCTACTTCGACTGTAAGTCTACTTAAGTCCAGTCCAACTGTATTTCGGTTTTAGTCTCTACAATATAACTCACCAGTACCCCTTTTTTTATTCGACTTTTATAGATTCACTACTTAATTGGTTGAACAGGAGAATTGTTCTTTCATTTAGTCAGTCGTACTGTGATTCAATAAGTTAATAACAAGTATAAGAAATTTAGTATTTACGATATGAAACCTAGAAGTGATAACCGGTTTATCACTTCGACAATTTCCTTGTTTAGTGATTGACTTTTGGGTTTTATGACTACGTCCTTTACATGAGTAATGACAGTAAGGATACACGCTAACGAAAGAAAAAGGTAACGGAACTACATCTGATGGTGTGGTTGTCGACTGTAATTAAGTTTAGCTACTTTGTTTTTATCTGTAAACCCATCTGTTATTAATAATATGTATGTTTGACTGATGAAATAATTTATATGTAAAGTATAGTACTAAAAAATTCCTAATTTTCTTTACACAAATACTCGTTCGTTTCTAAATTATACAAGTGGGTCTTTGTAAGTTAAAGTGCCACGATTTCACTGTGGATCACCTTATTCTTGTCCTTAGGTCCCGACGTTTTTTTTTTTTTTTATGACAAAAATTTAAAAAGTGTGAAATACCTCATTTATCGTGTGTGTGTGTGTGTTTGTAGGTTATGTGTATATTTATATAAGGTTTTCTGTTATACCGGAATCCTCGATTAAGTCATTCTTTAATGAACTGTCCTTAATTTTCGTCTACGACAAACTAGAGTCTATTATTATGGAGTGGTTTAGGAATCTTCTTTACCTCATGGGGAGTATTAGTTGTTCTCAGATTTTACGTCACGAACCCACATTAGAGTTTTTGTTGTCTTACTAGAACCAAGTAAAGGTCACGTTTGGTAAGTTATACCATTAGGTTCAGAGACGGGTTGGTGTTTACGGTTTCTCGACTTGCCAAGATACTTCTGGATGTTCTGTGCGATCTTGATTATGGTTTTTTCTGGAGGAAAAACCCCCTCCTTATTTTAGTATCCCCTTATTTTACGTGTTTATCTTTCAGTTCTCTATAGACCTCATTGTCCGTTCAAACAAGAACCTCATGTTTTACTTCGTCCCGTTTCCGATTGTATAAAAACAGTTCTCTTATGTGACCAGTATCGTTTGTGGGAGGAGGTTGTTGTGTTCTCTTCTGAGATGTGTACCTGAAGTGGTCTACCAGTTATGGCTTTAGTTTAACTAGTATAAGAAACGTCGGTTTTTGCTTCTTCGAGATATGTCAGTCGTTTTTGTTCTGTCCCTCCACTGACATCGAGTCTAGTACTTGATGAATAACGTTTTAAGTCTGAATTTAACTTCTTTCATCTCTTTTGGTGATCCGGTAAGTCCATACTGGATTCAGTTTAGGGAATACTAATATGTCACCTTCACTGTTTGTCTAAGTTCCCTAATCTGGACCGTCTATCTTAGGGACTTCTTGATGCCTGTCTCCAAGTATTGTAACATGTCCTCCACCAATAGTTTTGGTGGGGGTTCTTTTTCTTTCCGTTTTTCTAACAGACTCCTCCGGAATGTTTATCGATCTTTTCTTTTCTTCGTTTTTCGTTTCCTCTTCTCCTTTCTATTTGGGTAGACTTACGTCTCAAGGTTTCTGATCGTTCCTGTCTATTCTTTCGGAAGGGTTCACTAGTTACGTTTCTTTATCTCCTTTTGTCATCTTACCCTTTCTGAGAAGTTCTTTTAATCTCTATAGTTCCCTTGTAAAGTACGTTTACATCCGTGTTTTTTCCTGTCTTTGGCATACCTGGATTGTCTTCATCTTCTATAAATTTTTTTCCACCGTTCTTATGTTTCTTGATGTGTTTTGCTAGAAGTACTGGGTCTATTAGTACTACCACACTAGGGAGTCTGTAGGACCTTACGTTTCAGTTCACCCGGAATCCTTCGTAGTGAAGTTTGTCTCGTTTACCTCCACTACATCAAGGTCGGTTCGATAAAATATAGGATTTTCTACTACGATATTAGTACGACGTGAGTTATACAGTCGTTTATGCCTTTTGAGTCGTCACCGGTGTCCTGACCTTTTCCAGTCAAAAGTAAGGTTAGGGTTTCTTACGGTTACGGTTTCTTATACGTTTGATGGTGTGTTAACGTGATTAAAATGTACGATCGTTCCGTTACGAGTTTTAGGAAGTTCGATCCGTAGTCGTCATACACTTGACTCTTGAAGGTCAACATGTTCGCCCTAAATCTTTTCTGTCTCCTTGATCTCTAGTTTAACGGTTGTAGGTAGTATAATATCTTTTCCATTTTCTGAAGGTCTTTTGTAGAAGAAGACGAAGTAACTGATACGATTTCGGAAACTGATACACCTAGTCTTGTTTGACACCCTTTAGGAATCTTTCTATCCTTATTGGTTGGTGGAATGGACGGAGGACGTTTTGGACATACGTCCAGTTCCGTCAATCTTGGTCTGTATCTAGGTGCCTTACCAAGTTTTAACCCTTTCCTCATGGAGTGAGGAAACACATAACAGTTGGACAAATAAATTAAATATACGTCTCATGTAGTACGTTTTACGACCCGAACTAGCTGGTGTTCGTCCTTAGTTCTAACGTTCTTCTTTATAGTTGTTGAAGTCTATACGTCTACTGTGGTGGGATACCGTCTTTTGTTTCTCCTTGATTTCTCGGACAACTACTTCTACTCGCTCCTCTCACTTTTTCGACCGAATTTTGAGTCGTAAGTTTTTTACTTTTAGTACCGTAGGTCAGGGTAGTGAAATACCGTTCATCTACCCCCTTTTTACCTTTGTCACTGTCTGAAATATAAGAACCCGAGGTTTTAGTGACTCCCACCACTGACGTCGGTACTTTAATTTACTGAGAACGAAAACGTTCATTTCGATACTTTTTGGATTTGTCGTACAATTTTTCGTCTCTGTAGTGAAACAGTTTCGTTACCAAAAAGGTCATCAACACATGTCTACACTCTCAACCTGATATTTCTTCCAACTCACGGTTTCTTAACTACGAAAGCTTGACACTACGACCTCTTCTGAGATCTCTCAGGGAACCTTCCGTTCCTCTAGTTTGGTCAGTTAGGATTTCCTTTGGTTGAGACTTTGGATCTGTCACATAATTTTTCGTCTCGGTAGTGAAACCTGTTTCCAGGTATATCAGTTTCAATACCGAAAAGGTCATCAGTACATACCTATATTCACAACCTGGTATTTCATCCGACTTGTGACTTCTTAACTACGAAAACTTGAGACCACGACCTCTTCTGAGCACTTTACGACTCATACGTCCACCTTAAACGACTGACATTACTCATGAAGTTCACTAGACCGGTCCGATACAGTAACAGTTACCCCTTCGGGATAACAGATACAAATCCAGACAGTAAACCCCCTTCTAAAAATTCTGTGAAGGAAGGAAGAAGAACCTTACTTTTACAGGTTGTTGTCACTAACTTAACACCAATCTCATTCCCCGACTTTAAGTCAGATTATGTATATACAAATGAATTATGGAGACAAAAGTCATACTATGATGGTTAAACTAATAAGAGCCCAAGAGGGTTACGTGTCGGGAAGACAAAAATGGAGGACGCCTTTTATTTAGAGACGACTAAATGGACTCACCTCCTTCATCAGATTAACAAGTCATACTCCTTCTCCTGGATCCCTATAGTGAAGAAGGATTCGTCGAAAATTAGTCAAAGGACATAAAATCTTGTAGTAAAGTGACAAGGAAGGTTGACGGTCTCCATGAACTAGAGTAAATAGGAATCCGAGAAAGCCTTAAGTTTCATTTGATCTGACCAAGAGTGGAAAATGTTGTCTCCAAGTTATATGTAGATAGTGGTCAAACAATACTGTGGATGGTAAAGGTTTTAATACAACAAAAACATAGGTGACAGTAGGAAAACATGAACGCCCAAGTAAGGAAAATTTTGTAAGGATACGATATTGAAGTGACCTCAAAACCTTCCATCGAATTAATGTCAGTATACAAAGGAAATGTTTCGTCGTTGCAATGTAAGAGAAGTCGATTAGCGAAAAAATTGGTGAACCCCGTGACTCTTCCTTTCGGTTTTATATGAGTCTATAGTCAAATATTTATAAAGTCACTTGGGTCTGATTTTTACCATAGATGTCTCAGGTCGACAGGTGTAGGTGTGGACAATTATTTAGTGGAACCTCTGTAGTACTCGAGTACTGACCAAGGAGTTCGAATACGGAGGTCTTTGAATGAAAAAACTACCGAGTCTTAACGAGTCAGGAAACCGTTGATCGATTATAATTGGATATTTTAAGTGTTTCCTGAAGAGATAAATTTTCCTAATACTAAATAACTGAATGTCATTCTTTATATATAATAGTTTACTTATTTTATAAGTTCAAAACACTTAATGTTAAGACACGAGTTTCATCTTTCGGTTTATCATAAGTCAAGTCAAGTCAGCGAGTCAGCACAGGCTGAGAAACGTTGGGGTACTTGACGTCGTGCGGTCCGGAGGGACAGGTAGTGGTTGAGGGTCTCAAATGGGTTTAGGTACAGGTAACTCAGCCACTACCTTCATCATCGGTAGAGTAGGAGACAGCAGGGGAAGAGGAGGACGGGAGTTAGAAAGCGTCGTATTCCCAGAAAAGTTTACTCAGTCGAGAAGCGTAATCCACCGGTTTATACCTTAAAGTCGAAGTCGTAGTTAGGAAGGTTACTTATAAGCTCTGACTAAAGGAAATCCTACCTGACCAACCTAGAGGAACGTCAGGTCCCCTAAGAGTTCTCAGAAGAGGTTGTGGCGTAAAGTTTTCGTAATTAAGAAACCACGAGTCGAAAGAAATATCAGGTTGAGAGTGTAGGTATGTATGTGACCTTTTTGGTATCGGAACTAATCTACCTGGAAACAACTGTTTCATTACAGAGACGAAAAGTTATACGATAGATCCAACCAGTATTGAAAGGAAAGTTCCTCATTCACAGAAAATGAAAGTGCCGACGTTAGTGGTAGACGTCACTAAAACCTCGGGTCTTTTTTATTTCAGTCGGTGACAAAAGTGACAACGGGGCGGCCCTCGGCGCAATCCGTAATGACTGTTTTACCTCCGTACCAGGGTTGGGGGAGAGGAGTAGAGCGTCCGTACCGGGGTCCTACTTCCTCAATTCGGAACACTAAGACTGAACAAGAAACGAAAGAAACCAACTCAACCGACCTTTCTTACAATTCCACGAACTCTCTTCGTACTCTTTCGTGTTTCCGAAGACTTTAACACGGGTCTTTTATTAGATATTTCATTGGTAACTGTAAACAAGTTCCTAGAAATGTTTCTTACAGGGTTCTACTCGTACATCCGACGTCGAACTCCGGTACCCTTCCTAACAATAGACTCTGGACAAACACTCCCTTTATAAATACCATTTTCTTCAAACGACTCGAATCCCAAATCCTTATTAATAATTATCGATCTTCCGAAAAATCTTCTATCACTAGAATTCTACGATCCCCGTTTGTCCTAAATCTTTCTATTCTTTATTTGACTCCTTACATCGTACTCAATGTCACATTAGTGTTCAATTCATATCCTGTGTATTCTCCTTCATTTATTATCATTTGAGCTAAGACTCTCATAGTGACTTCATCCTTGAGACAAACTTCCTGTTGTTACTAAAGACCTCTGTTATTTAGATCCACCCCTTTGATTTTTACAGTTTGGAGACTGGATTACGAAAACAGTTTCATATTTTCTTTTGGACTTGGAACTTTATTTGTACATCAAGGTATGATACTCAGTCTCCGATGTAGTAACAGGCGGCTGTGGCGAGTGGGGAAGTCCGACTAAGGGACCGACGACCTCGACTTGAGACCGTAAAGGGATAAACGGTACTTCACTACCCTGGTCTACGGTACTAGAGGCAAAAAACTTACAACACGAAATTCGGTTGAAAAAGTGAGAGGAAAAATGGAAGTAGTTCTCCGAGAAATCAAGAAGAAGTGAAAGACGGTATTCCCACCACAGTAAACGTATAGACAATAACTATAAAGAGGGCCGTTAGAACTAAGGTCGTACACGAAGGAGGTCGGGTCGCAAAGAGTACTACATGGGATGTATATTCAATTTATTCGTCCCACTGTTATATGTCGGAGTTGCATGAGGAAAAGGACAAACCTTGGTCAGACAACAAGGTACAGGTCAAGATTGATAACGAAGGACTGGACGTATGTCCAAAGAGTTCTCATAATTTTATTATATTAATAAAGTTTTGTTACTTTCGAATTCAATATTACCGTACAACGACATAATCAAACTACATGAGAATAATTCAGTTAAACGGTTAGTTTAGTAACAGTTTTAGGACAATATTTATTAAGTTTTAGTTTTTAAAAGTACTGTTGATTCAGAATAAAGACACCCCACTCTCTTATGACGTAATTCTACTCAGGTTTGATTACATAGGTTGAAAAATTATACGTATAAGTAGTTTGCAGAGTGTTTGTGACGTGAGAATTGGACATTAACTGTACAAATTAAACCCTGAGTTCTAGAAAGACGGGTTTAGATAAGAAAGAAGACACAATGAACAGTGTTCCCAAACTCTGAGTAGAAACTGAGAAGGGAGAAGAATCGTAGGCAAATAGAGACCATAGATTCCGTAAAACTAAGATACGGACTCTAGGCAAGAAAGAAGATGTGGGGGTGTTTGTACTTCGATAATTTCTCAGAGTAAAATCGATAATTTTTTCAATGAAGTAAACATTGTTTTTTCGTCTCTGAGTGAGTTCGATTAAGTTCGTTCTCTCAAACAACAGGGTTCATTGACCACTTAGTGTGTTATTGGACCCTATATTTTCCTGTTTACAACTAATTGTTTTGGTAAATTCGTATTTTAATTCGTTTTTATTATTATTATTATTATGCATTTATGTTTAAATTCGTTAGGACGAAAGAGACCATATATAGAAGATTACGGAATAAGTAATTAATAGACACACAGAAATGTAATGAAACTATTACATCGATCTATATTTTAATAACACAACCACTGTAAAGGAAGTCTTGAAGACAGAAAATCGTAGTGGACTACATTTACTTTTTAAACTACGAATAGATTACAAACGGAGAAACTTGGATAAAAAGGGTAATACACTTGTCTAAAAAAGAGTAAGAGAGGTCACAAGACTTTAAATAATTGGTGTATAGATCCAGTAAGTGAGTAGACTGAGTCGTGAACTATTCGAGAAAGGTGAACTTCCATTTAATAGGGGGAAACAAAATCCTTTATAGAAAATAATATAAATAATATAGAAACTATTAAAGGAGTGAAAGTAAGAAGAGAAACCTTTAGAAT
Organism: Capra ibex; assembly: GCA_006410555.1. Classification (NCBI taxonomy): domain Eukaryota; kingdom Metazoa; phylum Chordata; class Mammalia; order Artiodactyla; family Bovidae; genus Capra; species Capra ibex. Next base: position 338,230 of record SJYO01029800.1, on the reverse strand, counting down.
CATTAGACTTAAATAGGTAGAATTAGAAGAAAGAAAAATTATAAACAGTCAACGAAGGAAAAAAGAAATATAAGACCTAGTAACTGAAGTAGAAAGTTTTTAAGATAACTTAAAAAATTAAACTGTCAGAAAAAAATAAAAAAAATTAAATAAAATAAATTCCCATAAACAAAATATTACAATTAAACACGACATGTCGTCTCACTAAGTGAATATGTACACATATCTATATAAGAAAAAGTATAAAAAAAGGTAAAACCAATAATTCCTGTCTATTCCTAAAAATTACACAGTAAGACCCAAAATTTGGTTTGGACTAATAGTCAAAAGAATAAAAGATGTCCTTTCAAAACCACCGATGGTATCAGAGGTAATGACGACAATGAGTCAAGTCACATCAGCGAGTCAGCACAGGCTGAGAAAGGCTGGGGTACTTAACGTCGTGCGGTCCGGAGGGACAGGTAGTGGTTGAGGGCCTCAAGTGAGTCTAAGCGTAGGTAACTCAATTTTGTTTTCGAGAAAGAATAAGAGACTAACGAGGAAAACTGACTGATTTGGTAAAATTAGAGAAGGGAGAATGGGTAAAACCATCGACAGGTCAAACCATTATAGGAGAAAAACATAAAGACTCTAAAAAAAAAAAAAGGAAAAGTAGAGATTGTACTGATCGAAGACGGTTCTGAACTTTCCGTCTACACTTCAAAAACTCTGGTGTGTTGGGTTGATCGTTAGTGTCAAATTCAGGAAATCAAAAAGACATCGTTATTATTACTCCCATGATTATAGATTAGGTATCGAGATCTCACTGACCCTTCCTAAAGGTGACCGCTTTAGAGTACCTCATTTGTCGAAAGGACTCACAGAGTGAAATCACACCGGAACTTAGACATCGGAAAGATTTATAAGACATTCGATTAAATATACGATACTATTTTTATAAATACGGATCTTAGTCACTAAGACAACAGGTCGGGTTACCACCGTCTATTCTTCCTCATTTGAATTGGGGGAAAGGAGTCAGTCGTGAAAAGTAGGTACTTACAGGATCATTAAAAAACTTTAAAAGGTTAAGTAAAAGATAACGATACATTTTTTTAATGGTGTTTGAGTCACCGAATTTGGTTGTGGGTAAACAATCAAATGTCCAGACATTTAGTATTCAGTTCCGTCCCGACTGAATCCAAGAGACGAGTCCTATAATGTTCCGGTTTTAGTTCCATAGTCGATCCGACACCAGAATAGACCTTTGAGACCCTTTCTTAGACTAAAGTTGGAGTAATTCCAACAACCGTTTTAGGTCAAAGAGAAACGATATCTAGACTCCTGGGGTAAAGAATAAACCGATAGTTAGTCTCCAACGAAAAAAAAGATCTCGAGAGAGGTGGGGTCAGAATAGTGCACCCGGGGAAGCAGAGGTTCTAGTCATTGTCTTAGTAGAAAGTTAAGATCGGAGAGGAAGACGGTGATCGGTTTCTTTTAAGACGAAAATTTCCTGAACACACTAATCTAATCTTATTGGGTTTAATAGAGGAAAAATAATTGAATTAGTTGACCAATCATTGGAATTAATGTATACGTTTTAGAGAAAACGGTATATTATACTGTATAAGTGTTCTCCCTTAATACGTTCCCGTTTCCAGCATCCCCGGTAAGAATCTTAAGACGGATAGAGTAGGGAGAGAACAACAACTCTGCAATTCAGTACAGACTGAGAAACACTGAGGTACCTGACGTCGTTGGGTCCGAAGGGACAGGAAGTGGAGGGTCACGGGTAACTCCACTTGAGTACAGGTGACTCAGTCACTACGGTAGGTTGGTAGACTAGGAGATAGTAGTGGAAGAGGAGGACGGGAGATAGAAAGGGTCGTAGTCCCAGAAAAGGTTACTCAGAGAGAAGAGTAGTCCACTGGTTTCGTAACCTCGAAGTCGAAGTCATAGTCAGGATTGACACTGATAAGTCTCAACTAAAGGAAATTCTAACCGACTAGAGAAAAGACAGGTTCCCTGAGAGTTCTCAGAAAAGGTCGTGGTCTCAAACTTTAGTTAAGAAGTCGTGGGTCGAAAGAAATACCAGGTTGAGAGTGCAGGTATGTACTGATGACCTTTTTGGTATCGAAACTGATATGCCTGGAAAGAGTTGTTTCACTATAGAAACAAAAAATTGTACGACAGATCCAACCAGTATCGAAAAGAAGGTTCCTCGTTCGTAGAAAATTAAAGTACCGGTGTCAGTGGTATGTGTAACTAAGACCTCAGGTTCTTTTATTTCAAAGAGTCAAAGGTAACAAAGGGGTAGATAAACGGTACTTCACTACCCTGGACTAGAATCTAAAACTTACAACTCAAAATTCGGTCGAAAAAGTGAGAGGAGAAAGTGGAAGTAGTTCTCCAAAAAATCGATGAGAAACGAAAGACGGTAATCTCACCATAGTAGACATATAGACTCCAACAACCATAAAGAAGGTCGTGAGAACTGAGGTCGAAGACGAAGTAGGTCGGGTCGTAAAACGTACTACATGAGACGTATATACAATTTATTCATCCCACTGTTATATGTAGGAACTACATGAGGAAAGGGTTAAGACTTGGTCGGACAACAAGGTATAGACCAGTAGGGACAGACCAAACAAAATTACAGTCTTTACCTTTGGAAAATTAAAAAAAATAATTAAAATATTAGAAAAGTCTGACTTTTCCTAAACCGTAATAGAATTTGATTTTCATAGTTGTGGTGAGTGTCAACCAACGTTTAAATAAATATAATCTCAACCTACACGTCTTATAGTTCCATACAAAAGAGATATTTACTAGGTTAGTAGAAACGATCGGTGATAAGGGGATCAGTGACCTAACCCCAACCTCTTCCCTCGTCCTGAATCATTTGAGTAAATCAGAGAAAATTATTTCCAAAAATCTATTTGCCATAGATAGTGGTTTTTTATTTTAACATGACCGTCTCATTTGTCCGTTTATTCAGATAAGTTTTGTCTGTTCCCTCTCTTAGACTGGTGTTGATATGACGTTGTTTCCACTCTGAATTCACTCTGTCTTCCTTTCATGGTCTCCATGAAGTCTACTCTGACCAATTACACTAATCCAGTAAATAATAATACCTCTTAATTTACCGTTGGGTGAGGTCATAAGAACCGATTTCTTAGGACACCTGTCTCCTCGGACCACCCGACGACAGATACCCCAACGTGTCTCAGGCTTTGTTGACTTCGCTGAATCGTACGTACCTACGTAACCTCTTCCTTTACTCTTGGGTGAGGTATAAGGACGGACCTCTTAGGGTCCCTGTTTCCTCGGACCACCCGACGGCAGATGCCCCAACGTGTCTCAGTCTGTGCTGACTTCGCTGAATCGTCGTCGTCGTCGTCGTCGTCGTCGTAAATAATAGTTTTAAGTCGAGGTGTAACGGAGTTTTTGACCCTCTATCCTCGTTATAGAAAGAACTAAGATAAAGTTTCCCTACCGATCGTCCAAGAACTCTTTCTATAATGATCCTACATTTTGACACTCTTTTAGACATAGAGTTTTCCGTCAACTTTTTAAATGTTGACTTGTAAAAGATTTCATTTACGACCTTTCAGACCTTCTTTAGACTGAATGCAAATCAGTTTGATTCTCCTTACAATTTCATGGAACCAGTAATAATTCCCATTTTACGAATCGTTAAGTCAAAAGATGGGTAGAGGATAAAGAGAGGTGTTTAATATACTCACAACTCCTTTCACTTCGAATATACTGGAACACAGACTACTGTTTTCTATCTCTGGAAGTTAGGTATGTCACAGAGGACCTGAGAACGACCAGTAAAGACGTCACACCGGTGACAACTAGTGGAGAACTCTTGGTGACTCCACACGACCTGGATAACTAAATAAAATTATCTTCCATAGTATAACACGAAGGGTGTTCTCAAGAACCAAGACAAAGGAAGGTAAGAACTCCAGTAACTAAGGACGTAAGTAATTATAATAGAAATAAAACACGGGTAAGAGATCTCCATTTGTGTCTAAGGATACAAGTAACATATGGAAATGGGGGAACTCTTAGTCCCGTAATTAGGTCAAGTAAATGGACAGAAGGTGGCCGTGGAGACGTATAACGAATAGTACACAATCCCGGGATTCGGTCTTCGGATTCAAAGGATGATCGGACATGGAGGGATTGTAATAAGGTCTTCGTTCGTATGATGTGTGTGTGTGTGTGTGTGTGTGTGTGTGTGTGTGTGTTGGTCCACAAGAATCAAGTATTTGGGTCGAGTAACAAACTTAGGTAGGAAGGTGGGTGAGGTGTATGCATGGGGTTCCATGTGTGGGTGGGACAACTCTGACTGAAAGGTGACTGAAGTCTGACTGTTGTCAACTCTGACAACTCGACTGAAAGGTGACTGAAGACAATAAGAAGAAGGATGGGTGAGTCCCGTAAGAGAAAGTATGTCAGGGGTCCGGATTATCAGATCCGGGTCAAAAAATATAGAATTAGACTTCAATATTATTAAAAATTAAGGATAGAAAATATTAGTTTAACATAACGATTTCTCGGATTTTGAATCGAGTACAATAAGTTTACTGAATAGTCACTGAAAGATCGTGATTGGTGAAGGGAGAAAGGACCCTTTATACGAAGTTTTACATTAAACCTCCCCTTGTTAAGGGAATAAATCATAAACGTTTTATAATGGGGACATTTTATGAGAATTCTCTACTTCGTTTGTATACCCTATCATTGGACCGATATTTTTACAAAAACTGCAGAATTGACTGTCCATGTTTTTGTTTACAGAATGTCGATCTGATTTCAAGACAAATCGTTAGACACGAAAGGGAAAAATTAAAGTTATTTTCACACTTATGACAATGACAGTAGAGGGGGTTATCTTAAATACTCGGATATAAGTCAACTGTACTGTCAACACAGAATTCCTGTGCTAGAAAACTCTAACCACACAAAGTGAATGTGTACATAGTTCATAATAATGGATTAATACTATTATTTGTTAAAATGAATAAATGTTTTATTGAAATTGTTAATAAACGATAAAAAAATTCAAAGAAGTCTCATTAAGAATTTATCGATATATGTATTATATATACATTGGATATACCTCTGTAGATACATGTACCTCTCTCCTATTTTTACCACTAACTTATTTCACGGAAGTGAGACTTTGGAATGAGTAGTATTTCACGTCTAACAGAAAACTCAGGAAAATTAATATTCATAATTAATTATTTAATACTTATGTTAAATATTAAAGAAAACCAAACCTATACTCTAAAAAAGAATTACATAATTATATTATGAAATTGTAGATCGTGGTAATTTAACTACCATTTCAACCCTCATACCATCGTACATACGATCAACAACAATCAGTCTTATCCTCTCATCTCTATTTTAATTCAATTTTAGAATCTGGATCCTAACCTACGACAAATAAGTCAACAGAGTGTACACTTTCGACGGTAAAGATAGTAGAAGAAAGTATAGTCCCGGAAACTGGTAAAAGAGGAGGACGAGAAGTGTATGGCTCAACACTCAAGGAAGGTACTATTTTATTAATTGAAGGGACCACCGAGTCTGCCTTTCGCAGACAGATGTTACACCCTCTGGACCCAAGCTAGGGACCCAACCCTTCAAGGGACCTCTTCCTTTACCGTTGGGTGAGGTCATGAGAACGGATCTTTTAGGGTACCTGCCTCCTCGGACCACAGGTACCCCAACGTTTCTCAACCTGTGCTGACTCGCTGAAGTGAGTGAAGGTACTATTTTATCCTGTTTATAGGGAGTTGAAATACAATGACCCAGTTTTGACCAGTAAAGGACTAAAGTGAAAATTTCTGTCTAAGGTCATTATACCGAAGAAGTGAACTGAGTGTGAAATAATAACGACAGGAGGACTTGCATCATTGTTTCGAGTATCAGATAAACTTGATAGGCTACTTGTGATGTATGGAATAAGGAATTTGTCCATAAACATTTAAATCTCCCGTACCTCCGTTACCTAAGACGTGGGTGGGGAGGGAGATTGTAGGTAGGGATGGGTTTGTAATTTATATTTGTACGACTCGTGTGGTTGTGTATGTAGGGATAAATTTCTCAGATCGAAGGTCCAATCTTACGACACAAGGTGTAGTAACTAGAAGGAGGTCGCTAATTAAGACTAATACGTGGATCACTCGTTAGCCCTTTACAAACACCTAGCAGAAAGCCTATTTTTGTTACTTAGTAATGTTCTATTACAATCGTAGGTCTTTGGATTGACGTTGGCCCAACACGCCGACAGGATTGTCTTAAGTGCTCGGGGCGGACACTCCTTGGTCGTCTTCCTTGCGCTCTCTAATCTGTCACTACAGAAGCTGGCGGTCGCAACCCCTAATCTTTGTGAGGCGCCAATTTTAGAAAAGAAGAGGTTCCTCACCTCCGCCCACATTAGAGCGTTTCGCTGTGGAGTCGCGTTCCGTGCGGCCCTATGGCCCCTCGGATTTATGGCAGTGGTACGTTGGCTGGCCGTGCGCCAACAGTACCTCTGGCCGACCGCTGAGGATGTCGGACCGACTTGACGACGACGGAAGCGGGATTGGCCCCGTTCTACGAAGCGCCCCCGACATTTCGGAGACTCTCCGCTTTTGTGAACTAGCTGGCGGAGTCGACCGTTGTTCTGGTTCGCGACTCGTCGTGGTAGATGGAAGACGCTCTCTACCCGGGGTGGCGGAAAGACGACTCTCTCCTCCTTGGCCTTTTGTCCCTAAAGGCTCATTGATGGCGGGGGTTGAGCAGAGCCGAAGATCGGTCCGCCTGGGCGGGTAAGGGGGATCTGGGTGGAACACACATCGATGAGCGACGCCTGGGAGTGGGCGCTCACAAGGTCTGAAATTTCTGCACGCGTAACGGCTCGTTTTATCATAAACAATCTTTTCAAGGCAATAACCTCCAATTCCGAGCTTTAGCATAGGTCGAGAAGATTCTACTACCGGGAACTAGAAGCCCGAACCTTTGTGTCGTCCAAAATAAACTCATATACCAAACGAAAATACATTTAAGAGCCTAGGTAATCGTCAGTAATCGGGACATTGCGTCTACTTTACTTTTGGCTGGTTAGACAAATGTTCGGCATATATAAACGACCTATTTATTTTAACCTAAAAGAAATGAAAAAACAGAGAGCTTCCGATATTGCTCTGTGAAAATTTCACACCGAATTTACCGCTAAGGAACCTTTCCAGAACTACTTATTTTTAAGAAAAATTAAAACGACTTTTGATGTCTATAAATTAAAAGTGTATAGGACGAGAGTAGTCAGTTTTTATTCGGTGGCGAGATGGAGGGTCTTCAACTGGACCTTAGAAAATTAAAATACAATAATTTAATTTAATTAAATTAAAATTTAATTAAAATTATTATTTAAATTAATAATTCAACAGTACGTAAAATTCATGACTCATGTCTAATGATTAGATACGAATAGAGTCTGCAGGAAAAGGGTGAATGTTGTGAATCCCGCAAATTATCAAATTCGGTCATATCTGAATCATTCATTTTAATTTATGTGAGTGATTAACTTTATATACGTGTTTTGTTTTTGGGCCCTTCATGAGTTAATGATTGTCAGAAATCGATGTGACGTTTCATCTTTAAGGAAGGTCAATTTTAAACTATCTAAAAAGAAAGTTCGAAAATTTTAGTCTAAAGAAAAGTGAACGGATTTGTATCCTGAAAATTTTTGTCAGAATCGACTGTTATGTTAAACAACTCGTTCCGTTTCTTATACCTTCACCTTTTAATCTGACCACAGTTCTTAATTCTACAGGGTTCATCTGACACCCTCTTCCGTTACCGTGGGGTGAGGTCATGAAAACGGACCTGTTAGGGTACCTGCCTCCTCGGACCACCCGACGTCAGGTACGCCAGCGACTCTCAGCCTGACCTGACTCACTGAAGTGAAAGCGAAAAGTGAAAGTACGTAACCTCTTCCTTTACCATTGGGTGAGGTCACAAGAACGGACCTCTTAGGGTCCCTGACCCTTCGGACCACCCGACGCCAGATACCCCAGCGAGCCCCACCGAGTCTAGCCTGTGCTGACTTCGCTAAATCGTCGTCGTTCATCTGACATGAATCGGAAAACCTCAGTTGATTTGATCCTCGACTTTAGAGACAATTAGGTCAATAATTGAATTAAAATGAGATATTTTTAACTGATCCCACAAAAAAAATATTCATACGCAAAAAGAAAACTTCCAAAGAGATCCTTTAGGAGTACAAACATTAACAAGGTGTAAAGACTTTCCTCCCCTTGAAACATTCGTGTATACGACCATTCACTACAACGTTACTAGAAGGTGTTTTTTTTAGTACCAAATATTGTATAAAAAGGAAAAAGTACCAAATTCAAGGCATTCTCATTTCTTTAAACCACAACTCTTTTATATTTCCATTTTACTAGTATTGAACAGTTATATCAGTTATATCAAGCTCCATAAAATAAAGTTGGGTTTTTAATTCATTCTAAATTTAACTCTTTGTATGATGGTGGAGATGTACAAACATTAAAATAACAAAAATTATTCTTTTTTTTAGTTACAAATCTAAAAATAATACATGTTTCCACTTTAGATTGTTATTTTGTTAGAGGACTAAGTGTAGTCACTACTATTAATGTATCAAGTAATACTAAAAATTTTTAAAATAATGTAGGAAAAGTCATTCGTAAACTGATACTTAAAAGTTTTGACTTCATCCTGAGAATCTAATGGATACAGTTTAGATCTTAAAAAGGCGATCTCAGTCTTGGACAAACATCCCCTAGGGTCTTTACTTTTTGTTTTTTGTAAGGGAAGTGGATACCTGGAAAGTTTCGAACGTTAAACCAAAATAATAAAATGTATTTTATCTAAAAAAGACAAAAATAAAATACGGTCAAAGGAATCCTGTTCCCACAAGTCAAGACTAAAAATACATTACATTGTAAAAAACTTCATATAATTGGTATTTAAATCACCTTTATATTAGGTTCACAAATTATATGATTACATATAAATTCTATAAATTCATTATTATATTTTATACGAAGGGTGAAAAATTCAGTATAAGGTAAAATCAACTATTATAAACTTTCATAAAAAGACAGTATGTAATTTTCACTATACATGTCCTTTTGTCCTTAATAGATCTTTTAAGGAGGTAAAGGTCTTCATCCTTCGAAAACACATTCAACGAGTCAACATAGGCTAAACACTGGGGTACGTGACATCGGGTGGTCCGAGGAGACAGGTAATCTAAGAGGTCAGTTCTTATGACCTCATCTGACGGTAAAGGATGAACTTCCTTCGAAGGTCCCGTCAAATTTTCCTCCCGATACTTATGAATCTAAGGGAGTGATTGGAAAGAAACACTTGATGAGATACAGTATTTCTTTATATACCTAAGAGAGACTGTTTAGAGAAATAACGTATACGGAAAACAAAGGTACCTAGTATACAAAAATTATACAAAAAGTGAATAAAATTTTGTATTTAAATTACAGAACATTGTCTTTTACTACTCTTAAAATCTAAATATGGTTTACACAAGTCGTTACATTTAAGACATTACGGTAAGGACAAGATTTTAATTATTATGGAAAACTCGAATACAGTTTTTATTTACAAAGTAAAACCAAAAGATGAAAACCTATAATCCCAGAACAACTTTTTTAAGTCCGAGGGTTCCTTAGTACTTACATTCAACACAAACACAGACACAAATGATTAAATTTCAATTGTTTAAATTCTTAAAAAATAAATCTGTATAGATTTAAATCCGTCAATAAAAAGATCCACTAGACTGTCGACAGACATTACGTCAAACAATGTAAATTCTGTTAACCTTGTAAAAAGACATATTGTTTTTTTACATTGAAATATACTGTAAAGTTTAAATTTTCGTGAATTATTATTTACTCTACTTTATTAACGGTCTAAAAGTCATCTGAAAGGAATACATAAGATTCCTTCTTAAGTGTCATCAGAGATATAGATTAAAATAAAGTTAACACTCTTTTTATTTTTTAACAAGTCTAGGGTCTTTATCTGTCAACTGTACTATGTATTAAAGAAAATTTTAATAAATGACTGTTCAAAAATACGTTTTTACATATAAAAAATCTCATTTTATTGAGATTACTGTCATTTGAGTCATTTAGCTCAAATTTCAGTCCGTATACTTTTAAAAATATTAAAAGTTGAATTTTTATTTAAGATCTTAGGAGTTTTTATTTTCTCTTTCTTTTTATTAAGGTAATGTTCAATTAATCTAAACATGTGAAATATTATTTCTACGATAGTAATAGTTTCACAAAGGACGTTTCTAAATAAATTGGATATGATCTAAGTAGGTTCTTGATGTTTTCGTAAAATTTTAAATAATTACAGATATTATAAGTATTGTTAATTTCATTATTAATCAAAAAAAAGGTTAAGTCCGATATCTAAGATAAATCCGTTCAAGTAAGGGGAGTTTCATAAAATATTCATGTTATTGTCATCTGTAAATATAAAAGATTATCTGTTATTTAATTATAATCACAAAGTGTCAGTAAAAAGGAAGTATAAGAAGAGAGGTGTATATGTAAAGGACCACCGAGTCGTCATTTTCTTTGACGGTCGTTAAATCCTCTGGTGGACGGTTCGTCCTCTGTATCTAAACTAGGTACCCGGGTCTTTAACGTAAAGGACCTCTTCCTTCACCGTTGGGTGAGGTCATAAGAACGGACCTTTTTAGCGTACCTGTCTCCTCGGACCGCTTGATGTCACGTACCTCGGCGTTTTCTCGACCTGTGTGAACCGTTGGTTTGGTGGCGGTGGTGTATAAAAGAATTTTTACAGAGTGCAACGGACAGAGGGGAACAATCGGGACGTTGTCACTAAAGAGGTAGAGTAGTCCTCCGGCCGCGAAGGTGGACGGAAGACTCGTCGCGTCAAGACCTCCAGCGTGCCCGTAAAACTCATGAGGCAAGGGGGCATACACAAGGGGACAGCGTAAGGGGTCGAGTGTCTGACTGAAAGGGAAAAGACATCAGAGTTTCGATCTGCGACGCCGTAGGAACCAAAAAGTAAAGAGTAGGAGAAGAGACCATGTTTAGGACAGATACAATGTAGCAGGGATGAAGAGTTGACACGAGAGTGGAGAGGAGTAAGAGTGAAAGCCAGTTTGAAGAAGTCGGAAATCATGATAAGAGTCATCGGAGGAACAAAGGTCGTGGACGTGAAACGACGACTGAGGAAGTGTAACATCTGTTTTCCAAGACTTTACAGTGAATGAGAAGTGAAGTAGGAGAGGGTTAGGAAGTATGTGTCCGTATAACAAAAGAAGAGATAAAGAGACAAGATAGATGAATGTCAATTTACAAGTGTAGGAGATGTGATAAAAGGTATAGTACAGTGTTCGAAGAAGATATGATGTGACGGGTAATCTTTATATTACACTTCGTGTACATATTAAAAGATCATTGGTATAATATTTTTCATTTTTCTTTATCCTTTTAATCAGAATTATTATATAAAATAAAATTGGGTTATGTATTTTTATACAGTCGTACATTAGTTATATTTTTAATACTCTATCACACTACAAAAAGGGAAACAGAAGTTTTAGATCATACAGAAAATGTGAATGTCATGTAGAGTTGAGTCTGTGACTCAACTCACATAAAAGTAATCTTTTCGAACTAGACGCAAATCTATAGTATTTTATAATTCAACTTTTTATCTAAGTCCATTGTGTATTTAACAACATTTGTATGAAGATTTAAAGGTTTTTAACATCTAATAATCGGAAGGTAAATTTAAATTTATTTTGTTGTAAATTTTAAGTTAAAAAGTCAGTGTGATAGGTGTAAAGTTCACGAGTCATTGGTTACCGATAACTTAACGCGTCATGTTGAGATGGGTTAATATAAGTTGTTTATAAATAACATGACGTAAAATCAACTCTCGAGACGATCCAATAAAAAATTATTTAACTTAGTGTACTTAACGGTTATAAAAAATAGATACTTTTATCATTAAAGTATACCTATTGAAATTATAAAACATAGTATAATAGGAAACATAAGAACTTCCGTCTTTAGCACAGAATAAGAAAAATAATAATTCATAGGGACATCATCCTTTCAAACATTTACGAATTTAAACTAGGATATATACTTAAAACTTTTTAATATACAGGATGATTTTTATAAAGTATATTATAAATTTTATACAAAATCGATAAGTTGTAACTCTTTTAGGAAACACATATTTATAAGTTTCTTTCATACAGAGTTATTACAACTTTACATAGTAAATTTACTTTCGATCTTGTTTGTACGTACTTTTAATTTCATTAGGTTTCTTTCGATCTTTGTCGATAAGTAATTATAATACATTTCATATATTTGCATCTCTTCTTCCAACGATTATTACTTCGTCTTTGTAAAACTTGTAATAAGTATCTAAGAAAGGATTTTGTTTAGACCTTTGTTAATAAACACGGAATCACAACGTAAGGTCTTTGGACTCTGAACGAAAATAAAAACTTCTGGATGTTTCTACCAACTTCTTCCTTTACTGTTGGGTGAGGTCATAGAAACTGATTTTTTAGGGTACCTGTTTCCTCGGACCAACCAGTGTTTCTCAGTCTGTGCTGAACACTTGACTCGTGTTTCTACCAGTGTATCCTTAAAAAGTATTTTTATAGTCAAAAACTTGTGACTTATAAAAAGGGTAGTGGGGTGTTTATAAAGGGTCGTTTTGGATTGAAATAACGGATTACTCAAAAAAGATTTACGTTACAGATCATTTAGGGTAGATAAGGAAAAAAGTCAATTTATAAATACCTATTTTACTTTTGGTACGAATTACTTTTTTAAAAATTAAGGTTGGTGTTTCTATATTATTTATAAATAAAAGATAAAAGAAAAAACTTAAACATAAATATGTCTATTATTTACATTTACACCCTTAAGACACAAGACGAAAATAGTGTGTGACAATAAAATATTTGTGAAAGTTACGATATATCAGAGAGATTCAACAGTCACTTATAATTTACTTAATACTATATGAGTCTCATAATATACAGTATTAAATAAATTGTAAGAGGACAACAAACCGCAAATAAAGATTTATGGACAATATCAGAAAAAATAGTACTGAGTAAAGATAACTAAAAAATTAATTAAAATAACCTCATATCAACAAGGACAATATAAGGAACATATACTTTGAAAAAGAAGAGAGTCAATAAAGAAATCGGATTTCAGAGTAATTAACCTAGAACCTCATTTTCATGATAACGACAATAAATCTATATTAACTGTATTTTGTAATATATTTAAAGTCCATATACTGTATTACTAAGTAACATATACATATAACGTTTTACTAGTGTTTTGGTGTGTTAATATTGAAAAAAGAACACTACTTATAAAAATTCTAAAAAGAGAATCGTTGAAAGTTTATGCGTTGTGTCATGATAATTGACATAATAATTGACATCAGTGGTACGACACGAAATACGAGGGTACTGATTAAATAAAATGTTTACCTTCAAACGTGTAACACTGGTGGAAGTCGGTAAAGAGAATGGAGGATCGGTGGGAGGATGTGTGGAAGTCCGTTGGTGGTTAGACAAGAGGTATAGGCACTCAAACTCCCAAAAAGGAAAAAATTCATAATTATAAAATACAGACAGTGGGTATTCATATCGAAATATCGTTATGAAAACGACTAAATACTAAAGTCGTCATATAGTCAAAAGACGACCTTTGACTATGTGACCTAAGTACAAAATCAGTATAAATTATATGATGTATATAAATTGTCGTATAAAATTCAGAGGTTTCATTTATTTCTATGTACCTTTTAAAACTTTTTGACTCTATAAAGATATTATGATCTTTTTTTTTTCTGATTCAGTGTGTTTCATTCTTTTCTATGTTTCAAGTATCATTAGATAAGTAAGGGTCATTTAATTCTTTTATCAAAAGTAATAAAGTATGTAGACTGTATGGAAATCTTAGGTTTTACGGGACTATATTATATCCCGTTCACTTTGTATCGGAATAAATAAATAATGGAAAATAAATCCAAAGTAAGATATAGACGCTGAGTAAAACTAAAATTGGGTGACAAGAAACTATAATTACTTTAACTTGTAGAAGATAACTGAATAAACATGATGTACACATTTATCATGAAACCGATAAAAATAACCTCATTTTGATATTCGAGAAGGATTTATGTTCCAAATGGGGAGAAACGTTTACAAAAGGATTACTGTATTAAGAAAAAATATACCAAAATAACAAAACAATATATATACACCCGAAAACACACAATGATTAGAATAAAAATAAAAAACACATATAACAAAACTATGAAACTTTCAACAGGAAGGTATCATAAAATCTCTAAAAAAAGACGATTGAAAAAGTAAAATAAAAATAGAAAGGAATACCGTAGGTACACATCAACACAACCATATTTAACCTCTTACCATAAAAAAAATGAATTAAATTAAAAGAGGTATAAAAATGTGTCAATAGAGTCATTGTCGATTATTTATCACGAAGAAAAGTCGGAACAAAGTATTAAAAATAAGAAATTACTCAAAACATATATGAAATAACAAAAATATTATTTAACACTATAGACTATTCCAATTGACAGAAAGAGAAGAGATAATTTCTCCTAAGAAAGTATCAGAGAATGTAATTAAAAAGGTTTAATTAAAGTCTTCAAACAAAGAGGGAAAATAAGAGACTAAGTACAATATGGTGTCTCTTATAAAACATCGGTCGAGTAGAATGCTTTAAAATAATAAGTTATAAAGACGATGACCCCTCTTTAGAAAACAAGAAGTAAAAGGAGGAGTAAAAAAATTCCTCGTCTACAACGAGACAGAGACACTGTTTATCGGGAGTAGGAGGTTTCATTACCAATTAATTTCATATTATTGGAGGGTGTAAGGTGGACGGTGGGGTGGAATCTGTTCCTTGTCTCTAGAGATATCAGTTTACATTGGCACTACAAAAGTCATAAAAATCACACATTCATCATTAAAAAAATCCCCTTTTACTTCAAAAAGTAATAGAACGTTCACTAAAAATTAGACATACACAATTTCTTACATATTTTACTGATCTTGAGTCCCCCCCGGTAATTGTCGACCGTAAAATTAATACCGTACAATTCCTCTCTCCTTCTCTTTTCTTGTACCCTTACCCGGTCTCTTTTTTCCTTCGATCCTACGGAACTAGTTTTTGATGTGCGGGACTCTCGCGGTCCAACCTGTCTTAAGTCTTTGACGTGTAGGGTCCCACATCTATTATGTCAAGGAGTAACCAACAGGGCTCCTTATGACTGGTTTCGACACTTCCTACACCGATGGGTCTACGAGAGCATCCCCGCATTTTGACTCTTTCCTTTTATCCGTGGCACCTCAGAACGAGAGAGTATTAGATGAATGATTAAATCAGTAGATCGTTTATAATTAATATGATTGATGAGTTTATAGAGAAGGGGAAAGACTTAAACGTGGGTAAGAAAATTATTAGAACATACAACTATTTTATAAATAAAACTTATTCTCTATTTTTACATTCTCAACTAATGTCATGGTCAGGTTCCTACTTATGACAGTATATTAATTAGACTTTACAAATATTCCATGACGAACATGGTTGAAAAATGTCATTGTTCTTTTTTTCTCTATTGAAGGTAAGAAAAATATTTATTGGGAGAAGACTGGAAAACCGAGACTTTCCTTATGTTTTTTTATCATTTACAGTCACATTATTAAGTTGGTTCAGACAGAAAGACTATAAACCTTATTTTTTACGATTGAAAGTCGAATTCGACAAAGACATAGAAGTTAAACGGTAGTTTAAAATTATGAAACCTTAAATAGTGATCGACGAAACGTCAATCCAGAACACCTTTCTCTTTAGTTGCTAAACGAAGTCCCTTATGTAGCTCAAGTTTGAGGGGTTGCTCTTTACTTGTTACTTTTAGGTGTCTGACTTCTTCTGCCAATGTAATTTGTCTTTCTCTAGTCAAGTCTACTATAGACGAGATAAACAGTTCTTCATGAAAATCTCTTTTTCGAAGGACAGTGGAAAACGTCCACTACACTCAAAAGGAATCTAAGATGTTTGAATACTTTTTTAGGATTAAATTACACAAATATTATATAACAATACTTTGTACAACTATCTTTTTATTATGTATAAATTCGTTAGTATAAATTAACCGGAAAATAAAGGATTGTATATACAAATTTCTACAGGACAAGAATAAGATTTATAAAGACCGATATAAATTTCCCACTTTTAATTTTTTATTTAAGATGAAATAAAGGGAAAAGTGAAATTTAATAATTTCATCTATTAAAAGTACAAAAACATGATATGTGTACTTGTTTACGGTACCGAATATTCGGCGGACAATTACGTCCTCTACACTCTACGTCCAAACTAGGGACCCGGGGTTTCTACGGGACCTCCTTGTGCACCGTCGGGTGAGGTAATAAGAACGGACCTCTTAGGGTACCTGTCTTCTCGGACCACCCGATGTTCAGGTACCCCATCGTTTCTAAGCCTGTGCTGACTTTACCGAATCGTACTTGTTTACGGTTAACGAATCTCACCAATGTTTCTCAAAAGACTTTCATTACTAATAAAATCAAATTTTACTATTTTTTTAAAAGAATTCGAAAAGATTTAAAATAGAAATTTGGACTTATTAAGTTTTAAGGTGAATATGTATTTACAAATAATTCTTCTCAAAACATGAGTTGATAAGAATTTCCGTGATATTTCAACCTGAACCTTTTAAACTCGTTGGTGAACCATAAATTGAAAAATTGAGAAAAAAAAGGAACCAATAAATGATTTTAAAAGTAGGTGCAACATAAAAAAGTGTATCGACGAAGGAAACGTATAAAACTTTAATAATTGATAAAGGGGTTTATAATAAAGAGAGTCGTCTATAATTGACCCATGATGGTGTAAGCACAATCACATTAAAGATCTTTTATTCCACTGTGGAGACGAGAGTCATTGTTAAAAATAAATTATTATTATTAATAATAATATTAAAAGGAGAAACGATTCTGACATAAGTAAGAGTTAAATTTTTACTTTTTGTATTACTACGTTTTAGAAAATGACGGTTAAAGTAACTTTACCCCTTGTAAAACAGACCTTAAGACTATATGATTTAATTTATACTATCTAATCTAATCTGATCTATCTATTCTATCATAAATACACACACACACACGAGTCAAGGAGTCAACACAGGTAAAGGAGCACTGAGACCTGATATCGAGTGGTCTGAGGAGACAGGTACCCTAAAAAGTCCGTTCTTACTACCTCACCCAACGATAAAGGAGGAGGTCCCCTAGAAGGAATGGGTCTCTAGTTTGGACACAGAGTACGGAGGACTTAACGACCACTTAAGAAATGGTGACTCGGTAGTCCCTTCGGGGCAAATACAGACATTAGTTCGATATTTACTAGTCAAGGTTTAGATGAAAATACCCTTTATTTTTACCATCGTGTCTTTTGAATAAATACATTTATTTGACACGACGTATGTTTACCATTTGTACCTAAAATAAAGATTGTCCAAACCGACACCGTTATCACAAGTATATTTTACATACTTCTAGAATCGATTAATAGTCCTACACCGTAACTTGAGAAGGTACAACTTTACAGGAGACACATCCTTTCTGAAACCTGGTAATTTAGAATAAAATCTCCTTAAGTTTTTGAGATTGTTTGAACACTGACGTAGACTCTTTCTTGCTAATCTGTTCGTAGAACCTTAAGGAACATTATTGACAGTTGTTAAAGGTGAACTCCCCTTCACAATATTCATTCATAGTCATTTTAATACAAACACGAGAAAAAAAAAATTAAATC
Source organism: Capra ibex (assembly GCA_006410555.1). Taxonomy (NCBI): domain Eukaryota; kingdom Metazoa; phylum Chordata; class Mammalia; order Artiodactyla; family Bovidae; genus Capra; species Capra ibex. Next base: position 320,273 of record SJYO01029800.1, on the reverse strand, counting down.
TTTTGAAACTTGTAATCTGATAACCAGTAAATTTGAAGAAAAGAAGGAAATAAAAAACAAAAACAAAACAAACCCCCCAACCCAAAACAAAACAAAACAAAAACACAAACGGAATATATTCTAATCCGACGAATAAGTCCTAAAAGTCTGATCATTAGATACAGTCGGGACATGGAGTCCTTAAAGTCAACAAAATAAAGGAAATGAGTGCGTCTCATAATTGAAACGTAAGACCAGATCTAACACTCAGACTTGATCGTAAGAAAGAACCTTCGAGACTTGTGTCCTAAATACTTTCACTTTCACTTCAGCGAGTCAGCACAGGTTGAGAAACGCTGGGGTACCTGACATCGGGTGGTCCGAGGAGACGGGTACTCTAAGAGGCCCGTTCTTATGACCTCACCCAACGGTAAAGGAAGAGGTTCCCTAGAAGGGTTGGGTCCCTAGCTTGGGTCCAGAGGGCGTAACGTCCGTCTGTGAAAATATTAAACCGAATTTAGTCAAACGTTCGAGTCTCGGGACGATCTCTCTGGAGAGTAGGGGACATAAAAGAAACTTGGCGGATACTTCAGTAACGGCTTTTGAAGATCCTGACTCGGTCTCCCTATAACTGATCTAGTTGACTTCAATTAAAGGGGGGTTGAGGTTTGACGTTACTACGTACAAAACAAAAGAAAATATAGAATTTGGTGGTGTTGTTCTATGAATCCTCTCTTTCTTTAAAAGTAATGAAAAATTCATTAGGAGTTTGAAAGGGTGTTCAGGGTGTTATTAACGGTACGAACCTTTTAACAAGAAATTATCAATTTTAGAATTTTCAATTGACATACTTCTTCTTTTATAGAACAAAGTTGGAAACAATTTTTAAAAGATTTTACGTCAGTCAGAAGGACCTCAATGTAATACTACTCAGGTTAATTATTTAAAAATTTTGAGAGAGTATTTTGATATCTGGACAAAAATAGTGGGGTTGTCACTTACTATGGAGGGAGAACCTTGACAAGATTATGAAACAAGAGAGTTACACAGTGTCTTTTTGTTTAGTCGGTCTCGTGACAAGCGTTTTCAGAAATAACCTTTTATCGATCGGACTCTTTCGAGGTTTCCTCGGAAAAGTGAACTCCTTCTTCCCGTCTTAAAAATATTCCAAATCGTCCTTCACAAGCCTGTCAGAGACCTTACAACCAATTTCTTTAAGATCTTTTTCCTTTCTGAACTATAAACCGTGATCGTGGGTAACAAACCCGTTAGACTTAAAAAAGTCCTCCCCACTCATTCTTTTTATTCCCTGATTCTATTGCGCACCTTTTCATTCAACCCTCTTTATCGAGCCCACCCCTTATTCCTGTCCACTTGCAGTGACATTTTTAAAGTCAGAAATATCACTACACAAGGAGTTTACCAATTACACACTTACCCAAACCATTTAATAGAACAAAAACAATTACTGACAAGAGAGACGGGGAGACTGACGTGAAAGACAGGGGTACCCACTAAGAAGGATGATGGGGAGTTAAGTCCGTAAGAGGTGACAAGACGAGGGACGGACGACAAGGTGTGAGAGTCTTATTGAAGATACACGTAAACTAAGTGTTAATAAGTATAGGTATAGTTAAAAGAAAATGTTTAATTTCTTACGTGATAAGGTGAGGGAGTTTATGATTCTAAAGTAGGAAATCGGACTTTCTTGATAAAGGTCATCAAATCATTACCAAACTTATTCTCTGTTCTATTTGATCTTTGGAAAATTCAAGAAAGAAGTAATTTCAAGTATTATATCGATAATTATAAATAATAGAAAATTAAAGTTTTTATAGTATATACATAGTTATGTCTCTACGAACCGAAAAAGATCGGGTCGTATTAGACTACATAACTTATTTAATGTGGTAACTACCATTCAGTGAAGTCAACACAGGTTGCGACACGCTGGGGTATCTGCCGTCGGGTGGTCCGAGGGGGCAGGGACCCTAAGAGGTCCGAGGGGGCAGGGACCCTAAAAGGTCCGTTCTTGTGACCTCACCCAACGGTAAAGGAAGAGGTTACGTACGTTCACTTTTCACTTTCACTTCAGGAGTCAACACGGCTCGGAGTCGCTGGGGTACCTGACGTCGGAAGGTCCGAGGAGGCAGGTACCCTAAAAGGTCCGTTTAACGAGTCTACAATAATTCTTAGAAAGAACACATATATTTATTATTATTACTTATTTAATTATGAACGACAAAGATTCTACAGACTTCCTATATAAAAGGGTGTAAAGAGAACCTTTATTAGAAGAGTAAGAAACTATTGAACTCATTCTTTTATTGCAATAATATAACGAACTTTACAATAAAAACCACTTATAACGACGTTCATTTAATCTTAAGAGACGAACACGGTTTTAAAATACATTCATTGTATACAAATCTAACTTAAACTGTCTTTTACTTTTAAAAATAGTATAGGTATCAAAAATAACGTTTAAAAAAATATGTATATCCAAAAAGGTTAAACACTCCCTTCTCTCCCTTATATCATGTGAAGACAAAAGTTCTTTGAAAGATGATTCATATTGAGATCGTAAGTACTTTAGCATCCTTTTGTGACTCATTAGTTTACTATCTTATAGATTATCCGACAACCTGGATTCCTTGAGTCTCTTTCTGAGTCCTATTCTAAGATCCTTCTGTAGTACCACCCACACACAATCCGTTTTATTATGGGAGGGGTTATATAGGTGTAGAAGTACGGGTCTTGGACATACAACCCAATGTACAACATCCTCTTAATTCCAGACCACTTTAAGTCTGACGATTAGTAGACTAGAACTTTGTTCCTCTACTAGGATGTGACGGACCCGAGTCACATATTAGCGTCCCCAAGAATTTTCACCTTCTCCCACCGTTTCTTCTGTTAGTTTTCCCTGTGCACTGATACCTTCCTTTCGTGCCTCTCTACGACGTAACGAACGAAACTCCTCCTTTCCCTGTGTGATTCGATTCCTTCCTCCCGTCGGAGATTTTCTTTCCTGTCTTTTCGTCTAGAGGGGATATCGGAGGTTTTTCCTTACGTTAAAAACACCTCGGGAATTAAACTTTGGGTAACTCTGGGTACAGGTTGAAGGTTGGATGTTTTGACATTCTATTATTTCACAACAAATTCGACGATTTAAACATTCAACAATGTCATCGTTGTCCTTTGATTATATCCACTCTGAATTCTACCCGGAACAGTAATAGACGTATCAAGGGTCCTTTACAACTGGTCTCAAAAAGTGGTTTTTGGTAGTTTTATTGACCTAAAAAAAAAGGACATACAAAACCACGAAACGTAAAAATCCACATGGTGTACATATCTTATAGTGAATACGGTCCTAACAAAACTATCGACGACGGTAGAAAGAGTGAGTAAATACAAAGCACTCCATGTCATAGGAAGAACTTAAAGTATATCACAAACATAAACAGGGTAACATTTGGATTCATTTTAGATTCTTATCTATTGTGAGACCTTATCTCGACTGATACAGACTTATTTTTGGTTTCTGGTACTAAAAAACCTATTGAAAAAGTATTCCAAAAGATCCGTTAACCAAGAATGTCGTCATTAAATATTTTAAGTTGTGTTATTGTTTATGTACTACTATAGTATATATTTAGAATTCCTGTCTTTAATTACCGGTAGTTCGAACTTTTAAGTAAAACTTTATTTTCTAGAGTTGTGTGGTTTACTGAATAATGTTTGCTACTAAATACCAAAATTTTAAAGAATGTAGGGAACTTAACTTGTTCATTCATTCACAGAGGACCACGACTTGAATGATGTGTTCTATTTTGTAGGTGTTAATGGTAATAACTAATTATCCAATTTTAAAATGGAAATTTTCATTACAATCTCATCGACAGGTTGTCATATATTCTTACTGATTATTAAACGTTAAAGAAATTACACAATTTTTCGATATAAAATTTTACTACTCAGCAATGCAATAATAAAATGACTATACGTAGGATGACTAAAATTACGTGTTCCATTTTTCAAAGGTGTTTAATGGTTCATTGTAAGTGAAAAATACATAATGTCTTCTCTTTAGTTTTTACCTCTAGCGACTCCTTTTCCAGTCTACTTTGACATTTTATACAGCTATAATTTTTACTCTATCTCCTTTTCTACGGTGTAAAAGTTCTTTTCGTTCTCATTCTAAGAGTCACTTTAAACATAAACCCCCATATAAATTTATTAAAAAGTCAAACCTATTCAAAATAAGTAAAGAGATAAGTTATTTATACACAAATACTTTATGATAATACCTGATCTACTATATCATAAGTTCACTTCTCGTTTCGAGACCTCAGTCTTACGAATTTAGGTCAGGATTATGTCGGCGTCCAACCGATATGTTGAAAACCCGATCAATAAAGTGACGAGGGACGTTGTAAAAAGAAATAGAAATTTTACCCCTGTCAATATCTTTGGTCAGAATATCTTTAAAACACGTACACTTTAATTATATCATTTATAAGTTTATAACGACAGATGATAATATAATAATTATAATTAAGATGGTTTCCAATATAATCCCTATATAATCAATGTCATCAAAGGAATCATTACTAGTAATTTTATTTATATTTTAATTTTACCTATCCTCAATTATATTTCTTTTTTATGTCAATCGATACTCTAAACGAAACTTCATTAGTCGGTGACCTTAAAGGGTCCACCGAGTCACCATTTCGTAAGTGGACAGTTATGTCCTCTGTACCCAAGTTAGGGACCCAGCGCCTCTAGGGGACCTCTTCCTTTTCCGTTGGGTGAGGTCATAAGAATGACTCTTTAGGTTATTTGTCTCCTCGGACCGGCCGATGTCAGGTACCCCAACGTTTCAGTAGGAATCGTTCAGAAAGAAAAGAGTAACGGGGAGATGAGGTGGGGGTACCTTCTCACAACTTCCCTAACCAACATAAAGTTTTGGGACTGAGTCGGAGAAATGATCTCTTGTCAAAAACAGTATGAAGAATAATCACTTTCTTTTAATTCGGATGACACATATTAATGATATAATCCATGTGATATTTTGTAATTGTTTCAAGCAAAATTTTCTTACCCTATTTTAACTTTAAAAAAATTTTCTGTTAAAGTTACTTAATTGGTTTGTTTTGAACACGAACAAGTAATATTATATATAAATTTTAAAATAGGATACATATATATAAAGATAGGACGACGATGACGACGATTCAACGAAGTCAGCACAGACTGAGACACGCTGGGGTATCTGCCGTCGGGTGGTCCGAGGGGCAGGAACCCTAAGAGGTCCGTCCTTGTGACTTCACCCAACGGTAAAGGAAGAGGTTACGTACTTTCACTTTTCACTTTCACTTCAGCGAGTCAGCACAGGCTGAGAAGCGCTGGGATACCTGACGTCGGATGGTCCAAGGAAGCAGGTACCCTAAAAGGTCCGTTCTCATGATCTCACCCCACGGTAGTGGAAGAGGTTAAAGATAGGATGTATATATATATATTACATATATCTATCTATCTATCTGTCTATTAACTATCTTAAGACAGGTTGGGTCATCTGTCATCTATGGATCGGGTACGGGACACCCACGAGGCGTGTGAAGTCTCTGGTATCGAGAACACCTGATATTTTACGAAACACCCACACTTTACTCGGATATGTTTCCGAGAGGTAGAAGTAAAAGGAACCGGGACAGACCCATAGTGTGGAGTTGGATAATCTTACTATTTAACATATTGATTACCAAATTCTTTATAACACCTCCATCCGTTCTCTTGTAGTCCCTATCTTCCTGTAAGATCCGTCTCTTTTACCTTATTTATTTTCTCAAAGTTTTACTTTTTTGACTAATTTTTGGACTTTATTATCTTTGTGTTAAAAAAAAAATCAACTATTAATTCATTGGAACCATTTCCGTTAAAAACATCAAATAGACGTCTCATTACTCTTCACATAGATATCTCATTACTTTTCATATCAAAAGATTCTTATATAAAATTGAAATATGACTTATCGGAAACTTATTGTTCTTACGTAGATTGGAAATTTGGTTCGAAAACAAAAATTTATAAGTATACAAAATAGTTGACGATCACCGTAGTTTAAATGTAACGTATTAGATTCAATACAAACGACCATGAAACCCATGTTTTTACCCTAACCATATAAATGTCATGTAAATGTATCAGAGTGTCATGACTTCATCATTCGTATACGGGGTACACTTTATTCAAAGAAGTATCAGATACTGGACGGTTAAATAGTATCATCGGACTTTATAAATTATACCGGATGGTAGGTGGAATGAAGGATGGTCTACTGTTTCACTTAACCCAACATAAAAAGATTTGTGGTCGGAAACACAATCGAGTCGAGCATATATACTTTCATATATCAAAAGTAGTTTTAAGACAAGACCAAAGTAACTACACTTTTTCGAGTTGAGTTTTTCAAAGTTCAATCATAAAAACAAACTTTACTGATGTAAAACAAGAAATACTTCAACTACAACTTTAACCTAGGTAGAACAAGTTCTAGTTCTGCTATCTAAAAATTCGAAATATTACGTACTCTGAATAATAGAAGTCAAGATTTTTCATAACCCAAGTCAACGTAATAAATATACCTCCAATAATGGACATGATAACTAACGAAGGACTAGATACTAGTGTATACTGGTAAGTATAGAGAGACGAATAAAAGTGAATCGGTGTAAATATGTGGTTTTGTGCACCATTTCAGTGACGGAGAGAAAGACTAGTGTTTCTTCTCATTTGACGAACGAGGCCCTATGGTCACAGCTGAAACAAACTTCCGTAAAGCAGCACCGGTTGTATGCTCTGACGATGGCACGTGAGTGTTCCATCTTCAGTGTCGTAAAATCAGACTGAAAGGGACATCCCGGTCAAAAGTGTTTACCTTACCGTTAAATTCAGAGAAGAAAATGAAAAAATCAACCTATACTCGTCTCTACAATTCTAACTTGTCACACGCATTTTTCGATCTCGTCTCTGATAACTCTTCCACCGAGACGGAGGGTTCTTACCTAAGGATACTTAATTCTAAGTAAAGACATATATAATGACTCCTTTGTATTTTACTGTGAAGTTCAACTTATGAAAACAGATGAAACAAATGACTATTTTTCTTTTTCGAATATCTGATATGATTGAATACTAAGAAGTCTACTTTGTCTTTACGAAGTAAACTGTATCAAATGATAATAAAGTTTACCTGAGTGACCTTAGTTTCAGAATTACGACGACTTAGTGATACACCACCATTGGTCCAAAAAAGACTCTATTTCAACAAAATTATTTAATTGAAAATCCTAAATACTATAATACAGAATGGTAGTAGTATATTCAAAAGTTGTGTTCAACCGATACTGTAAAAATAATAAATTATTATGAGTAAGTAATCTTTCATTGTCACTTCACCATAGGTATCTCCCGAAAAGTAAAATTACACCTTTTATCGTTAGTCAGATATTGGTTGATGTAAAAATTCTCTTGGAGAAGTTTTATAAAGGTATTTTGTACTATTTAATATAATGGAAGGTTAAAATACTTTCAAAATTTTCATTGTCATTACTATACCCTTTTAAGTATACTTATGATATATAATATTTATTCTATAACGTAGAGAGTAATCGTATTGAAAAAAAATTCAAAGTATCCTTTACATAACTGTCAACCAATGAGGTGTTCACGTTAAGTACGGGATAACTACCTGTTCAGTATATATTGGGAAATTAGACCTTTCTATCTCGCCACTTACCTGTACATGTAGTAAGACAAAGTTTGTGTCTGTAGTGAGTAGACGGTTTTTCCCTTCTTGGTCTTGAAAAATAAGGACCATGACCTAATCAGAATTTTGTTTTGTTTGGACCTTAAAATGGATAGAATGGAGTTGCATTAAGACTTTTTAACTTATGTGGAGTCTCAGGTTTACTATGAATAGTCTTATATTGTTATCTGTTAGATATAAGATAGTTTGATCTACTGAGTTTAAGTTCTTTTAGATAGATACTTACATTTTAATTGGTTGTAAAAAGGTCGATAGAGGTTCTAAATGGGTGACCTAGGAAACCTTTTTGTAGTAGAGTTTGTGAAAAAGGAAGATAACTAGTGTTCTTGTATTATATAGGTTGACTTTACTTTTTGGGTACATATTTATTTTTTGTGGTGTGATCAGTTTCGGTCTTCTACTTGTTTTCAACATTTCCTTGATTGGTGTTAAGTTTCTTCTAAGAACCATTATTTCATTCTCTCCTGTTGTGCTCTAGTTTATGAAACGAAGGTCTAAATTTAGAATAACAGTTAACCCCATGTTGTTTTGAATCAAACAGATTGTCCATATTATTAACATACCCCTTCTAATCTGGTTTTACATCAGTAAATAGGTCTTCCGGATATAGAGTGGGAAATTTATGTTTTTCAGGACTCAATAGAAATTATAACTTTCCACAAGTAAATATTTTTAATTAAATAATTTTAGTCTTTTATAAACTTATAGTTTACATTTTAAAAACATTTTGTATTATTTACGATATATTTTTTATATATTTTAAGAGACGATAATAAAACGGATGAACAGAACTTATTACTGGATATATATATATATATATGTTTTAAGAGACAAAAATAAAACGGATAACAGATATTTATTGTTGGATTCCTTTACTGGAGTAAAGAATATTCTGAATTTCATAACTATTCATACAAAGTTCCAGAAAACTTAATATTTATTAAAAATCTTTAAAATGGATACTGAAATGTAACTAATTTAATTAATAAAAATTAATTCCTTTATCTAAAAGGAACGTAACTCAATGACAAAAGTTTGTAAAGTAAACTACTGTACATTGTATGTCCCTAAGAAAGATCAATAAAAAATGTAAAACGCTTGATTACTAGTGGTGTTGGAAAATCCTTTTAGGTCTACCACCAAAAGAAAAAAAGAAATAAAAATTAATTTCCTATTAACGAAATGTTATAAGACAACCAAAGACGGTTTGTAGTTGTACTTAGTCGGTATCCATATATACTTAGTCGGAGGGAGAACTTGGAGGGAGTTGAAGGGTTAGGTAGGGTGGGGAGACAACAGTGTCTCGGGTCCAACTCCAGGGACACAGTACGCCGTTTAGGGTGACCGATAGACAAAATGTATACCATTACATTTACAAAGGTACGATGAGAGAAACGAGTAGGGTAGGAGAGGAGGGGTGGAAGACAGGTATTCAGACAAGAGATGTAGACGGGATTTTTAACCAAGTAGTCATGGTAGAAAGAGTCAAGTCAAGTCAAGTTAAGTCAGTGAGTCAGCACAGACTGGGAAACGCTGTGGTACCTGACGTCGTGTGGACCGGAGGGACAAGTAGTGGTTGAGGGTCTCAGACGAATTTGAGTACAGGTAGTCTAGTCACTACCTAGGTTGGCAGAGTAAGAGACAACAGGGGAAGAGGAGGACGGAAGTCAGAAAGGGTCGTACTCCCAGAAAAAGTTACTCAGTTAAGAAGTGTAGACCACCGGTTTCATGACCTCAAAGTCGAAGTCGTAGTCACGTCTCCCAAGGAAATGAGGTGTAGGAGAGGACGTAGATAATAAATTTTCCAAAAACTACTAACGGTAAGATTGACCATACTCACTCTAGGGTGAGATCAAAACTAAACGTCAAGAGATTATTACTTGTCAAGACCGTACAAAAGCACATAAATAATCGGTAGACACACAGAAGAAACCTGTTTACAAACAAATCCAGAAAACGGGTGAAAAACTAACTCAACAAATAAAAAGACCATAATTCAACTTACTCGACGAACATAGAAAACCTTTAATTAGGAAACAGTCAACAAAGTAACGATAATAAAAGGTCTACCACCAAAAGAAAAGATGAAATACAGGAATTTCCTCAAAAGTACATGTCTTTTACTTTATTTTATTAATAATATATTAATATAAGAATATTACGATATTTGATACGGTGTAAATGTCACTCAAATGACCCCAAAAAAAAAAAGTAGTTCCTTATATATTCATGATGGTTTAAGGCAGAAAATAACATCTTTGTCGAGCTAAGTCATTGAGTCATCACAGGTTGAGAAACACTAGGGTACCTGAGGTCGTGTGGTCCGAAGAGACAGGTAGTGGTTGAGGACTTCGAACAAGTTTGAGTACAGGTAACTCAGACACTATGGTAGGTTGGTAGAGCAGGAGACAGTAGGGGAAGAGGAGGACGGAAGTTAGAAAGAGTCGTGGTCCCAGAAAAGGTTTCTCAGTCAAAGAAGTGTAGTCCACCGGTTTCATAACCTCAAAATCGAAGTCACAGTCAGTGAGGTTACTAAGTCCTGACTAAAGGAAATCCTACCTGATCCACCTAGAGGAACGTCAGGTTCCTCGAGAGTTCTCAGAAGAGGTTATGGTGTCAAGTATTCGTAGTTAAGAAGCCACGAGTCGAAAGTAATATCAGGTTGAGAGTGTAGGTATGTACTGATGACCTTTTTGGTATCGAAACTGATCTACCTGGAAACAACCGTTTCATTACAGAGATGAAAAATTATACGACAGATCCAACCCGTATTGAAAGGAAGTTTCCTCGTTCACGGAAAATTAAAGTACCGACATCAGTGGTAGACGTCGCTAAACCCTCGGGTTCCTTTACTTCAAAGAGTAACAAAAGTAACAAAGAGGTAGATAAACGGTACTTCACTACCCTGGTCTACGGTAATAGAATCAAAAAATTTACAACTCACAATTCGGTTGAAAAAGTGAGAGGAGAAAGTGAAAGTAGTTCTTCGAGAAATCAAGAAAAAGGTAAAGACGGTATTCCCACCACTGTAGACGTATAGACTCCAATAATATAAAGAGGATCGTTAGAAGTAAGGTCGAACCCGAAGTAGATATATATATATCTACTCGAATATATATATGTTCGAACTCGAAGTATATATATTATCTAATATCAGTATATATATATATATAACCTAAACTCAAACAACTTAGTAGGGAACACTGTGACCTTATTTAGGTTGAACTAGCACCACATACTAGGGTAACAACTTAATCCAAATTACAACAACTTCTAAAAAAGTAGGTATAAGTAGACTCGATAACCAGACATCAAAAGAAAAAACATCACAGAAACACACAATTGTCCCATTACCACCGGAGTATCTTACTTAGACCCTCACAAGAGGGGGATGTCAAAAAAACTTTATCAAACTCTTCTATCTATTCTCAACAAGAAATATACGAACCGTTATAGGTGACACTTCGACAGGTCTGGACCTGAAAACAAAAGACCCTCAAAAATAATCTTTAAGTTAAGGTGAAGATCACTGACCAGACAAGTTGAACAGACGAAGAAGATCTGAGTCAGAACCCTCCGACAGAAAAGGATCTTTAAACAAGTAAAGAAGAGGAACAAGACAACGATTCAGTACAGGTCGAGAAAGGCTGGGGTACTTGACGTCGTACAGTCCGAAGAGAGAGGTAGCGACAGAGGGACTCAAACGAGTTTGAGTCCGGGTAACTTAGGTAATTATGGGGTTTACTTGAAAAATCGGTTGGGTTATTTATTCGAGAGGACGGGTTAGAATAAAAGATCAGGGGAATTAATTCGTGAGAATCTTAAGTCTGGGTGTCCAAGAGGAGGTCGTGGACAGTTATGTGTTACCGATGCGAGCAAAAGAGAAATCTTACGATCCGTAGTAATTGTGGTCCCACAGTGTCTACAGTCTTCTCGGATCTCCAAGTTTTACAGGTCCCAGTAAGTGGGTCTATAAGAGAAACGTTTACAGTTCTAGGGTAAAATAGGGTTGATCCGGGACTAGAACAGAATAGATTGGAGGGAACTAACCCGTAAATTAGAATAGACCTCGAGATGTGAGGTAATTGATGATCAGTAGTCAAAGAAGACAGAAGGACAACGGACTCTGACAAAAACATTCGAGAGTCTTCCAGACATCTAAAAGTACGCACCACTAGTTAACGGGTGTGGAAGGGTACTAGAAAAAGACCCCGCATTACCCGAATTGTTATCGGTAAGTAAGGGTAATAAAAATTTCCAAAAAAAAGGGTCAAGAAGAGTCTCCAGACTATGAAAGGTGATCGATTTCGTATCGAGGACGTCACCATAGGAAGTAGTAAGTGGTCACCTCATTCCAAATTATTAACCTACGGGTGAAATACAGGTCCGTGTAGACACAAGGGGAATGGTCAACCTGACTTTCACTAGGATCAGGGTTAATTGTAGAATAGAGTCAAAAGTCTACGGACAGTGATGGTTGACCGTATTCAATAAATAAGGTTTTTGTTACGAATGTATCTTAAACCCCCGAAGGGTCCACCACGATCACCATTTCTTAGACGGACGGTTACGTTATCTGCGCACTAGGTAGGGACCCAGCCCTTTTAGGGGACTTCACCCCTTACCGTTGGGTGAGGTCATAAGAATGTACCTTTTAAGGTACCTGTCTCCTCCGACCGTACGAGGTACCCCAAAGTTTCTCAGTCTACGTGGACTCGTGTGTTTATCTTAAACTACATATTTGTGGATACCTTTCTTCCACGGGCTAAGACAAAAGTAAATTTTATGAATACAAAACAAGTAGTAGAAAGGAGTGAGATCAGGGAAAGGACCTCTTTCTTTTGGTTCAAACAGTCTCTCTTTTCACCTTGATATTTCGGAACCAGGAGGAGGTCAATGTCAGTTAAGCCCCCACAACGGTAACGTCCTTCCCGCACTAGAACCGGATCCATCGCTAGCGGTCGATTCCGTCCGAGGCCTCTTCGACTGTCGACGTCCTACGGAAGATTCACGCTAGGGTCGTTGGGGTCGTTGTGCAGAAGGACATTTCCGGGTAAGTATCCACTACGTAGGGAACAAACGGTATTCGTTTCACGAATAACCATTCCCCTTCCTCCTTTTCTTCAGATTTTATTTAGAAAAACACCATCTATAACGAGCTCGATTAGTCGTGGACCCTTTGACGTAAGGGGTCACTTGGTCACTTCAAGGAGTCAGCACAGGCTGAGAAGCGCTAGGGCACCTGACATCGGGTGGTCCGTAGGTGCCTTAAAAGGTTCGTTCTCATGACCTCACCCAACGGTAAAGAAAGAGGTCCCCTAGAAGGACTGGGTCCCTAGCTTTAGTCCAGAGGACGTAACGTCCGTCTGCGAAACGGTAGACTCGGTGGTCCCTTCGGGGACGGGGGAACACCATTTCGAGATACCGATCGAGTCCTACTTACCTTACACCCTTTTTAACTTCAGATAGTGACGGTCTGTCTCTGTCAACTTTCGAGGGAGTGGTGGCTCGGACTGAAGGGGTCGATGTCATAAACCCTTCGGTGTATGAGGTCCACCGGGTCGCTGTGGTACCCAGGAGGTCGTCGGACACCGGAACTCCATTCGTGAATTTCACACCTCACTCTAAAATTTACATCCCCAATATCCGTGTATCTGTTTTTAACAAACTCACTTCTCACTTATGTCTCATTTATTCTCTCGAAACCTGCCTCGAGACCTTTCGAGGTGGTAAATTTAGAGTCTTCTGAGACCGTTTTCTCCAACTCCTACTCACTCTTCGTGAAATTCAACTCAAGATTACATTGATAAGATGATAAAAGTATCATGAAAACTCTTAATACACTTTAATGAATTAGGGAGGAGGGAATTTTACATTTCATGAATCCTCGTTCCTAGAACAACAAAACAAGTGACAATTGTACGAGTTGAATATCAGGAACTGTATGTGCCTATAAGACATTATAAACAACTTGATATTTCCTTTTACTGGTCTATCCCTCACCTCCCCTTTCTTTTTTTTTATACAATAATCCTTTGGTTTCTTTCTTTCACATCAGTTGATCGTCCCTGACCAGTTCATTCTTGTCCTAACTCCCTCCGTTAAAACGTAATCGGCACTCCTCCCGTTAGGACTGCTACCGATCCTTAGTAAATCACCTCATTACCCTCGTTTCAGGTCTACCATAACCCCATATCTTTCTTACTACTCACTTCTATATCGTTATCCGACATATGTATTGAGAGTAATACTCTTCAAATACTTTTTGTAATTTCATCGAGCTTTTTCCACAAACAAAGTCCCTATAAAAAATTCGATTCTGAGTTTGTACACATTCAGAGTAACTCTATGTCGACCACTATTATCTCATTGTTCCTAGCTCTCGTGTCTGCTACCTTCTCGGATACCGTCCTACGTCCGTGTATCGGTGATATTGTCTCCCTGCTTTTCCCCACCCCCCATAATCTCTACATCCGTCTACACTTATGAACGACCGTCCTCTATCACTTTAACAGATAGTTGTTAATAACTATCTAGTTGTCTCTCACTTATTTCTTAGTTTTCCAAACGTCAGTAACTTCTAATTTCTTGGAAAATAAAAAGACTCTCTCTTTCTTTACCTCGACTGAAGACTGTGTACTGTCTTTAAGTCCGTTAAAATTCCAGGAAAATTCAAACAACCGATACTTAAATATCTGACAATGGTTAGACTGAACAGACCTACTAAAAATCGACGTGTTTCGTCAGATACCCGTTCGATTTCGACTTCTCGACCTAAGTAAGTACCAACGTCAAAACCATCCGTCATTCTTAATGTTCTTTTACTTGTCTAAACCCCGGAATAACTTCTCTCTCTGAGTTTTAGATTTGACCTAATCTTCTCTTCTCTCCTCTTCCGAGAGGACATCCATTTTATTTACTCATTTACTTAGTTTTCTGTTTCTCACCAGTTTTTTTCACGAATGCGTCCGTTTGACGTTTTTGTCCTTCAAACTTAGGCTCTAGTACGGACTTCTTCTCTAAAGTCTCCACCCCGTCCAAACTCACTCCAGGGTCCACACCGGCACGGGACCGCCTCTACCACCTCTCTCCCGACGTTCCCACTTTTGTGTTCCTTTGAGTCGTCGTTGTCGTTATTGACCCAGTTAGACAACCGTCGTTTAGACTCCGGGTCAGTACAACGGTTCCCAACACCGTCTTTTCGTATATCACTCTGTCTTCCTCGATTTCAGTTGTCCTCCGACCACCAGTCGTCCCGACAAGTTCCCATTGTTTTACTCGATCCGGACTCTCCCCTAGTGTCACCACCTGAGCCCACTTTCGTCTGACCTCCGGTCGCTGACCGAGTTTGGGAAAAGACACCAGAGGATTAAAGAGAGTCGGAAAGTACGTCTCGAATCCTGGACTTTCTTAAACCCCCCTAGGATGAAAGAAATACTTCTTTTACTACAAATTACCTGAAAGTACAAAGTGGGTTCTATTCCTCAGTTTCGATGTAATTTTTTTTTTAGGTGTAAAAAAAAACGAGAATCAAACTAAAAGAGAGAAAGATACAGAGGAAGGAAGAAGGAGAAAGTCAGGGAGAGTCGTAAATTAACTCCCTTACACCATAATAGGGTAAAATTTGATTAGAAAGAATAGTACCCATCTTTTACAAAAAACTTCGATCATTTCCGTTTTAAAATTGTCACCCTACATCAATTGAGTATATCTCAGTTATAATATGACTTATTTATGGAAGTACTCATAGTAGTACTAATTATTGACGTATACATTTGGTACAACGAACATGTATACCATTATTTATAAAATAAGTCTAATCGGTAATATTACTTTATAAATCACTGTGTACTAACGTCCTTGTAAAGGTTTTCGTTAATCTCCTAAGTTTTGACTACCTTGACGAAAAAAGTTTCACTACTGAGGGATACTTTGTTTAAGATGAAAATTACACGAGAAACTTCTCTTACTGGTCAAAGAAAGTTCCATTTTACAGTAATAATGACCCACTCACTGACTAGAGAGACTTCATCTCCTTCGTAGAAAGTTCGATCTTATCTTTTGTAACTAAGTATGTTTTTTTGTTAAACCGTATGGTGTCTCCAAATTTAGTGACCTTTCCGAGATCACAAATTTTCAACCTAAAGTCAAAGATTCATTTAACATGACAAAACGTCGGTAGACAAAGTGTTAATTTTATGTAAAAACTCTTCATACAAGTTTGTACTTTTAGGACTCTTACTCTTTATCTTCTGTATTATGATTTCTAGTTTGACACGAAGTTTACGTAGAAATTACTTCATTATATGATCATATAATAATAATATCATATTTCTTCGTTCCATTCTTTCTTTTATGTTTATAAACATTCATCAACGATAGTAAACTTTTTTACGGTTGGTGTTTGATCTCCATACAAAGTTACTATGCAGTTATTATAGACTTATTTTATTAATTCCATATGATTGTTTTTAAGGAGAGTGGTTTTTTTTGGTGGTCCACTCAATATTTAAATTTTCTTTGTACAAGTTCGATCTTTATTATAGGAAAATAAAAAATTTTTTGGTGATCTTACATTACAATTAAAAGGTTTTTAGGTGTACGGACAGTAACTAATTAATTTTATTTTTGTTAACAAATGATTAAAAAGAGTACTTTTTAATTATTGACAATTCACGATTTTAAGATCGGTATGGAACGTCTTCTTTTTATCTCATTCTTAGATTATTCGAAAGTTTACGTTTTAAAGTATTTTTAGTGAAAACTAGTCTACTTTTAATAATTTTACTAAAAAGTGACAAGGCTGTGATTGAGCATAGACTGAGAAACACTGGGGTACTTGACGTCGTGTGGTACGAAGGGACAGGAAGTGATAGAGGACCTCAAACGAGTTTGAGTACAGGTGACTCAACCACTACGACAGGTTGGTAGACAGTAGGAGACAATGGGGGAAGAGGAAAACGGGAGTTAGAAAGATCGTGGTCCCAAAAAAGGTTACTCAGCCGAGAAGATTAGTCCACCGGTTTCCTAACCTCGAAGTCGTAGTCAGGAAGGTTACTTATAAGTCCCAACTAAAGGATATTCTAACTGACTAAACTAGAGGAATGACGGGTACCCTGAGAGTTCTCAGAAGAAGTCGTAGTGTTAAGTTTGTGTAGTCAAGAAGTCACGAGTCGTAAGAAATCCCAGGTTAAAAGTGTAGGTATGTACTAATGACCTTTTTGGTATCGAAACTGGTATCCCTGGAAACAAAGGTTTCAGAGACGAAAAATTATGTGAGAGATCCAAACATTACCGAAAAAAGGGTTCCTCGTTCGTAGAAAATTAAACCACCGGTATCAGTGGTAGGTGTCACCAAAACCTCGGGGGGTTTTATTTTATACAGTGACAAAGATGAAAAAGGAGTAGATTAACGTACTTCACTACCCTGACCTACGGTACTAGAATCCAAAAAAATTACAACTTAAAATTCGTTCGAAAAAGTGAGAACAGAAAATGGGAAGACCGAAGGGAACACCGAGTCTGCCATTTCGCAGACGGACGTTACGCCTTCTGGGCCCAAGTTAGGGGACCTAGCCCTTCTAGGGGACCTCTTCCTTTACCGTTAGGTAAGGTCGTGAGAACGGACCTTTTAGGTTACCTGCCTCTTCGGACTATCCGATGTCAGGTACCCCAGCGTTTCTCAGCCTGTGCTGACTCGCTGAAGTGGAAAGTAAATTCTCCGAGAAGTTAAGGAGAAGTGAAAGAGTTCACCATAGTAGACGTATAGACTCTAACAAATAAAGAGGGTCGTTAGATTTAAGGTCGAACACTCAGTAGGTCGGACCGTAAAGGGTACTACATGAGACGTACATTCAATTAATTCGTCCCATTGTTACGTAGGAACTGCATGAGAAAAGGGTTAAAACTTAGTCAGACAACAGGGTACAGACCAAGATTGATAACGAAGAACTGGACGTATGTTCAAAGAGTTCTCTGTCCATTGTACCAGACCATAAGGGTAGAGAAATTCTCAAAAGGTATCAAACAACACTAGGTGTGACATTATCCGACATCGCATCAGTTACTTCGTCTCATCTAAAATTAAGGGAACGAAAAAGATACTAGGTCGTCTTAAACCCATAAACTAGAGACCAAGGAGACAGTAAAGATTTAGGTCGACCATGTAGACCTTCAAGAGCCAAGTGCAAGACGACTTCGGATCGAACTTCCTAAAAATTATTAATCTAAGACTGATAAAGAGAAACATCATGATTGATATATCAATGAAATTTATTTTATTATTTTGGTAATATGTTCATTGTACCTAAAACTTTTATTTTATATCGTTGTCGTGATTAAACATGTGAAAAATACTCTTTTGAAAGGTTTTCATGTTAAATTTCTTAGAGTCAAGGATTAAAAAGATATATGACATATACGTGATTCCTTATAACGTAAATTTTTTCCTGATACTAGAACTATTAAGAGTTTACATAATAAAAATTTGAAGTTAACTAATAAAACCGTCGTTCTTCAAATTACATAATGAAAAAAACTCATATCAACTAACTAAATCATGTTATAATGGTTATATAATCAAAGTACACATGTTGTCTCACTAAGTTATAAAAATGTCTAATATTTGGAAAATTTGAATGATATTTTATAACTGATATAAGGGACACTATAGGAACATAGAACAAATAAAATATGTATCATTAAACATAAAGAATTAGGGGACGTAAATAGTACGGACAGGTGGGGAAGGGGAGGGACGACCATCGATGATCGAATAAGACAGACAAACAAGGACAAAGTAATAAAAGTAAGTAAACAAAACAGAAAATCTAAGGTGTACATTCACTATTGTGTGTCATAAAAAAAAAACAGAAAGAGACAGACTGAATAAAGTGATTCGTGCTATTAGAGGTCCAGGTTAGTACAACGTCTGCCGTTTTAAAATAAAAAAAAATACCGACTCAACATAAGGTAACATACGTACACATACATGTTCATACACACACACGTGCACACGTGTACACAAAAATAGATATAGGGACACAGATAACTACCTGTGACTCCAACAAAGGTAATAAAATCGAACCGATAATATTTATTACGACGATACTTGTAACCCTACATAGAAAAGTTTGATCACAAAAGTACAAATATAAAAATATGTGGTCCTCTTTTTAAATACCCAATATAACACCAAGAGACAAATGCATAAAACTCCTTAGAGGCATTGTAAAAGGTGTCACCGGTGTGGTTAAACGTAAGGGTGGTTGTTTCATGATCTAAAGGGAAACGAGGTGTAGGAACGGTTGTAAGCAATAAACGTAAGAACAATTACTATCAGTAAGATTGTTCACACTTCACTATAGAGTGACCCCAAACTAAACGCAAAGAGACTAGTCGTCACAACTCGTAGAAAAGCACACGACCAATCGGTAGATGTACAGAAGAAACCTTCTTGCAGATCAACCCAGAAGACGGATAAAAAAAAGTAAAAAAAACCATAACTCAACCCATGCGACAATTATATAGTACCTATAATTGGGAAATAGCAGTATATTAAAAGTTTAGAAAAGAGGGTAAGTTTTCAAACAGAGAAGGAAAACAGTCACTAAAGGCCACGGTACGTTCGAGAATTAAAAATAACTTTATGTCAACTAAATGTTACACAAAGTCTACACTTCAATATGTTTACATACATTTATATATATGAAGAAAATGAAATAGAAGGTTAGATTGTCACATCCTCGAAGGGAAAAGAGGTATGGGACGGGTCGTGAATACCAAACATCTGTAAAACTACTACCGATAAGTCTTGTCACTCCACTATGAGTAAAATCAAAACCAAACATAAAGAGATTCTTAATCACTACAACTCGTAACTCGTAGAGAAGTACACAAAAACCGGTAAACATACAGAAACCTCTTTGCAGACAAATCTACAAGACGGGTAAAGAACTAACCCAACAAAAAATATATCTCGACGTATTCAACAAACATTTAAAACCTCTAATGAGGAAACAGTCAGGGAAGTAAACACTTATAAAAGAGGGTAAGACACTCAACAGAAAAGAAAACAAATACCAAAGGAAATCATACGTTTTCGAGAATTTAAATTAATCCAGGGTATACAAATAAAAACAAAAATAAAAGTAATCCCCCATCTAACTTTTTTAAGAACGACGTCAAATAGAATCTCCCAAGATACAAAAGGAGATTATTAAAAATAACATAGTTGGAATATAAATCCAAAAATTAGGTAAAACTCAAATGAAAACACATACCACAATTCCACACAACATTAAAGTAGGTAAATGTACACCGACAGTTCAAAAGGGTCGTGGTGAACAACTTCTACGACGGAAAAGAGGTAACAGGTAAGAACGGAGAAAATAGTATCTAATCCACTGGTACATACCTACACTCTCAACCTGATATTTCTTTTGACTCGCGACTTCTTAACTACGAAAACTTGATACCACAACCTTTTCTGAGAACCCTCAGGGAACCTGTCGTTCCTTTAGGTTAGTCAGGTAGGATTTCCTTTAGTCAGGACTTATTAGTAACCTTCCTGACTACGACTTCGACTTTGAGGTTATGAAACCGGTGGACTACCCTTCTTGACTGAGTAAAGTTTTCTGGGACTACGACCCTTTCTAACTTCCGTCCTCCTCTTCCCCTACTGTTTACTACTCTATCAACCTACCGTAGTGACTGAGTTACCTGTACTCAAACTCATTCGAGGACCTTAACCACTACCTGTCCCTCCGGACCGCACGACGTCAGGTACCCCAGTGTTTCTCCGTCTGTACTGACTCGTTGACTTAACTGACTGACTCCACTGGTATTTACACACCCAAATAGAGACCTGAAGGATAGGACAAGGTAATTAGTTTTACAGACCAAAACACGTTCATTGTACCACAAAGTATGACAAAACTGTTGACATCGAAGTATCATATCAGACTTCAGTCCCTCGGACCAAGGAGGTCGAGGTAAAAAGAAAAGTTCTAACGAAACCGATAAACACCAGAAGACCAAAGGTATGTTTACATTTGAAAAACAAGATTAGGACACTTTTTATTAGAACCATTAAACTATCTATAACGTAACTTAAACATCCATCGGAACCAATCATAACATCGGTACGCAAGGTCCTTTGTTTGAGTGAGTCTTCCTGTTACGTCTATAACCTCGCGTCAAATAATGTGGCCACCCGGGTTCCGTCTCAGAGGAGAGTCGGTTCCTGGGGCTGGTCGTAAACACTTTTAGAAAATATGGGGTACACATGTACAGACTCGGGTGGTGAGGTTTAAGCAACTCTGAATGTCTTTGGATCCTTTTATGTTAGGGTTATTGGGGTAGTAAGTACATGACACACGAGTACACGAGTCAGTTTGTTAATCGGTTATTAGTTATTTGGGTTCCAATATGAGGCTATCTATGTCTTTTTAAATACCGGACAGACCTCCTTCCCCACTAATCACATACAAAAGAGAATCCGCTACTCATTGGATCTATACTAGAAGTTCAAGACGACAGACCTCCCCCAGAATAGGAAGACAACAACAAAAGTATCCGTGATTTGTGTCTCAAGTCTCAGGTAACCTTTCCACCGACTCGTACTAGTCGTGCTTGTCCGGATTCTACCTCAGGTGCGGGATACTTAAAGAAGAAGTAAGGGGGGTGAATTACGAAAATTGAGTATAATACTCGTAGTGAGTATCCCTATATAACGTGGTACCGAGAGGCTGGTGGTTAAACCCTCTTACTGTTGTTGGAAGCCCAATGTTTCAAGTATTATGTAACATTTTAAGTCCAAGGTGTTTCGTCTTGATAGTTCCGTTGATATTGTCACTATTTATATCAAAAGGTGGTTAGTGGGAAGTGGGTTCTATCCTGACTTCAGGTCTTTCCTTACAAAAGTAAACTGTAACGAAAATGGACCGAAAAGCACAGTAGATTTCGTCAGCTATCTAACGGTCTATTCAGTCCTTACATATGTGTTGTATGTTGGAATTAATATCGTGTCCAGGGAGGAACTCGTCGACATACAGGTTTCGGTAAGACAACACTTAAGGGCGAAAAGAGTAAACCTAAACGAGAAGTAAATTCCGAACCTACCGAAAACAAGATAGATCCTCCCGGACAAAACACTTTAATCAGTTCCGGAGATGAAATTAGTACTATAGACAACAGGGATATTTCCCATGCTTATTCCGTCGTTATATGAGTATGGTAACTGTGTGTCTAGAACAGGTGGAGCGTACATTTATTCCATCTAAATGACCCCGAATCCATTTCCAATCCGAAAACAATGTGACCGTAAAAATAGTTTACATTTGGGTACTGGGCTCAGATAACTGACATCCAGAATGTGGTTCTCTCGTTCCTCTCCAATACTAACCGTTCTCTCTCCTTTCAGAGAAAAAAAGTAGGGTCTTTTCTCGTCTCACCAAATTTGAGAGGAACCGTCTCGCTACTGTGGGTGGTTCCTTCAGGCAGGCAGTGACTGTCTCCGTGTCGGGATGTATGGGTCGTCGACCTTCACAACACCTTCAGACGTATCCTTACACGGGTACTCTACTTTTGTAACAGGACTCAACTTTGTCTTCAATTTAAGTTTTAGTGTAACTACTCCGGTTCGTCGTCCTCAACTAACACGCCGAAGTAGGACTTCCCCGAGCAGGTCCTAGAAGAAAAGGAAGAAGAATTCCCACCAGAATCAGAGAGCTCCCAGTCGCCGTAGGGAGACACGTCAGGTGAGTCGCAAAAAACCCAGACGTACTATACAAGAGAAGTGGGAGCATACTACCTAGGTTCCCTGTTATGGACGGTGAAATTGACGTCATCCCCATCAATCTTATTGTTTTCCCGGGAAAGTGGTTCCCCGATAGTTTAGTACACAGGTTAGAAACTGGGTATGAACCAGTGGTTCGTATTTAAGTACTTAGGCAAGGGGTTCCCCCTTACCGTGGGAAAGAACATGTTTGAATCAATGGGTTAAACAATGGAATGGGTCAAGGTAGACGACACTTTAGGATAAGGGGGACTGGACTCCGTTTAAACAACTGTGGACCAAATAATACCCTTCCCCGGAGGGTATGTGTTAAAGCATACCTCTTATCGGAACCCTGACACCCCAGTGGGACTCAGACTCGTCTTGGTAGCCTTCGTTCAGGTGACTCCTCGTGAACCTCTCAGAGAAATTACAGGCCAACCAAGTGAGGTGGTAGAGTCTTGAGACCCGGATATACGTCAAACGTCAAAGGAAAACTACAAATTTCAAAACGAATGAACGACATGATTTAGTCGATGTTTTCGGCCGAGTAACAGACTTGGTTACGACCATCCTTCAGGTTTAGACCCTTGATAAAGGGATTCGTCCGTGGCCCGATGAAGACTACGAGAAAGTCAGGTCCGTCCTTTTCGAAGATGGGTAGGGCTCTTGCATGTATGGTATTAGTCGTCCATTCCCACCACAGCCACTCCAAAGCAAAGTCACTTCAGGTGAGGGTCCACAAGTTTCCCGTCACACGGAAAGTCGACTTATGGGCCTCCAAAAACAGACTTATGGCTCTCCGTCGTAATTGGACACTCGTCCGTCGTACCGGATCCACACAGCAAACCACACAAACCGAATGGTCTAGCACACGGTCGAGGAGGCCATGGTTATTAAACGGTGAACCGTTAAGGGTGGTAGGAAAAGTCAGAACTACCGGGGAAGGCGAAACCGATTGGAGTGTCGGCAACAGGAACAAAATAGTCCGACCACGGTAGTCATATATCCTGGGTTGATCCCAAACCTTGGAACACAGGAAGAAATTTTGTTTGGGGTCTATGGAATGGCGGAGGAACGTCTAGACACGGAAGAAGAAGTTGTGGGCCATTGGACGAAGGTAGTCGTCGACCTCGTCACGAAAACAGGGAAGGGTCGTGAAAAGGAACCAGAGTCGTCGGTCGTCGTCCAGTAGGTGTATAACATCCTCGGTTGTAGGTGTGAGAAGACCTACCTTTCTCAGGTCCAGTCTTCGGTTCCAAAGAGGTTTTTACCGACCCCTCAAGAATTTGGGAACACCCCCTCAGGTCTACTCGACAACGAACCACGGGGGCTGACCTAGAAGGGTAAGTTTCCGTTTGTACCCGACACTGCGACCCCGCTCCGCATACGTCTTCCGTAGAAACTATAGATCCGCTCATATTTGAAACCAGGAGCCGCCCTCCTCCGATTCATTCCATATCCCCAAACCTTTTCACCCCACATTTCAGTGTCATCGGACCAACTGATCGGACTCTAGGACATGTCCGGAAATCAGGACAGAAGGAAGGAAAAACTGACCGTCCTAACCGCATAAGGTTCGGCTGACCGTGAGATGATCTTACGGGCGAACGAAGTTAGATAACTACACTCCGAAAGATTGGCCCTACCACGGACCAAACTCAAGATAATAGTGACCCCGAACTACAAATCGGTCGGACCCCCTTCCCTCCCAACAGAAGGCGGGTCTGGAGTCCCTTATTAACTCAATTGAGAAGGTCGGGTGGGCCAAGACGGAAGTCTCCGAGTACGTTAGAGGTGACTAGAACCCCCCCAGAACTCTCTCTCTCGTTTATTCAGTATCACAGGTAGGCCTTCCACCCGGAGAGGGGTCCCCCCTTTCAGTTAACACGAGGATCAAACCTCTCGTTCAGAGAAGGGTTGTCCCCATGATCCATGAGTCCTTACATCTCCTTAAGTACTTAGAGAACCATGGGAGGGTAGACTGTAAAAGACCCGACCGTTTTGTTAAATTAGTAGAGGAGAGGGCTATGGAGTCAATGTCGCCATCAGAAAAACCTGTCACCACGGTATCCTAAACAATGACGGTTGTCAAGACGAGGACATAGGTGGTACTCCAGTTACAAAACCAGGGGGTGAAAATTCCAAGTGTACCCAAGAGACCCTAGACTATAGAGACTCGGGTCCGACGACGACGACGATTCAGTGAAGTCAACACAGGGTGAGACACGTTGGGGTATCTACCGTCGGGTGGTCCGAGGAGTGTCGGGATAAATTAAAGGTTCAGTCGTTTGGGTGTTGACGCCCTCGAATGAGAAGGAAGGAACGGAATCCCGTAAGTAAGAAGGTCACCGGTTTTCGAACCGTGGTTGCCACTACTGGGTCTCTCTACAATACCCCTCCCTCCACCCACCCCCCAAGTACAAACCCTTGCGTATATGTGGGCACCACCTAAGTACAGTTACACACCGTTTTGGTAATGTCATCACATTTCATTTTATTTCCTTTTTTTTTCTTTTTTCTTTTTTTGCGAACCGTGGTCCGTGTGACCAAACCGACATTACCCCGGGCCCCACAGGCAACCCTGACCAACTTCCTGACAGGACAGGGACCCCGTCTCCTCCAAAAGGCCTCTCGGGCTCTATCTGAAAGGGTCTCATCATCGATCGTAACGTTTAGAGAAGAGACTAGAGAAAGTAAGGGAGTCCGAGAGACCGTCTCATGTCAAGTCAAGTTGGCGAGTCAGTACAGGCTGAGAAACGCTGGGGTACTTAGCGTGGTGCGGTCCGGAGGGACAGGTAGTGGTTAAGGGCCTCAAGTGAGTCTGAGTGCAGGTAGCTCAGTCACTACGGTAGGTTGTTAGAGTAGGAGACAGTAGGAGAAGAGGAGGACGGGGGTTAGGGAGGGTCGTAGTCTCAGAAAAGGTTACTGAGTTGCGAAGTGTGCTCCCCCGGTTTCATGACCTCAACGTGGAAATCGTAGTAATGAAGGTTTCTTTAGGGTCCCGACTAGAGGAAGTCTTACCTGTCCAACCTAGAGGAACGTCAGGTTCCCTGGGAGTTCTCAGAAGAGGTTGTGGCGTCAAGTTTTCGTAGTTAAGAAGCCACGAGTCGGAGGAAGTGTCAGGTTGAGAGTGTAGGTATGTACTGGTGTCCTTTTTGGTATCGGAACTGATCTGCCTGGAATCATCCGTTTCATTACAGAGACGAAAACTTATACGATAGATCCAACCAGTATTGGAAAGAAGGTTCCTCATTCGCAGAAAATTAAAGTACCGACGTCAGTGGTAGACGTCACTAAAAACCTCGGGGGGTTTTATTTCAGACTGTGACAAAGGTGACAAAGGGGTAGATAAAGGGTACTTCACTACCCTGGCCTACAGTACTAGAAGTAAAAGACTTACAACTCGAAATTCGGTTGAAAAAGTGAGAGGAAGAAAGTGAAAGTAGTTCTCCGCAAAATCGATGAGAAGTGAAAGACGGTATTCCCACCACTGTAGACGTATAGACTCCAATAACTATAAAGAGGTCTGTTAGAACTAAGGTCGAACACAAAGAAGGTCAGGTCGTAAAGAGTACTACATGAGACGTATATCCAATTTATTCGTCCCACTGTTATATGTCGGAACTACATGAGGAAAAGGATAAACCTTGGTCAGACAATAAGGTACAGGTTAAGATTGACAACGAAGGACTGGACGTATGTCTAAAGAGTTCTCCGTCCAGTCCACCAGACTATAAGGGTAGAGAAAGTCTTAGAAGGTGTCAAATAACGTTAGGTGTGTCAATTTCCGAAACCGTATTAGTTATTTCGTCTATATATAAAAAAAGACCTTGAGAGAACGAAAAAGGTACTAGGTCGTCTTCAACTGTTAAACTAGAGACCAAGGAGACGGAAAAGATTTTGGTCGAACCTGTAGTCCTTCAAGGGCCAAGTGCATAACGACTTCGGACCGAACCTCTTAAAACTCGTAATGAAATGATCGTACACTCTACTCACGTTAACACGCCATCAAACTCGTAAGAAACCGTAACGGAAAGAAACCTTGACCTTACTTTTGACTGGAAAAGGTCAGGACCCCGGTGACGCCTCAAAAGGTTTAAACGACCGTATAACTCACGTCGTGAAAGTGTCGTAGTAGAAAGTCCTAAAGTTTATCGAGTTGACCTTAAGGTAGTGGAGGTGATCGAAACGAGCATCGTTACGAAAGATTCCGGATGAACTGAAGTATAAGGTCCTACAGACCGAGATCCACTCACTAGTGTGGTAGCACTAATAGAACCAGTACTTCTAGAAAAAACATGTCAAGAAGACACATAAGAACGGTGGAGAAGAATTATAGAAGACGAAGACAATCCAGGTATGGTAAAGACAGGAAATAGCTCGGGTAGAAACGTACTTTACAAGGGAACCATAGAGATTAAAAGAACTTCTCTAGAGATCAAAAAGGGTAAGACAACAAAAGGTGATAAAGGAACGTAACTAGCGACTTCTTCCGAAAGAATAGAGAAGAACGATAAGAAACCTTGAGACGTAAGTCTACGAATATAGAAAGGAAAAGAGGAAACGAAAAGTGGAGAGAAGAAAAGTGTCGATAAACATTCCGGAGGGGTCTGTCGGTAAAACAAAAAACGTAAAGAAAAGGTACCCCTACCAGAACTAGGGACAGAGGACATGTTACAGTGTTTGGAGTCAGGTATCAAGTAGTCCGTGAGACAGATAGTCTAGATCCGGGAATTTTAGATAAAGAGTGAAGGTGACATATTAGTATTCCCTAAACTAAATCCAGTATGGACTTACCAGATCACCAAAAGGGATGAAAGAAGTTAACCTCAGACTTAAACCATTATTCCTCAAGTACTAGACTCGGTGTCAGTCGAGGACCAGAACAAAAACAACTGACATATCTCGAAGAGGTAGAAATCGACGTTTCTTATATTAGTTAGACTAAAACTACAACTGGTAGACCACTACAGGTACACATCTCAGAAGAGAACACAACAACCTTCTCCCACAAACGATACTGGTCACGTAAAAGAACCGTTTTGAGATAATCAGAAACGGGACGAAGTAAGGCGTGAGGTTCCGGTTTAAACGGACAATGAGGTTCACAAAGAACTGAAGGATGAAAACGTAAGGTCAGGGGATATAGAGGGAGGGGAAGAACAGTCATGAGTGACCCTCTCCATCCATATGGAACCCTCCAAGCCGACCTCGGTCTAGGACCTTCACGACCGGTCTCCGGAGACAGTGGCCCTAGTCTCGGACGGCTCCACCGTCGAGATGTTGGAACCGCTCTCGACCGTCTCTTCGTCGCCGATGACTTCCTGAAGTAGGTCGGGACCTAACCCGTCATTCCCCAAGAGGCCAGAACCAGCCCGTGACCCTCCGTCCGCGTAGTAATAGGTCATACCTCCTCCCCAGTCCAGTAGGGGTAGGTTTAGGACATCTTAAAGGAAAAATAGTAGCCAGTTAAAAACACAGTAATTATAAAAAGGGAAAGGGAAGACCTTTCGACCAAAATCTTTTCCGTCTCCTTGGTCACTAGTTTAACGGTTGTAGACGACCTAGTACCTTTTTCGTTCTCTTAAGGTCTTTTTGTAGATAAAGACGAAATACCTGATACGGTTTCGGAAACTGACACACCTAGTGTTATGTGACACCTTTTAAGACTTTCTCTACCCTTATGGTCTTTTGGATTGGACGGAGAACTCTTTAGACATACGTCCAGTCCCTCGTTGTCAATCTTGACCTGTACCTTATTGTCTGACCAAGGTTTATCCTTTTCCTCATGCAGTTCCGACATATAACAGTTGGACGAATAAATTGGGTATACGTCTCATGTAGTACTCTTCGCGACCTGACCTTCTTTGTGTTCGACCTTAGTTCTAACGGCCCTCTTTATAGTTACTGGAGTCTATACGTCTACAGTGGTGGGAGTACCGTCTTTCACTTCTCCTTGATTTTTCGGAGAACTACTTTCACTTTCTCCTCTCACTTTTTCAACCGAATTTCGAGTTGTAAGTCTTTTACTTCTAGTACTGTAGGCCAGGGTAGTGAAGTACCCTTTATCTACCCCTTTGTCACCTTTGTCACAGTCTGAAATAAAACCCCCCGAGGATTTAGTCACGTCTACCACTGACGTCGGTACTTTAATTTTCTAGGAATGAGGAACCTTCTTTTCAATACTGGTTGGTTCTATCATATAAGTTTTCGTCTCTGTAATGAAACGGTTGATTCCAGGCAGATCAGTTCCCATACCAAAAAGGACACCAGTACATACCTACACTCTCAACCTGACACTTCCTCCGACTCGTGGCTTCTTAACTACGAAAACTTGACACCACAACCTCTTCTGAGAACTCCCAGGGAACCTGACGTTCCTCTAGGTTGGACAGGTAAGACTTCCTCTAGTCGGGACCCTAAAGAAACCTTCCTTACTACGATTTCGACTTCGAGGTCATGAAACCGGTGGAGTACGCTTCGCAACTCACTAACCTTTTCTGAAACTACGACCCTCTCTAACCCCCGTCCTCCTCTTCCCCTGTTGGCTCCTACTAACGACCTACCGTAGTGACTGAGCTACCTGTACTCAGACTCACTTGAGGCCCTCAACCACTACCTGTCCCTCCGGACCGCACCACGCTAAGTACCCCAGTGTTTCTCAGCCTGTGCTGACTCGCTGACTTGACTTGACTATGGGTAAACTTACGTCTAAAGATTTCTTATCGTTCCTTTATTCTTTCGGAAGGAGTCACTAGTCACGGTTCTTTATCTCCTTTTGTTATCTTACCCTTTCTGATCTCTAGAGAAGTTCTTTTAATCTCATTGGTTCCCTTGTAAAGTACGTTTCTTCCCCAGTTATTTCCTGTCTTTACCATATCTGGATTGTCTTTGTCCTCTATAATTCTTCTCCACCGTTCTCATGTCTCTTGATATGTTTTTTCTAGAAGTACTGGGTCTATTAGTGCTACCACACTAGTGAGTGGATCTCGGTCTGTAGGACCTTATACTTCAGTTTACCCGGATTCCTTCGCAGTGATACTTGTTTCGATCACCTCCACTACCTTAAAGTCAACTCGATAAAGCTTAGGATTTTCTACTACGACACTTTCCCGACGTGAGTTATACGGTCTTTTAAACCCTTTGAGTCATCAGCGGTGTCCTGACCTTTTCTAGTCAAAAGTAAGGTTAGGGATTCTTTCCGTTACGGTTTCTTACGAGTTTGATGACGTGTCAACGTGAGTGTACGATCATTTTGTCACGAGTTTTAAGAGGTTCGGTCCGAAGTCGTTACACACTTGACACTTGAGGGTCTACAAGTTCGACCAAAATCTTTTCCCTCTCCTTGGTCTCTAGTTTAACGGTTGTAGGTGACCTAGTAGTTTTTCGTTCTCTCAAGGTCTTTTTGTANTCATGCAGTTCCGACATATAACAGTTGGACGAATAAATTGGGTATACGTCTCATGTAGTACTCTTTGCGACCTGACCTTCTTTGTGTTCGACTTTAGTTCTAACGGCCCTCTTCATAGTTATTGGAGTCTATACGTCTACAGTGGTGGGAATACCGTCTTTCACTTCTCCTCGATTTTTCGGAGAACTACTTTCACTTTCTTCCTCTCACTTTTTCAACCGAATTTCGAGTTGTAAGTCTTTTACTTCTAGTACTGTAGGCCAGGGTAGTGAGGTACCCTTTATCTACCCCTTTGTCACCTTTGTCACAGTCTGAAATAAAACCCCCCGAGGATTTAGTGACGTCTACCACTAACGTCGGTACTTTAATTTTCTGCGAATGAGGAACCTTCTTTCCAATACTGGTTGGTTCTATCATATAAGTTTTCGTCTCTGTAATGAAACGGTTGATTCCAGGCAGATCAGTTCCGATACCAAAAAGGACACCAGTACATACCTACACTCTCAACCTGACACTTCCTCCGACTCGTGGCTTCTTAACTACGAAAACTTGACACCACAACCTCTTCTGAGAACTCCCAGGGAACCTGACGTTCCTCTAGGTTGGTCAGGTAAGACTTCCTCTAGTCGGGACCCTAAAGAAACCTTCCTTACTACGATTTCGACTTCGAGGTCATGAAACCGGTGGAGTACTCTTCGCAACTCACTAACCTTTTCTGAAACTACGACCCTCTCTAACCCCCGTCCTCCTCTTCCCCTGTTGGCTCCTACTAACGACCTACCGTAGTGACTGAGCTACCTGCACTCAGACTCACTTGAGGCCCTCAACCACTACCTGTCCCTCCGGACCGCACCACGCTAAGTACCCCAGTGTTTCTCAGCCTGTGCTGACTCGCTGACTTGACTTGACTATGGGTAAACTTACGTCTAAAGATTTCTTATCGTTCCTTTATTCTTTCGGAAGGAGTCACTAGTCACGGTTCTTTATCTCCTTTTGTTATCTTACCCTTTCTGATCTCTAGAGAAGTTCTTTTAATCTCATTGGTTCCCTTGTAAAGTACGTTTCTTCCCCAGTTATTTCCTGTCTTTACCATATCTGGATTGTCTTTGTCCTCTATAATTCTTCTCCACCGTTCTCATGTCTCTTGATATGTTTTTTCTAGAAGTACTGGGTCTATTAGTGCTACCACACTAGTGAGTGGATCTCGGTCTGTAGGACCTTATACTTCAGTTTACCCGGATTCCTTCGCAGTGATACTTGTTTCGATCACCTCCACTACCTTAAAGTCAACTCGATAAAGCTTAGGATTTTCTACTAC
Organism: Capra ibex; assembly: GCA_006410555.1. Taxonomy (NCBI): domain Eukaryota; kingdom Metazoa; phylum Chordata; class Mammalia; order Artiodactyla; family Bovidae; genus Capra; species Capra ibex. The sequence goes on along the minus strand of SJYO01029800.1, from coordinate 288,949 downwards.
GACACTTTCCCGACGTGAGTTATACGGTCTTTTAAACCCTTTGAGTCATCAGCGGTGTCCTGACCTTTTCTAGTCAAAAGTAAGGTTAGGGATTCTTTCCGTTACGGTTTCTTACGAGTTTGATGACGTGTCAACGTGAGTGTACGATCATTTTGTCACGAGTTTTAAGAGGTTCGGTCCGAAGTCGTTACACACTTGACACTTGAGGGTCTACAAGTTCGACCAAAATCTTTTCCCTCTCCTTGGTCTCTAGTTTAACGGTTGTAGGTGACCTAGTAGTTTTTCGTTCTCTCAAGGTCTTTTTGTATATAAAGACGAAATAACTGATACGGTTTCGGAAACTGACACACCTAGTGTGTTTGACCTTTTAAGAGGTTCTCTACCCTTATGGTCTGGTAGACCGGACGGAGGACTCTTTAGTCATACGTCAAGTTCTTCGTTGTCAATCTTGGTCTGTACCTTGTTCTGAACAAGGTTTAGTCCTTTCCTCATGTAGTTCCGACATATAACAGTGGGACGAATAAATTCAATCTACGTCTCATATAGTAGTCTTTACGACTCGACCTATTTCGTGTTCGACCTTACTTCTAACGGCCCTCTTTATAGTTATTGAAGTTTATACGTCTACGACGACGATTCAAAGAAGTCAAAACAGGCTGAGACACGCTGAGGTACCTGTCGTTCGTCGGATGGTCCGAGCAGACAGGTACCCCAAGAGGTCCGTTCTTATGACCTCATCCAACGGTAAAGGTAGAGGGTGGGAATACCATCCTTCACTTCTTCTTGATTTATCGGAGAACTGCTTTCCCTTTCTCCTCTCACTTTTTCAACCGAATTGTGAGTTGTAGGTCTTTTGATTCTAGTGTCGTAGGTTAGGGTAGTGAAGTACCGTTTGTCTACTCTTTTGTCACCTTTGTCACCAACTGAAATAAACCCCCCCGATGTTTTAGTGACACCTACCACCGACTTCGGTACTTTAATTTTCTACGAATGAGGAACCTTCCTTTCAATACTGGTTGGATCTGTCGTATAACTTTTCGTCTCTGTAATGAAACAGTTGTTTCCAGGCACATCAGTTCCGATACCAAAAAGGTCATCGGTACATACCTACATTCTCAACCTGATATTTCTTTCGACTCGTGATTTCTTAACTATGAAAACTTGACACCACAACCTCTTCTGAGAACTCTCAGGGAACCTGACGTTCCTCTAGGTTGGTCAGGTAGAATTTCCAGTAACCAGGACTCACAAGTAACCTTCCTAACTACGACTTCGACTTTGAGGTTATGAAACGGGTGGACTACGTTTCCCGACAAAGTAACCTTTTCTTGGACTACAACCCTTTCTAACTCCCGTCCTCCTCTCCTCCCACTGTCTTTTACTCTACTAACCTACCGTAGTGTCTGAGTTACCTGTACTCATACTCACTTGAGACCCTCAACCACTACCTGTCCCTCCGGACCACACGACGTCAAGTACCCCAGTGTTTCTCAGTCTGTGTTGACTCGTTGACTTGACTGACTTCAATCTGTAGTCCCAAAGTTCCATCATAAATAAAGTTTTACGACCTATAATCTCTATTTAAATTTGACTTATTTAAGTGAAATTTTATAAAAGATGTATTTTGTTTAGAAATAAAAGGTCTGACTTTTTTTTGATATATATATATATACTTTTTTTTATATATATATATATAAAAGTCTGACCCTATATATTTATTTTATATATATTTATATATATAAAAGTCTGACCCTATATATTTATTTTTAATAAAACTATACGTTACATGTAACAAATTATCGATGTTAAGATGGAAAGTAATGTCATAAATCCTTTACAAGCATTGATTCTACAAGTTTATATTATTCGGGTCTCTGAGGACCCTTACATTAATAGACTAAACAAAACTTAGTTTGACAGACCTCAATCAGATCATAAAATTATTCCAGGTGTCCCCAATCTTGATCATTTATATACTTAATACTTTGAAGATCAGTTGGTCTTCTTGTATTCTTCCTTTTTATTTCTGATTTAGTACACCCTTTAAACTTATAGGGATGTCCTGACATCTTATAAATGTTGGTATCGTTTACATCCAAACTTTTTGTCCTTTATATCCCACGTTAGTTCTTTCTAAAACGGTGGTTTCCAAATTTTTTATGGTAAATGAAGAGTTGTACATTTGAAAGGGTTGTCTTTATCTGTCTATCAGTAGATGATATCGTTACACCTCTTTTTAACATAATGTTACAAAACTATTTGTGACGTCTATTAAAATTTTACACTAGAAATTCGAATCGATAGAATCTTTCTCTTATCAATGAAAAGGGGATTCTTTGAAAGGTACACATAGATTACTATCAAAGAGGTAGTAAATATTAACCAAAATAATTATGATTGAAAAACCATGAATTGTAATATTTAACACTAACAGATCTTTAGTCAAAAAGAGATCAGTTTGACTCTTACGAAAATAGTTTTTTTTCATTTGAGTGACCTGTCTCAGGTCAAGGTCCAGGTGTCAAGGTTTAATTTGTCTCCGAGTTTTATTTCCCTTTTTCTTTTGTTCAGTTTCCTTTTTATAAATAAAACTATCTCTATTGTAGTTTTGGTTTCTGTTTTCTTTAATTGGGGTGTTAACCAAATCTCTCGAATGACAACCTTAATTCGACGAAGTGACGTATATATAATCCTATTTCTTTAGGTAGATATTTTTCTTTCGATTTCCCACTAAAATACTTCACATCTATTTCTTCGTGACGGTATATCAAATTGTAAAAAGGTCGTACATCAACTTCCTAGGGACGACGACGAAGACGACGATTCAGTGAAGTCCGCACAGGCTGAGACACACTGGGGTATCTGCCGTCGGGTGGTCCGAGGAGACAGGGACCCTGAGAGGTCCGTTCTTATGTCCTCACCCAACGGCAAAGGAAGAGGTTACGTACTTTCACTTTGCACTTTCACTTCAGTGAGTCAGTACGGGTTGAGGGTCGCTGGGGTACCTGACGTCGGGTGGTCCGAGGAGGTGGGTACCCTAGGAGGTCCGTTCTCATGACCTCACCCCACAGTAACGGAAGAGGTCTTCCTAGGGACTACTCGACAGTTTATGGAGGATTGAGGTAGGGAAAGGAAAGGATATCACGGATGTGTAATTAAAGGGAACTCTTACACTTGCAGTTAGAGAAACCGTCGATTTAAAGAGTAATACTAAATACTTTAGAATAAAAGATAATGTTGGTTAAGGTACACTCAAACTCAAAACGTACTGAGAAGGTCCCCGACGTAGTAAAGACAATTCTGAGGTATGAGAGGATCTACCCCTGGTCCGGGACTGTTTCCACCGATACCGGACCGAACGGGAACCCTCCCCAGGTTTGACTTCACAGATAAAGTTGAGGTCACAACTCCCAATATTATCGGTAACGTAAACACTCTCCCAAGTCTCATGTTAAGGGTAATCTTAACTGGTTTCAATAAAGACCATGGTATAAATAAATATATTCAACATGTTTTACGGATTTTAGTACCTTCAGTCCAAAACAACAATAAGCCAACGAGTCAGCACAGGTTGAAAAACGCTGGGGTACCTGACGTCGTGCGGTCCAAAGGGACAGGAAGTGGTAGAGGGCCTCAAACGAGTCTGAGTAACTCAGCTACTACGGTAGATTACTAGAGTAGGAGACAACAGGGGAAGAGGAGGACGGGAGTTAGAAAGGGTCGTAGTCCCAGAAAAGATTACTCAGTCGAGAAGCATAGCCCACCAGTTACCATAAATTCGTAGTTCAGGAAGGTTACTTATAAGTCCCAACTAAAGGAAATCCTAACTGAGGAATTGACTGAAGGAAATCCAAACTAGAGAAACGACAGGTTCCCTGAGAGTTCTCAGAAGAGGTTGTGGTGTTAAGTTTTCACAGTTAAGAAGTCGTACGTCGGAATACCAGGTTGAGAGTGTAGGTATGTACTGATAACCTTTTTTGTATCGAAACTGATCTCCCTGAAAAAGCTGTTTCATTACAGAGACGAAAAATTATACGACAGATCCAATCAGTATCGAAAAGAAGATTCCACGTTCAGAGAAAATTAAAGTACCGAAGTCAGTGGTAGACGTCACTAAAACCTCGGGCTTCTTTTTTTAGACACTGACGAAGGTGAAAAGAGGGGTAGATAAACGGTGCTTCACTACCTTGACCTACGGTACTAAAATCAAAAGACTTACAACTGAAAGTTCGGTCTAAAAAGTGAGAAAATGGGAGTGGTTCTCCGAGAAATCAAGGAGAAATGAAAGACGGTGTACACTCCAACAACTATAAAGAGGAACATTAGAGCTAAGGTCGAACTCGAAGTAGGTCGGGTCGTAAAGTGTACTACATGAAACGTACCTTTTTCGTTCTCTCAAAGTCTTTTTGTAGATAAAGACGAAATAACACTGATACGGTTTCGGAAACTGACACACCTAGTGTTATTTGACACCTTTTAAGACTTTCTCTACCCTTATAGCCTGGTGGACTGGACGGAGAACTCTTTGGATTTACGTCCAGTCCTTCGTTGTCAATCTTGACCTGCACCTTGTTGTCTGACCAAGGTTTATCCTTTTCCTCATGCAGTTCCGACATATAACAGTGGGACGAATAAATTGAAGATACGTCTCATGTAGTACTCTTTGCGACCCGACCTCCTTCGTGTTCGACCTTAGTTCTGACGGTCCTCTTTATAGTCATTGGAGTCTGTACGTCTACTGTGGTGGGAATACGGTTTTTCACTTTTCCTTGATTTTTCGGAGAACTACTTTCACTTTCACCTCTCACTTATTCAACCGAATTTCGAGTTGTAAGTCTTTTGATTCTAGTACCCTAGACCAGGGTAGTGAAGTACCCTTTATCTACCCCTTTGTCACCTTTGTCACAGTCTGAAATAAAAACCCCCGAGGTCTTAGTGACATCTACCACTGACGTCGGTACTTTAATTTTCTACGAATGAGGAACCTTCTTTTCAATACTGGTTGGATCTATCCTATCACTTTTCGTCTCTATGATGAAACGGTTGTTTCCAGGTAGATCAGTTCCGATACCAAAAAGGTCACCAGTACATACCTACACTCTCAACCTGACACTTCTTCCGACTCGCGGCTTCTTAACTACGAAAATTTGACACCACAACCTCTTCGGAGAACTCTCAAGGAACCTGACGTTCCTCTAGGTTGGTTAGGTAAGACTTCTAGTCGGGACCCTAAAGAAACCTCCCTTACTACGACTTCGACTTTGAGGTCATGAAACCGGTGGAGTACGCTTCTCAACTGAGTAACCTTTTCTGAGACTACGGCCCTCCCTAACCCCCGTCCTCCTCTTCCCCTACTGTCTCCTACTCTACCGACCTATCGTAGTGACTGAACTACCTGTCCTCAGACTGACTTGAGGTCCTCAACCACTACCTGTCCCTCCGGACCGGACCGGACCGCACCACGCTAAGTACCCCAGTGTTTCTCAGCCTCTACTGACTCGCTGACTTGAGACGTAAATTTAATTTATTCTCCTACTACTATATGTCGGAACTACATGTGAAAGGGGTCACGACTTGGTCAGGTAACAAGGTACAGGTCAAGATTGACCACGAAAAACAGGACGTATATCTAAAGAGTCCTCCGTCCATTCCACCAGACTATGAGAGTAGAGAAATTCTTAAAAGATATCAAACAACACTAGGTGTATCAGTTTCCAAAATCGGATCAGTTACTTCGATTACATCTACAAGAAGACCTTAGGAGAACAAAAAAAGATACTAGACCTTTCTGGGTTTACTTGAAAAACCGGTTGGGTTATGTACTTGGATTCGTGACAAGTTAATTGACTCGTTTGTCGGAATCACAATAGTAATCAGAATCCAAATTTCGATTTTCTTAAAAAAAAAAATTTGTCCCCTATACCCTTCCCACATGAGATAACAAAGAATGAGTCTTATATTTTTGACACTGAGGGTTTTATAAACAGTATAAAAGACCCGAAGGGACCACCGAGTCTACCATTTCTTAGACGGACGTCATGTCCTCTGGTCCCAAGTTAGACATTAAGTCCTTCTAGGGGACCTCTTTCCTTACCGACGGGTGAGGCCATAAGAACAGACCTCTTAGGGTACCTTTCTCCTCAGACGAGGACGACGACGACGACGATTCAGTGAAGTCAGCACAGGCTGAGACGGGTATCTGCCGTCGGGTGGTCCGAGGGACAGGGACCCTAAGAGGTCCGTTCTTGTGACCTCACCCAACGGTAAAGGAAGAGGTTACATACTTTCACTTTTGACTTTCCCTTCAGCGAGTCAGCACAGGCTGAGAAGCTCTGGGGTACCTGACGTCGGGTGGTCCGAGGAGGTAGGTACCCTAAAAGGTCCGGTCTCATGACCTCACCCCACACCATCCGACGTTAAGTACCCTAATGTCTCAACCTATACTGACTCTCTGATTGTCAAAGTAAAAGTAACAGAACATTTCAGAAGAGTAACTTGCCTTTTACTAAACGGATATAAGTCGAAATTGTCAGTTTTACACTTGAAACCTCTTGTACTTTATGTTTCTCTTTAGTTCAAGCAATATATTTGTATCCCATAAGTTTATAAATAAAATCATATCCCTCACATTAGTTCTTTTATTAACTTATAAGTAGATGGTCTAATTTATTGTTAAATCCTTCATTACAAAGTATCAAATGGGTTTTATTTTGTTACGTAGTCTATGTAAAAATCTAAAATAATAGAAATTACTTGACAAATTGTAAAAATGTTTAGTAGTCTAAAAATTCAAAGGTCGTCATTTATATCATCACTACCGTATTTATGTGACTTTACACTCTAGGGAGACTCTCTTATGTTTTCTATCTTTGTGGACCTTTGTCTCCCGTTTTACAGTTGAGATCAAGACTGTGCCTTTAATTGTATCAATTTAAGAAATGTTAAGATCATGTGCCTCTTTACTCATTGAGTAAGGGATATTTACTTATGCATTGAAACTCGAAGTGGAAGGACCTTCAAAACTCCCTGTAGTAAACTAGGTTTCTAGGGGTTTTGAAATATGATACATAACTACGGTCTCCTAAATTTGTATGTCTTTCATTAGACTTTTACTGACGGTTTCGTTTCGTCACAAAAATAAGGAGTTGTAAACACTGGAAGCACCATATGACACATAATATTTTCCCGCATTAGGGATATGTTAACGTATTTACAGTATGTTTACCTAAAATGTTTAAGTTATAGTATACATAAGTTTTTATGTATATCGACACGAAATCATTTACTTAGGTAGTCAAGGAACTCCCTATTAAAACGAAAATTCAATATAGGTTTCATATATGTTTCCTAGGTGTTTACAATTGTTAAACACTGATTTTAAGAGTTCCAAAAGTAAACGTTTTTTGACACCACCAAAAGTTAAATTTTTAAAATTCTTTCAACACTTATAAGGGTCAAATAATAGTGAACCCAATTCTTTTTCATCTACCGAAGTCGAGAAATTGTCCTTTAAACACTTGATGAGTGTTTACTCTTCAATGTGTAAAACCTAGTAATCTTTTTCTATTTAATGGATATGAAGGGTTAACTCTTGTCTTACACGTCACATATTTTTTTATTCTAAAATAAGACTTTGGTTGTTTTCATAAAGATCTTTTCGGGAACCCCTATGTAGAAGAGTAAAGGAAATGTGTTCTTACTCACTCACCGTATGGAATTACCGTATGGGAATATAGTTTCACACATAAGGTAATGGTTCTACTATCTAACTTGTAAAAAATTCCCACCCTTTTTATATGTGAATTTTACAGTTTCAGTCATATAATGATATATCAAAGATTGAAGTAAGGTTGTATTACAATAGTTATATTTGATCTGACTTTTTTCTTAATTTATGTGTCTCTCTACAATGACCGTACGTTTTAAGTAACAAGGTTGCACTTTGTGATCCAGATATAAAAATTATTTTTGACGTGTAGACAAATTAAACCGATTGTCTTTCTTTTACGTGTAAATTCTTTCTACAATGGTATAGGAAGATTATTTCGTTCAGATATAGTTTCCGTGAAGTCGTCTCGTGATTGAGGAATTGGAAAAGGTTTAGTAAAAGTAAATACAGTGGAATTTATGTAGAAAGACACATTTTGGTCATTCTTTGACGGAGATTAAAACCTGGAATAGTGGGGAGGGAGTTTTTTCATTTACGTCCATAATTGGTTTTGTAAAGAGAGAAGATACCTAACCCCATCTTATATCGTTTGAAAATGGATCTAGAAATTTAAGAAACCCAATTATGTCTTTCCTTACAATAGACTGTCCAATATACGAAGTCTTTACCAATGTCCTTTTTGGACCGACTTCAGATGACAGAACCCCCCTTTTCGACAAAAGAAAACAACATATAGATAGATGTCAAACTTCGATTTCACCAATTAAAATCAAGAATGTTGAACAAATACACGGAACCCAGAGACACAACGAGGGTAGACTTAATCGTCACGTACTCTTTATTTCGTTAATCAAAGTAAGGAGGGGGGAGGGGCGGGGTTCCTTTTCCCATTCGACGAAGTCTGTAAACGGAAATACCTTTAAAATTCTTTTTACTCTACTCAACTAAAATTAATTTCGAAGTAAAAATCCTGTACTTACTATTAAGTCTCAACTTTCGTGAATTTTAATTTTTGCCCACAACTTACACAAGTGTGATTAAGAGACGATACTACTTTTCTTATATAATGAAGGTTTGGACCTTTTTTCACAATACATTGAATTTTCGTAAATGCACTAAATTATTTTTAGAAAATGAAAAGGACACTTTAACTTTGACAACAAGGGTTTGTAAAAAATCTTACAGTCGTTGTTTTTTTAGACCTACATATGGACCCTAGGATTTCCATAAGAACTGAGAGTTCTCTTTACCGTGCAAAAAAGACCAACTGTAAAGTCTTTTCTTAACTTTACAAATAAAGGAAATCGAGGTGTATAAAATTCAAACCTACAAATATTCTTTGAAAGTTAAGTAACTAAAAATTTTTAGTTCAAATTATCAAATTCACTGAAAAAACTTATCTTCTTTATAGAATTTTGACTAAAGTCAGAGATACATAGTCACTCGGAATTTCTAACCCCTCACCCTCCTTACTGAAAAAAAAATTTCTGATCATTTTTTAAAAGAACTGTCGATTCGAGTGAAGGGGAAAACCACTACCCCTTCCCCCGTTCTTTAAAAATTTATTTTTAAGTCATAGTCTTGTAAGTAAAGAGTCTAAAGATCTATTTGATTGTGGACAAATAAGACACTTCAAAATAAGTTTTTGTTGGTCTCGACCGTAAAGGGATTGTTGGTTCATCGAAGAACGGGTAGAATCCACTCATACCTTAAATAAAACCCAACTATGTTATATGTACGACAAATTTTTACTTTCTTTTACACCAAACCGGAAACTTGAGATCTTTATTGTAGTTAGGTCTTGTAAATAGGTCAATAAAAGTTCATATACGTCACCTCTTATATTATCATTGTAAAGTGTTCTCATTATGTCAAAGCAAAGATTTACAAAATGTCCCCAGTAGTTTCGTCTTCGTTATAAAAACTTTCGTTGAAATCCTCATATGAAAAGTGACAATAAGAAGTCTCAGTCCCGAGTTGAACTACTGACTCGTTGTTAAAGTCTATGATAAAATGTAAGACGTGGGAGTCTATGAAGTTTAAGTAGTGGGTTTTTATTTATTTTTCGTATCCGGTCTTTTTTCGTAAAGAACCAGCGAAAGAGTGATGACTTAATGGTAAACTGATAAATGAGACGAACTCTGTACAGGTCCCTGGTACTCTAACGAGTCAGAGTCGAAGAAGTCTTCAAGTGTGTCGTTAAATGTTATGTTTCGTTCTTATTTCTCGTGCTCTGCTGTCTCTGTGTTGGTGAGAACCATAATCAAATACCCTTAGTCACCCGCAAGGAGAGCGAAGAAGGTCTACAATCAAAACGATAGAGAGAACCGATCACCACCACGAGACGGGGAAAAGAATCACCCCCTATATAACCGAAGTTTTAGAAGTCGCCACGAAGAAGAAGGACCACTGAGAAGGGGTCCCACGAGGTACTACCGGGGTGACGGAGGTAGATCCTACACGGAATTTCGACCCAGGAGACCTCTCGTCTGTCACCAAGGTGAGAGTGACGACGAGTCCAGATTCAGAAGATTCATTTCGTAGAATCCGACTACGTACGAAAACTACTTGCAAAAGAGGGAGAGGTCAAAAGATGAACTCACCACGAGTAAGTACAGGTGGGGTCTCAGGTCTGAGCACAGTAACGAGACCCGAGAGAACGGGAAAAAGTCCAGATACTTCCTCACGGAGTGGACACGTTGGCCGAAGGGTAGTTCTCTGTGTTTGGTCCGAGACCCCACCCCCCTACCGAAAGGAAACCTGTCAAGATCCTCCCAGACAAGACTTTAAGGAACTTCGAGGCTACTTTTCCCTCAGTAATGTTGTCGAAGTAAATCACAAGGTCCTTGTCTTTGTCTAAGGTCCTCCGATAAACTTATGGCCGAGGTTAGACTTCAAACCCTCCCATTTGAGACAACTGGAAGGTCCCCCTACAAGAGAAGGGACCGTAGACCCCCGACCCGTACTCTTACGTAACCGTAAAAGCCATTACAGACACATTTCAAGAGAGATAAATGACCGAGGTAGTCAACCGGTATCTGATTGACAGGGAAAGAACCGTCTCATCGGCTGAATCGTCCTACGTTGACGAGACCTCACCCCTTCTCCAGTCTACAGACTTCCTACCGATACCCGACCGACATATACACGTACTAGACAAGACCTTACACCCTTACCGGTATACGGAGAAGGAATGGACACTCTATGGAGAAAAGGAGAACGCATAGTGGATCTCTACTTCTGTATAACAACAATTGTACAAATTCAACAAACCTGGGATGTAACCCGAGGTTTCTGACACGACCCAAAGACCTCATTAATAAAACTAACTGACTGTCTTTGCTTTGAAGAAGTAACATCTAAAAGTTTAACAGGGCTCAAAAATGGTACCTTTGAGAAAGAAGATGAAGGTGGAACCTACTAAGGAAAAAGACTCCCGACATACTCCTCGAAAACCGTAACTTATTGACACTAAACAGGAGCCAAAAATTACGTTGAAACTGACTTGACTACACTAAATACACTCAACAACTTCAACAGACCAGAGAGAACTCCTGGAGTTCAAATCACCATAAAGAAAGAGAAAAGACACCTCATGGTGTGAATAGGGATCTCATCTTCTCTTCCGTTTTTTTTTTTTTACAAAACTTGAATAGATCTTCCAAAGTAATTGGTTTTTTTAGAGTACAAATAAAATATTTATATACATATATATTTTACGATGACAATCTTATATAGGCCAAAATAAAATTAGATATAAAATTTGTAGTTTGGTAACGAAAGATGTTTGAAACATTATGTATCTTAAATGTACTGTGATTTTAATCTGTCAAACACAAGTGTGTGTAATGATAACAAGAATGGACGTTATTGTTTCTTCATGTCGTTTTTTGGGTTACTGTTACTGATAACAAGGAGGATTATACCGCCATTCTTTATGACACACCATCCGTCAATACAGGAACCTTAGAGGTAAGTATGGACTGGGATTTATCAAGTTTTATTTGTTTCTCTTTTATATAATGAAATCCAGTCTGAAAGTTGACACAGGATAGGACCCACTCCGTCTAATTTCTACACATGTGTCCAGATAATTAAACAAGGGGAGGGTACCGTCCGAAGAGACCCCTACCTTTTATAAAAGGGATGGGGGCAATCCGAATTAGTCAACTAAACGACACGGGTCACTTTATACTCGTGGAATTTACTCCGACATATTTAACGGACAGGAGACGATTCCAGAAGATGATTCACTTTTCATATAGGATTTCAAAACGATAAGAAAATTAGATCCAAGACCTTACTCCTTTTTTTAGAATTTTGACTTGGTTCAGTTCGGGTTGTCAGTGTTTTACTTTCGTTGTTTATCTCTCGTCCGAATAAACAATGACTACCGACTTACAATGTCTTTTACCTGGTTCTACGATTTCAGGACGACAATGTTTTGAATTTTATACACTGTGACCGAAGGTTCAGTTCGTCATTCCTTTAACAACGTCCTCCATCATTTTTATCACTGACTTCAATACGCCATCGTTTAACAAACGACCTTGTTTTTCATAAAGATTACTCTCGAAACACGTTTCTCCAAAACTCTATCTTATATCACTCGCAACTATAATCGACGTAAGTTAAATTTTTCTTTTACATTTCTATCTTAAGAAATTTTAAGAAATTTTTCTTAAACGATGTCATTTGTCCCTACTTTTCTGGTTACTTTTACGTTTTTAATCCCCCGGACTTCTTAGTTTTCAACATTGAGGAAGTCTGTCCTGAGATCTTATTGTACCGCGGTACTAGGGGTATTCGATTCGGGTCGTCTTCTGTCACTGGGTAATGAGAAATACTCTTGTGTATATATGTTACAACACCATTAATGAAACAACAAAAACATGTCAACGATTCAGTACGGACTGAGAAAACGTTGGGGTACCTGACATCGGGCGGTCCGAGGAGACAGGTACCCTATAAGGTCCGTTCTTATGAACTCGGTCAACGGTAAAGGAAGAGGTCTCCTAGAAGGACTGGGGCTCTAGTGTGGACGTAGAGGAGGTAACGGTTCGTCTGCCAAATGGCACCTCGGTGGTTCCTTCGGGGACCTTAATCGAATTGACGTCATTTTCGTCTGATTCGTACCCCCACTAGTCACCTCCAAGACTTATAGGACGTACTTTCATCTGCGTTGAATGGAACTCCATTACAAAGTTGTAGTGATCCTGAATTAAAACGAGTCTTTACACATGTTCAGATCACTAATCATAGTTGACCTAAGATTACACATAACCCCCACTACTCTGCGGACTAAAGGGTGAGTAGAGTTGGTATTCTTTTTCAGGTCGTACTCCGAAAGTTGAAGTGGTTCCTGCGATCTTTCTGATTCCTGTGTATTTCTGAGTCTGGGAAATTGAAGATGTAGTAGATTCAACTGGTTCCATATCACTGTAATTTCCTAAACCTCTTCGTCACAAAACAAATACGTAAGTCTGAAGCTTCGGTCTCACGGACTTGACCTTAGGACCGAAGTGGGAAAGACACACCACAACCCGTTCGAAGTAAGTGAATACAGAGTGACGTGTCGACAGTATGGACAATGTTACTAATTTATTTTGTAACTCTTGTCACAAATCGTGTACTATTCGTGAGTCATTCACGACCGATATAATATGGTGACAACAATTTACTTTACAGTTCTAATATCTTCTTACCCGTAAGGTCATGACTTATGAGAAAATTGACTATTGACTATTATTTTACAAATAGTATAACTCATCCGTTGGTTCGTGTCGTAATGTGTTATACTTTAAAGAAGTTTCTTTTTTCTATTCTCATTGTTGAGATAGACATCTATTGATAAATACTAGGTCTCGACGTTGTCTCCTTTATCAATCTGATATTAACCCACTTTAAGTTTAAGAAGAGGTTTCTTATAGACTTATATACAAAAGTGTTAACTCATTCCATTCGTTAAAAGTGAGGTGTCTTAAGGTTGTCTTGAGTGGAAACCTTAATTCTCCGACTGTAACAATGTAGACAGGGTTTAGAATTCACTTACTGTTGTCGTCTTTTCGTATGTTGACGTACACACACACAATCACACATACGTGTACGGGTTCTCTCCAATCTTTCAATCTTTTAATGTTATTTAAAAGTAACACTGTAAACTTTTATTTACCATGAAGAAATTAAGATATGAGTCGATGCATGAATGGATATTATTATATACTTTTTGATTAACTAAAATTAAAAAACGTGAATTATAAAAAAGATCTTTAACCAAATTCTAAATAAATTTTTTGTATAAATCATTATAATAATTGGTTTAATATCGAAGTCGTGTGGCCTGTGATCGGGTAGTGTTTGGTCAAACTAACATGTCATTGTAAAAGTAGGATTTGACAAATCCCTGTACTCACTAGGAGTATAAGTTGAGGACGTTAAATCTTTTTCCTTTTGATTATGAGTCTACCCATTCATGGATAAAGTTCGAGTGGGACAATTAATGACAGTCTCGGTCTTGATGTTAGTTTAATTTCAATAGGTATAAAGAGTATGCCTGGAAAGTTTTCGTATTGATCTTTAATAGATTATTAGGATGTAAAGACAATCATGAGACTGAGTGTGTTTTAACAAGGGTTGTATTTTCGGTTTTGTTTTGAAGATAAAATCTTTTAATAAAGTCGAAAATATTAAGTCAGTAGAACGTATTTACCATATAAAAATCACCTTTGGTGTAAAGAGACATTTTGAGTTCACGAGGTCACCAGTAAAAATAGTCTTTTCTTTATTGAACCTAAATCAACTCAACTTCATAATTTATAATTAATAAGAAAAAGTAGTTATAAAATATCAACGTTTAAATCTTATCCTATTCTAGTCTGTCGACCGTTCTGACGTTCTATAAAACGTGGTATTTGTTGTTTTCGTTAGTGGGAGACCAAAGACCTATTTATTTGAGTATTCGTGATGTAACTTTGTTTTTGTCTTGTAAGGAGTGCTAATATTACCAATTATCGAGTATAAAGAAGATGACTTTATGAGAATCGAAGTAAAAACTTTGTTTCAGAATAATGGAACGTACCAAATTTTTACCTTCCGACAGTTTACATTTTACTTTTATTTGATATATTTATCAAAGCTTTTTTGATCCGTCGGTATTGTTTCAATCGACTTGTGACGATGACTCTTTACTTACATTTTACAATAGGCATAGGACCTAGTCCCCTACGTGGTCCTGATAAGGACTTGTCGTACTTTATCGGTCCAACGTCGACGGAAAGTCGACCTTCGGTTCTGTGATCGATTTCGTTTTCTTAATGAAGACTGTACTAATTTCTACTTCCTCCCTATATACGTAAGTCGAAAATGTGAAAGGGATTTGAAATGTTTTTACTGTGACTTTCAAAACGAGATAGAACAAAAATATTTATGTGTACAGGTGTCCAATTTCCTCTTACTCTAGTTTCTGGCCTCGTTGTTCTACGACTGTCCACCTTTCGACTGAATCTCGCGCGTCGTCCCTTTTGGTTCTTCGTTGAGTTGAATATGGTCGCTTGTGGGTCCTCCGGATTACTCACCAACGGCCGGGTGCCACGTCGGTCAGATGTACTATCGACCAATCTCATAAAGAAAAAAATTCTACTGAATTACCTACTCTATACGTTACAAACTCTTAAAACTCTATGAATGTGTTGAGTTCTACATCCTAAAGATTCATGTTTCATATATCTATCTAACTATGGTACAATTAAACTATGGTCAATTTAGTCCTTTTTACTTTGTGAATAAAGAGGATTTTATACTTATTCTGGTAAGGATCGTGTGTCGAGAACCAAAAACGGGTGGAAGACAAGTGTACAGTTCGGTTAGAAGTAAACCCGGTAGTGGACAGAATAGGATGCTTGTGACCCCTGTTTGTGATAATAAGTTGTCAGGGAGTAGGGGTGGTGTGGGGGTGGTTACTACTGGATTCAGACTTTTAAAAAGTAGGGATCTTTCTAGTCCTTGTCACACTCCTTTTCTGACGTTTCCCAATCCTAGTCGACAGAACTTCGTCGTTAGAAGGTTTCTGTCACCTCGTCCAGACGATTGACCCAGGAGATCCTAAGGGCGGAAAATGTCAGACGAGAAAGTCGAAAGGGATCCTAGGACGTTTGAGGACTCTAGGATGATACACAAAGATTAATAGGTTTTAGACGAGCACCACAAACGTCAGTTTTCGAGAATTGACTAGACCCATCTTAAGTAAGTATTTTTCGTTTGATTCTTTTAAGAACTAAACTTATTTGAAACGTGAAGTCTAAGTAGTCCATATTGTCAACATTTACTGGGATCTCAAGTACCTTGAATTAGAAAGGGATATATAGACCTTTTTCATTTTATTTCGACTCTAATTCTCTGATCTTCGAAAAAGGTCATATTATGTCATTCATCGTTACGAATCTTATTTTACCCTTTGATTATAGTCAAAATCGTACTGATAAACCTAAAAAATTTCAAATATAAAACAAAGTAAAAATGGTATGGAGATCAAGGACCTTCACCTCGACGATAGGTCATCGGGTTTACACCACGTAGTATACAGGTATAATTTACTGACAATATAAGGAACTGGTAAGGGACCGGTACTAAATGGGTGCGTGGATTTTTCGTTCCGTTTATTTTTCATTATTAGTCAATAGAATATATAGAACTTACGATTGTCCTCAAGCGACTATCAGTACATGTCTTATGAAACATCCTATAAAAGTTTCTACTTTTGACACTGTTGTATAAAAGTACCTTATTATATATAGTATTATATATAATATAATTTATTAAACTAAACAATACTGGTTTCCTATATTTTAGTTATATTTATTTGAAATATAGTATATATTTTAGTTATATTTAAAATATATTTATATTTTTCCCATAGATGAATCCCTTTAGTATGAAAGGTTTATTACAGACTTAACACATATAACTCTATACAGAATCATTCTTACATTAATTTAGGTTTAAATAGTTGTCTACCAACAATGGATGAGACCCCAAGACTAATTTACGAATGTCATACACAAAATACTGGAATAATTATAAAAATAATTTACGACAAAACAAGATCATGACGACCGTACCAAGAAAATCTTGATTTACAGAATTTTAAATTTTTTCATGATAAGACTAAGTAAATTTATAGTTGGTGTCTTCTTTCTTAAGTCATTTTGGTTATAGAAAATACTTCAGGTCGTAATGTTTCGAACAAATATTCAAACCAGATACATAAACCAAATGACTAAGTAACATTACTACAAATATCTGTTTGAACTTTAATACCCTCACTCAGTTGGACGAAAAACTTATCAGTACAATATGAATTCGTCATGTACACTACTTAGTTAAGTTTTTAAAACGGTGACCTTCCATGTACTCTTTGTGTCCGAAAAAAGTCCTCTTTGTCTTTCGTCTTGAGTTTCGTCTATAAGAAGAAATTTCACAGAACTTTGTTAAGAGAGTAAGTTGTTCAGTCCCCTAACTCCGGTCTTATTCAGTTCACTGAACAAGTTGTAGTATAACGACCATTTACCTGGTCTTAGGTCCAGAATGTCGAAAATTAGGTTACAAAATGTCTTGATATGGTGACGTTGTGACACTGAATGTTATTCTTTAAATTTATATACCAGAATTTAGGGGTCAGGACCGTGTCTCGAGGATTTTTGGAACATTAAGGGATACACTATTCTAGGTATTTCCACCTTTCTCACAGAAAAGAACAACTGTTGTTCTTTGTTCGGTTAAAGTTGGTACAGACTCAAATACATTTACTCCACTTAAAACCTTTCAGGGTCACCTACCCCCGATCAACGGTCCCCTAGGTTGACGTACATGGAAAGTAGGGGTGGGGGTGTATGGGGAGACCTCTTCCCTCTCCACGACCTCGAACTTAAGTCAGCAGTCACAAGTTTCTAAATTAGTTCGCACCGATGTATGACACCGGAGGTGTTTTCGGGGATTTGACGTCGCAAGTTTCTCGTCTCGACCACTTGTGCACCTCCACGATCCTTCCACTACGTGGGTTCCTCTCTCGTGACTTCGAGGTTTGGGGAATGTGACACATAGAGAAAGTAGACCGACAATGGTTTCACATAGGAAGATATCCTTTGGCTATTGGATCGATCATTTGACAGAAGGACACTCGACAAGATCGTTCAATGGTTTACTTCTCTCCCAGTGCCTTCGGAGGTGAAATATCGGTTAGTGTCGTCCTCGTACCGACTATTCGACCTGAACGTCAACCGGAGAACTCAACGTCCGACACCCTGGTTCGGAAATTGGACACCCTAGACTGTGATTGAGGTCCATCTATCCCAGAGTGAGTCAAGTGAAGTCAGTGAGTCAGTCCAGTCTCAGTGAGTCAGCACAGGCTGAGAAACGCTGGGGTACTTAGTATCATGAGGTCCGGAGGGACAGGTAGTGGTTGAGGACCTCAAATGAGTTTGAGTACAGGTAGCTCGACCACTACGGTAGGTCGGTAGAGTAGGAGACGGTAGGGGAAGAGGAGGACGGGGGTTAGGAGGGGTCGTAGTCTCAGAAAAGGTTACTCAGTTGAGAAGCGTACTCCACCGGTTTCATAACCTCAAAGTCGGAGTCGTAGTTAGGAAGGTTACTTGTGGGTCCTGACTAGGAAATCCTACCTGACCAACCTAGAGGAACTTCAGGTTCCCTGAGAGTTCTCAGAAGAGGTTGTGGTGTCAAGTCTTCGTAGTTAAGAATCCGTGAGTCGGAAGAAGTGTCAGGTTGAGAGTGTAGGTATGTACTGGTGACCTTTTTGGTATCGGAACTGATCTGCCTAGAAACAACCCTTTCATTATAGAGACGAAAAGTTATACGATAGAGCCAACCAGTATTGAAAGGAAGGTTCCTCATTTACAGAAAATTAAAGTACCGACGTTAGTGGTAGACGTCAGGTTGAGAAACACTGGGGTACTTGACGTCGTGTGGTCCGGAGGGACAGGTACTGGTCGAGGGGCTTAAATGAGTTTGAGTACAGGTAACTCAGCCACTACGGTAGGTTGGTAGAGCAGGAGACTGTAGGGGAAGAGGAGGGTGGAAGTTAGAAAGGGTCGTAGTCCCAGAAAAATTTACTCAGTCAAGAAGCGTAACCCACCGGTTTCATGACCACAAAGTCGAAGCCGTAGTCAGGAAGGTTACTTGTGGGTCCTGACTAGAGGAAATCCTACCTGACCAACCTAGAGGAACGTCAGGTTCCCTGAGAGTTCTTAGAAGAGGTTGTGGTATCAAGTCTTCGTAGTTAAGAAACCGTGAGTCGTAAGAAATACCAGGTTGAGAGTGTAGGTATGTACTGATGACCTTTTTGGTGTCGAAACTGATCTGCCTGGTGACTTCCGTTAAAAGCCTGTGAATCGAGTACAACCTCCCATGTTCTTTTTATGGGAGTGTAAACCACTGGTCTTTACTTTGAAAACTCACGTCTTATCTCAACTTTCTTCTCAAACAGGGAATGTTGATGGAAACAATACATGTATTAAAGGTCAGAAAAATTTTATTATATAGACAAAAATAGAAGACATCACTTGCACACACACGGAGTGATGGAAAAGTCAATGTTACTTTGAAGTCAATTTTCGGAGAAACTCTTATGTGACGAGGGAGAAGAATCAGACGTACTAATCAAATCCCGAGGTCAGGGTCGCGGTTGTGTACTGCTTCGGATTTATTTAGATACTTTAGATAAACGTCCGGTGTCTGTAAACAAGACTCTATCCGTACGTTTGGAGGAGGATCTTTACGTCAATTCCCGAACACATGATCGATGATCCTTTTCTTAAAGAGATGGAAAACCTGAAATTGGACCGATCATATTTCACTTTCGTGGATGTCGGAAGGACGGTGAGGTTTCCCTTTAGGATAAAGTCTTTCCAATAATTGTGTCCTTTGTCTACTCTCTCTTTAGTTCAGGATGTTTGGTCAGATCAGACACGTAACACTGAATTAGGTTGTGTCAAGATGGGGACCCGAAAAGTCAACAGCCCCTGACTAGTAGAAAAAAACAAAAAACTATTCCTGAGAGTGAAATAAATGTACCTTTTTGTTTTGGTTCTCTTCGTCTTCTCTTTTTACGTAGGTCAACGATAAATCCTCCGATTAGACTTCTTTGTTTTAACCATGGTTTTATAAAAAAAACCTTTTATTAGTTAGTGAGAAAGATGGAAATTATATATATCTCTCTCTGTGTATGTCTCTTATGGTACAATAAATAAAAGTACTTTAAACGTATCAAATAATTAACGAAATCGGTTCGAAAATCTATATTCAAATATAACGGATACTTAGGTGGACGTTACGTCCTCTGGGGTTAAACGAAGTACCCAGTCCTTCTAGGGGACCTTTTCCCTATTCGAGTCATAAGAACCCGAAGCGACCACCGAGTCTACCATTTCTTAGGTGGACGTTATACCCCTCCGGACCCATACTAGTGACCACACCCCTGGTAGGGGACCACCTTTCGTGTCGTTGGGTGAGGTTATAAGAACGGTCCTCTTAGGGGTACCTGTCTCCTCGGACCGTACGATGTCAGGTACCCCAGTGTTTCTTAACGTGTGTTGACTCGGTGATTCGTAATCGTGATAGCATTGCTTTTGGGTATTCTCGGAGTTTTATATTTTGTACCCTTACACTCATTTATTACGATAAAATTTTATTATCACTATAGTAAAAGGGATGTTAAAATAATATAATTAGTTTCACCCCGGTGAAAACCAGTGACTATTTCACAAATTTTAGTATTATAATGACTAAATCACGAGATGATTTCTATTTTGTAAGTATATATTTATAATTACAAATTTATTATTCCATATAATTTTAAATTATAAGATACGTTTTATCTTTAAACAGTTAATATGGAATTATTTCGACTTTAAAAAATTATTGTTATCGTTGGATAAAGAAAAAAATTAAAATAAAATTAAAAAAAAATTAAAAATAAAAATGAAATAAAATGAAATGTTATGACATATTCTATTTGTAAGTTTATAAGTTTTTTCAGTTTCATAAGTCTTGGAAAAGGGTATCAAGTGTATGGACACAAGTATAGTTTACAGGTCCGTCCATACACTAGGGGACGTGAATGTAGTAAACATACATCTTCTCCTTCTCTTTAAACTTATCTCGGTAGGTGGAAATGAAGAAAAGGAGGTCTTATATAAAAGTGTGTATAACGTCGTTCTCCTCAATTGAGTTACGAAAGTTTTGGATTTTTGTCTTCTGTCAAGTAATTTTAGTATACATTTCGTGTCTGAGATCAATATATAATTGTTGTTTGATTATAACCGGATTTTATAGATCAAGGACATAAAGTTGGTCTCAATAGGTCACATTATGGTTTATCTATGATCCAAGATAAATTTCTAAAAATTTGATGTTTTATATAGTATTCATTTACGATATGAATTCATTATGACTCTGTAGTACAATACTCGGATTACTAGATTAAGAGAGTCTGAGGAGACTAAATTACAGTGACCTTAGATTTTCCGTTAAAAACAACAACAAAAATTGAAAGATAAAATGTGACCTCATATCAACCAATTTTTACGATACTATCAAAGTCCACATGTCGTTTCACTAAGTCAATATGTATATGTACATAGATAATTAAAAGATTAAGAAAAGGGTAAATCCAACAATAGATTATAACTCGTCCTAGGGACACGATAGGTCATCCCGGAAACAACCAATAGGTAAAGTTATTAAACTACAAAAATTTTTGGATGTTTTGGTAGTCCTTCCGACGGAGAGACTCTTCCTCTGTAAACTCGTCACCGGTTTACTGTCCACGGTAGGTACGTCCCTGGAGTCTCTCCTCGGAAGGTCCGTATTCTTTGGTCCCGTTTGGGGTGTAGTCTTCCCTAGAACCTTACACATTCTTCCTTCTACTCTCGCGTCTCGCTCTACCTTTGTCGTAGTCCGGTGCCTTTGCTTAAGATTAATAGCGACGGTGGCTTGGACCATTATATAGAGGTCAATAGTCTGTCCCGTTGGTGACCGAATAGCCTCTAGAAGACAATTTATGTTCTCTAAATTGGAAACATTTGTAGGATTTTAAGATAGTATTCTATTCGTTTTATCACGGTATATATAAGACATCTGATCAACGTGACCATTCATTACATGATATTTTTCATGATACATTCATTAATATTATAGAGTATAGTTTGACATTTTGGTCGACCGAAATTGAGGTGGGGAGCCAAGACACTTCATTCACCGAAGTGTATGACTTACGTAGACTTTGACTACTCCAGTTGTGGGGTAGTAAACCCTACTCCGGTTGATCTTCTTTTCCTTTTTTCTCAGACTTTCTGTTACTCCTCTGAAAATTTTTCGTAAAAGTATAAGTGTCTTGAGATCTTGACACATTAGTCATATAATCGGTACTCGTTGTACACCGTTAAAGTTAAATTTTACTTTAATAGTTAAATCAAGGAGTCACGTGACCCATATAGAGTTCTCAAGTTGACGGTGGACACCGATTGACGATGGTATTACCCGTCCTGTCTTGTAAGAGTAGACTGTGGTACCGAGATCCTGAAAATTTTACAATCGTCGCAGTCCTGTTAACTTTGTAGATTACTTGTTAGAGTTTTCCTCCACCATCTCTTTACTACTTCCCGTCTTGTATTGAAGAAGGGTGACTTAGATTACTCAGAACAAGTATTTTTGGGAGGTCCCGTTATACTCGAAGTAAACACTATCACATATAACCAATGGTACGAACATTATGAAACTCGTAGGATATTAAATATGGACCTTTTTAAACCGTCCACAGACTCGAACCGAAGGAGTTCTTCGTCTGGGACTTTATTGTGAAACCTTCCTTCCTTCGTGGGTGGTGACTCCCTTACCTCCTCCTGTGTCTTCTTCCTTCCTTCGGTTGTGTCCTACACAAGTACTTCTCCACGCATGTGAAATGCATGAGAAAAGACAGTGACCAACTCTCGGACGGAGAACACTCCCGGTGCAGACGAAGGACCTGGTCCCTTACGGGAATACGTCTCAGTGTCTATGTACGTCATCCTTTATAAATCCGAACATTGTCTTCTCTCCCAGTAGACGGACCCCATAGTTATTGTAGTCGATGTCTTCCATCTTTTTTACGGATAGATTGGTATTGTGGATAAACGACTAATGAGATTAAAGACTGATCAGGGGTTTACTATACCTGGTTTTTTAAACTGAGTGTACTTTGGTATTTTTAATGTCTAACAGACTCCACTAAAATTTTTGACACCGCAAAGAATGACCGTTGTTCACCATCTTTACCACCTTGTTCGCACCTACATGTCTCCTTTCTATGTCGAAAATGTCCCCAGTAAGTATTCATTTAATAATTTATTTTACATTTTAGGATAGTGGAGGAATTGAATCCAGTACTGTCGGAATATATAATGATGACAACTTAGACTTTTTATATAAAAAAGTTATAAATGAGAAAATGAGTTTCAAAAATTTTATAAAGTTTTAAAGGTTAACGAGTGAGGTTAGATGTTTGAAAAAAACAAAGGTTGTTAATAACTGTGAAGACTAGTCAAACTCTTACTAACCAGTTTAGTATACAGATTTGAAGAATTAGTTTAAA
The DNA here is from genome assembly GCA_006410555.1 of Capra ibex. Classification (NCBI taxonomy): domain Eukaryota; kingdom Metazoa; phylum Chordata; class Mammalia; order Artiodactyla; family Bovidae; genus Capra; species Capra ibex. The sequence goes on along the minus strand of SJYO01029800.1, from coordinate 265,640 downwards.
GGTGAAAATTTACGTAAAAACATTCAACGTTTTAAAATGTCATTTGTAATAATAAAAGATATCGAACAAATGGAGGAAACTTATTTTTATAGGACATTTAATGTAAGGGGTAATTGAACATTAATTACGTATTCCAAGACTATATTAGAGAAAGTATTACATGATCTTATTTTCCTGACGGATATTTGTGAAATTATTGATACAAATACAAAGTTCACTACAGAGGAGGTTTCACATTTAATTATAGTTTGTAGATTTATTTATCTTAAACTTATACATGACAAAAATATTTCTCTAATATATTTTTAATCCTTTATGGACTGAATAACTCTCATTACGGCCAACATATCTCTTTTAATAGGTGAAAGTTTTTGACAACATCTTGACATTCCATCGGACATTGTAACGATTAGACTACCAGCAACCCATCAAATTAATTCCGAAAACTTTTGACTTGTGAACCAACTCTAAACCGTAGACCTTTTTCTTTTGGAATAATCGTTTATTTTGTTTACGTGTCATTCGTGTCGTGATGACCAGTCCTGTACAATGAGATTCACTTGGTCAATAAAGATTTTGTAATGATTGTAGAATAATATTACTAATAAAATATAAGTCTAGACTTATTTGTTCTTTACGGGAAAAGAAATTGAGTTTCAGGACGTGAGTTATACGGTCGTGTAAACCTTTTGAGTCGTCACCGGTGTCCTGACCTTTTCCAGTCGAAAGTAAGGTTAGGGTTTCTTTCCGTTACGGTTTCTACAAGTTTCATGGCGTGTTAACGTAATGAGAGTGTGCTATCGTTTCATTACGAGTTTTGAGAGGTCCGGCCGAAGTTGTCATGTACTTGACACTTGAAGGTCTACAAGTTCGATCAAAATCTTTTCCGTCTCCTTGGTCTCTAGTTTAACGGATGTAGGCGACCTAGTAGTCTTTTCGTTCTCTCAATGTCTTTTTGTAGATAAAGACGAAATGACTGATACGGTTTCGGAAACTGGTACACCTAGTGTTTGACACCTTTTAAGAAGTTATCTACCCTATGGTCTGGTGGACTGGACGGAAGACTCTTTAGACATACGTCCAGTCCTTCGTTGTCAATCTTGTCCTGTACCTTGTTGTCTGACCAACGTTTAGCCCTTTCCTCTTGCAGTTCCGACATATAACAGTGGGACGAATAAATTGAAGATACGTCTCATGTAGTACTCTTTACGACCCGACCTTCTTCGTGTTCGACCTTAGTTCTAACGACCCTGTTTATAGTTATTAGAGTCTATACGTCTACCGTGGTGGGAATACCGTCTTTCACTTCTTCTTGATTTCTCGGAGAACTACACTTTCTCCTCTCACTTTTTCAACCGAATTGTGAGTTGTAAGTCTTTTGGTTCTAGTGTCGTAGACCAGAGTAGTGAAGTACCGTTTATCTACCCCTTTGTCACCTTTACCACCGACTGAAATAAAAACCCCCGAGGTTTTAGTGACGTCTACCAATGACTTCGGTACTTTAATTGTGGAAACGAGGGACCTTCTTTTCAATACTGGTGGATCTGTCGTATAATTTTTCGTCTCTGTATTGAGACGGTTGTTTGCAGGAAGATCAGTTTCGATACCAAAAAGGTCATCAGTACATACCTACACTCTCAACCTGATATTTCTTTCGACTCGCGACTTCTTAACTACGAAACTTTGACACCACAACCTCTTCTGAGAACTCTCAGGGAACCCGACGTTCCTCTAGTTTGGTCAGTTAGGATTTCCTTTAGTCAGGACTTTTAAGTAACCTTCCTGACTACGACTTCGACGTTGAGGTTATGAAACAGGTGGACTACACTTCTTGACTGAGTGACTTTTCTGAGACTACAACCCTTTATAACTTCCACCCTCCTCTTCCCCTACTGTCTCCTACTCTACCAACCTACCGTAGTGGCTGAGCTATCTGTACTCAAATTCATTCGAGGCCCTCAACCACTACCTGTCCCTTCGGACCTCACGACGTCAGGTACTCGTTTCTCAGCCTGTGCTGACTCGTTGACTTGAATCTAGTGTGTTCCGTGGAAATCGGATCTCGGACGAACTCGAACTAAGAAGACGGGTCTTAAATAAGTGGAGACTCAAAGTGAGACCCCTTGGTGTGCGACTGGGTACACCGTGTAGACCCCAAAGTAAAGACGTTGTTCTCATCTCCATGACCTCGTACGACCTCACCCGACTTTCGTTAGTTGTCGTAGAGTAACAGGAGAACTGGTGTCACTGAACGACTCACTGCCTTGGACACGGTTGGTGTCAATTACTCTACGTTGCACCTAAAACCCGAAGGGTCCGTCGTTGTCATATTTCTTAGGTGGACGGTTACGTCTTCTACGTTCTCTTACCCAAGCTAGGAACCCAACCCTTCTAAGGGACCTCGTCCTTTACCGTTGGGTGAGGTCATTAGAACGGTCCTCTAAGGGTGCCTGTCTCCTCGGACCACCCGATGTCAGATACCCTAGTGTTTCTCATCCTGTGTTGATTCGCAGACTCGTGTCTGTTACACTCAAAACGAACCTGAAGATCCCCGTTTCTGTACGAGAAGGGATGATCTAAATTACACTCGTCCATACAGGTCCTCAGCGTTTTCGGTAAAACACTGGTCTTTACTCTTGAGTAAACTTTTATTCCCCGCCTTTCGACTTTTTACCTTTCTCAAACTTCTCCGGTCATTCCTCATCCTGATACAGTTCTATTGCCGGAAAGAGACGTGTGTACGTCCAGGGTAAATGAAAAATGGGAAGTATGTGTCGAGACGTAGGTAGGACGACACGTGGTCGTTTTAGTCAGTTCTCACTCTCTAAGATGATGGAACAAGTCATTTAAAGAGGTTCTAATTAGTTCGGGGTCAAAAAAGGTTTACTATCATAAACCAAAAGAAATTATGTAATCCTGATTTATTCTATCGAAGATTTTTACTTCTTAAAGTTTTTGACAAAAAAATGGTACTGAGAACAGAACCTGAGATTCCAAAAGACGGAAATGGTCAGTAAGGATAATACGAAACCAAGATTTGTAACTAAAGGGTTTTCTTTATTCACTTAATAACAGTAAATGTCTCCAAAATGTATTATACGTCATTCTCAACGTTTTACGACCCTAAAGGGGATTCCTGATCAATTCCCTCCCCTCCTCCATCCACTCCTACTTTCGATCGTAGAAGCTCCAACGATTCGTCTCAACCTTTTGTGTCAAACTTAGTGTGGGGTTTAGTCCGAAGAACATAAGGACGGGAACCCTGTACACTCACCCCGTTTAGTACAGACGAGTCATCTATGACCTAAAGGGTCGGAGTCGGGAAAGGGAACGTCCGTCGTTCTAATTACAGTCTCCGTTCTTACTTTCCCTGGACGGCTGTTCTTACGGGGTTTCCGGACTCAGGAAAGGGGTTAAAATGGTTGGTGGTTTCGGGTCGTTCTCGGCACTAAACCCTTCTTCAAGTCTCTGAGAAAGGTCATAAAGGCTTTCAGTTTACAAGATAACTCCCACCGATTTTACTATTTTCTCTTACTAAGGGTGATGTGTGTTTTTTTATGCGGACGATATCGAACTATCACTTTATTCTTAGTCAAGTCTAGTTGAATCTCAGTTATGGTCAGTAGGGTCAAGTTAAATTTAAAAGGGGTGGAATATTAGTTGTGACTAGGTAACCACTTCATCATGTCAATATGTTATGTCAGTGAAAGTTAACAAAGGAATGATCAATTCTTCTTCAGCTCATGAATGGTCGATTAAAAGGTCATTAATTTTATCACAGAAGTTTATCGGTATATAAACGAACCAAAACACCCTTGTTACTTTCACATTGACTACTTATATGACACTTTATATCGTGTTAATCTTATAAAATAATCTGTACCTCCATTTTGTCCCTGTTTCTATCAAGACGAGGTCGTCCGGGATTTTTACATCCTTTTTGTTTGACACACTACCCTTTTCGTTAAGTTTTGTTTCCTTCTTACTTACATTTTATATCTCCCCTTTTTCCTTGTATTATTTCACTCTGCTAACCCGTAGTGATGATTAAAAAAAATTTAAAGTATGTTATGAAACATGGTTCTACTGATTACTACAAGAGATTGGGGTATATATACATATATACACACACCAGTTCGATTTACGAATTGGTCGGGAGACGAGAAAAGAGATATGTTAGTAATGAATAAGGAAGAATATTGAAAATTTTGGAAAAAAGGACGGAGGTACTAAAATCCAAGAAATTCCCCTCATGTAGGTAAGAAAAAATTGAAGGGTGTGTTTCCAAGTTACAAGAAGAAGTGGCACACCAAGTGGTTTGTCTGACTCAACCGTTTCCTACTTTGTCAAATTGTATGTGCACTAGGTGTCCGTTGGAAACCATCGTCCGTCCTACTCCGGCTTGGACAGATGTTCTCATCGATAGACTTTACTGACCACCCTACTCATTCACGTCTAGGGACTTTCCATTGTTAAGAAAGGTCTACTCCTCGTTCTCCGTCCCTATTTTCTGGTAGTAAAATATTCGTTCTTGTTCAGTCTATTCGAATGGTTAGGACGTTTTCTTTTTACAAAACTCCGTAATGGATTTCATGTTCAAGAGTAACTAGAGAGAGGAGGTTCGTTACATAAATTTATAGTTGTCTTTGATATGTTATGGGGATTTAGTGAATTCTTTTCTATTTTATGTGAACGGACCCTTATGAAAATTAATGTCGAATGAGAATTTCCTTTATACTTTTTCTCCTATTTTATATTTTGATATGTTTTTAATACCCACCTACATTTCGTTTAAAAAAAAGAATTTATCTTTTCCTTCTGATGGTTACTTTCGTTAAAATTAAGTCTTTAATAATTATAAATCTGTCTAACAACCTCAAGGTTCTAACCTCTCCTCCACCATCCTATTATCGAACCTGGAACTCTACTGACCTAGGGTGTGTACCTACGAAAGAATGAGGGTCCACAACTTTCCCCGATGGCACTGTCGAAAAAGATAATTCGGACTCCTCTTAGAAAGACTTAGAGTAATTTTACACGTAAGTCTAAAGGGAAGCTAAATGTTTTTTCAAAGACTAAAATTTTCCCTACACATAGAAGAGACCTTTTCGACTCTTTATGTCTTTTCCTTCTTTTACTACCAGTAGTGTCATGGTGGTGTCTCTGGTGGTGATAATCATAAAGTGACGTCGAGAAGGACCTAAAAAGGACACCAAATTTTTTCTCCCTCATACTATAGCATGTGTCTCATGAAAGTGGGACGTAAAAGTGAATTCTGCAACATTCGTAAAGACAGGGAGCCATCTTTGAAAAGTATTGTAAAAGTTCCAGTGTGAAGAATTTCATAGTTCTAAGTGAATTTGACATATTATGACATCTGACAAAGGTAAAAGTGCTAATGTCCTATAAGCGGAGTAATAGGAACACGTGTTTATAGACAGGTGAAATAAACATACAAGCAAAAATCTTTTCTAAGGGTCGTTTCTGTTTCTAAAATTTCTGAGACTGTCTATATAAAGTTTTGACAGTAGGTCTATTATGACGGAAGAGGGTGGTCGTCACAAACTCCTCCGGGTAGGACAGTCATGACTCCTACAAGTGAGATATTTTTGAGAGGACGCCACTTTTTAGATTGTTTACGTACAAAACCCCCCACATGAATCTAATAATCTTTCCATTTATAAAATAGCGTAAGAGGTTGAACATAAAGGACAAACTTTTGACGATTCACTACTAAGACAGGTAAATATAAAATATATGTTTTTAATACCCACCTATATTTCGTTTAAAAAAAAGAATTTATCTTTTCCTTCTGATGGTTACTTTCATTAAAATTAAGTCTTTAATAATTATAAATCTGTCTAACAACCTCAAGGTTCTAACCTCTCCTCCACCATCCTATTATCGAACCTGGAACTCTACTGACCTAGGGTCTGTACCTACGAAAGAATCAGGGTCCACAACTTTCCCCGATGGGACTGTCGAAAAAGTCATTTTCGGGACCACAGAAAATGACTGTACTTACTTAAGAATCGTGTATTTTCCATAGTAAGGAATAATGAAATGTATAAAAAGGATGAAAATTTTTAATACCACTTTAAATAGAAAATGCTGTAGTAAGTAACGAAAAGTCAAATTTTTCTGGTAGGATTTTCTTCAAATCAAATAATATAATTTATATTAAAAGGTGTAAACTTGAGAAACTTGTTATATAAAACCTTATACCTAAGTTTAATTAAATGACGTTTACCAATCGTTTTATAAGGTCATAATGAATAACTTATACGTCGAAAAAGGAGTTACTAAATATTACCAAGGAATGGTATCTAATATATAAGTTTTCGTCTCTGTAATGAAACGGCTGATTCCAGGCAGATCAGTTCCGATACCAAAAAGGACACCAGTACATACCTACACTCTCAACCTGACACTTCTTCCGACTCACGACTTCTTAACTACGAAAACTTGACACCACAACCCCTTCTGAGAACTCTCAGGGAACCTGACGTTCCTCTAGGTTGGTCAGGTAGGACTTCCTCTAGTTGGGACCCTAAAGAAACCTTCCTTACTACGATTTCGACTTTGAGGTCATGAAACCGGTGGAGTACACTTCTCAACGGAGTAACCTTTTCTGAGACTACGACCCTCCCTAATCCCCACCCTCCTCTTCGCCTACTGGCTCCTACTCTACCGACCTACCGTAGTGCTTGCGCTACCTGCACTCAGACTCACTTGAGGCCCTCTACCATTACCTGTCCCTCCGGACCGCACGACGTTAAGTACCCCAGCGTTTCTCAGCCTGTGTTGACTCGTTGACTTGACTTGATGGCATCTAATATAAAAAATATGGATGATCATAGACTAAACATAATATCATGTTTAGTATCATTTTATAGTGTCATTTAGACATCGATCTATAAAATCAATAGACCTTAAAGTTTGACGGAGATCATTTAGAGAATTTTGAAGTCCATAAAAATGTGTAAATAAGAAGTTCTTAATAAAACGGTTCATAAAACGATTACGTAATTTAGATATTTAATTATACCCTTCTTAATTTTAGAAGTGTTATAGGTCCCATTCTTTTTATAAAAAGGTCAATAGACCACAAAATCAACTAAAAAAAAAAGATCAAGATAGTCATTGTAAACCATTAAAAGGAGGGGTGTCAATGAAGTGACAAAAACATCCAAAGGGAAGAGTATAACAAGACTCTTCGTAAATAAAAGGAAAAAGGATTAACCAATAGTGGAGATCATACAATTTGTATGGTCTTGTAGATAGCTAGAAATGGTCACGATTGAAAGTCAAAAGGTTCCTATACTAGTATTGGTGTTTATTACCGAAACTAAGAAGGATTATCGAGAGGAGAAAAAATAGACAATTATAGAAAAACAAGACTACTCTTGAAGATGATGTTACATTTTATTATATCTATAGACATAAATCAAAGAATGAAATCATCCTAGTGGAGATTATAAAATACGAATCATACTGAAATTCTATAGATTCATATAGAAACACCAGGATCAAAAATTTCTCAAATAAGAACCAATGCGTACTTACCACTTGAATGTTTTATGTAAAGTCCGTAAACAACTATAATAGTGTATGCACAAGATTAAACAAGATTAACAACAACAAGTCAGCGAGTCAGCACAGACTGAGAAACTCTGGGTTACCTGACGTCGTGTGGTCCGAGAGGACAGGAAGTAGTAGAGGGTCTCGAACGAGTCTGAGCGCAGGTAACTCGGTCACTACGGTAGGTTGGTAGAGTGAGAGACAACAGGGGAAGAGGAGGACGGGAGTTAGGAAGGGTCGTAGTCCCAGAAAGGATTACTCAGTCGAGAAACGTAGTCCACCGGTTTTATGACCTCGAAGTCAAAGTCGTAGTCAGGGAGGTCACTTTTAAGTCCTAACTAAAGGAAATCCTACCTGACCGAACTAGAGGAACAACAGGTTCCCTGAGAGTTCTCAGAAGAGGTTGTGGTGTCAAGTTTTCATACTTAAGAAGTCGTGAGTCGGAAGAAGTACCAGGTTGAGAGTGTAGGTATGTGTTGATGATCTTTTTGGTAACGACTGAGACGAAAAATTGTACGAGAGATCCAAAAAGTATCGAAAAGAAGGTTCCTCGTTCGCAGAAAATTAAAGTACCGACATCAGTGGTAGGTGTCACTAAAACCTCGGGTTCTTTTATTTTAGACAGACAAAGGTAACAAAGGGGTAGATAAACGGTACTTCACTACCCTGATCTACGGTACTAGAAATAAAAAAAACTTACAAGGGACCACCAAGTATGTTATTTTCTTAGACAGACATTACGTCTTCTATATGTAAACTAGGGACCCAACCCTTCTAGGGGACCTCTTTCCTTACCATTAGGTTAGGTCATTAGAACGGACCTCTTAAGGTACCTGTCTCCTCGGACCACCCGATTCAGGACGACGACGACGATTCAGTGAAGTCAGCACAGGCTGAGACACACTGGGGTATCTACCGTCGGGTGGTCCGAGGGGGCAGGGACCCTAAGAGGTCCGTTCTTGTGACCTCACCCAACGGTAAAGGAAGAGGTTACGTACTTTCACTTTTCACTTTCACTTCAACGAGTCAGTACAGGTTGAGAATCGCTGGGGTAACTGACGTCGGATGGTCCGAAGAGGTGGGTACCCTAAAAGGTCCGTTCTCATGACCTCACCCCACGGTAACGGAAGAGGCCCCGATTCAGGTACCCCAGTGTTTCTCAACCTGTGTTGACTCGTTGATTGTGAACTGAAAATGAGAGGAGAAAGTGGAAGTAGTTCTCCGAGAAATCAAGGAGAAGTGAAAGACGGCATTGTCACCACAGTAGACGTGTAGACTCCAATAACTATCAAGAGGACCGTTAGAACTAAGGTCGAACAAGATTATCATACTATATATTTCAATTATTTCAGACTGTAGACATATCAGGACGTTTCTTCTTTTTAAGATGAACCAGACCTGTCATACGATATAAATTTATTACCACTTTAAGAAAAAGTGATAAGACGAGTCCTAAAAACGTAAAGTTCGATGTCCATTCTAACTAGATATCTCCCCACACATTTACTCTTTCTCATACTAGTGTTCTCCCGTAAATTAAAACGTAATGGAAACAATCCTAGTTCCTAGGATTGTTTCCGACATGACTAGTTCCGACATGACTAACTATACCATCTTACTGGACGCCATGAAAAGGAATATCGGAATCTTCAATAAAAGTAGACCTTGTAAAATGTGTACTAATTAAATGGAGTAGATTTTCGTTATTAGTAAATGTAATATTGTTTTAACAAGTAAAATAACCTAAAAATTCTATAAACGGTAATTTAAACAATAACTATTGAAAATACTAAAAATTTCGAAAATACATAAAAACAGTTGAGAAATATAAAAAGATAGTATACGGTTATATGAGGATAGAAATAATAAAGGAAAAGGGTTATCAACCAAAGAGGAAAGTAACAAAAGGAGTGAAAACGACTTACTTATCAACACGAATTTTTTTTAATTTAGTAAACTCTGGTACTTAAATAGAGTTGGTATAGGGATATGTCTAAAAGATCAGTAAAAGATCTTAAAATGAGTACACTTAGAATAATTTAATAGATTAAAAAGTAAAGAAAGAGTTAGATTAAAATTTGTCAAGTTATTAAGTTTACAAAGGTTATGCTTTGATAGTATAGATTTTAAATTGTTCTTGTAATTTTATATTTTAAAAACTTTTCTGACTAACGGATTACCTAGTAGGAAGGTTAGTCTGAACATAAGACCTTTGACCAACTGGTAAAGGGGGAGTTATACGTCAATCAATATGACACCATCAGTGAGTCATCACAGGCTGAGAAACGCTGGGTACCTGACATCGGGTGGTCCGAGGAGACAGGTGCCCTAAGAGGTTCGTTCTTATGACCTCACCCGACGGTAAAGGAAGAGGTTTAATCACTATGATTCAGGATGGTTAAAAAAGGTCGAAATAACTCTATATTGACTGTGGATTGTAGTATCTTGGAATTCCATATGTTAATATACTATACACATATATAATATTTCACTAATGGTATTATTTATGACTAAGAAAGGGATCATACGGAGAATATGCGAATGGAGAGGAAAGTAGAGGAAAGAATGTAGTCCGATGGGAATGTCAGGGGGTCGTGTCGGTCAAAGTATCGGTCTATTGGGACTTAGATAAAATCGGGACGACAACTGGATAAGGGATATGTGACATTTGAGTCAAAGATTTGTTGAATTACACAAGTTCTTAGATATGCTTACCGAAATAATCAGTAGTACATTTAGATTTGACAAGTAGATGGAAAACTCTTCCAGGGAAGTAGTTATGAAACCGGGAAGGATTAGGACATCCGTACGGTGTGGGAGATGGGGGTGTGTGTGGACGTCTGTTCAAAACATGGTCTCGTCTCGACAAAGAGTCCTAAGGAAGTCCGGAGACGTCTTCCTTTTTCCGGAAGTATAAAAGAAGTTTGACCGTACGGAAAGATTAGAGGAATATGACCGAAGTGTATCTGTCAGTATAAAAGTCAAATGGTCTTGTTCGTTAAAAGTTTCTCATTTTTTAGTAAATGTAAATCACTTCCGTTTTGTGATAAATTCACGAATGAACCGTAAGAAGACCAGAAGGTTCCATCTCCGCAGTCGTGCATCGGTAGAAACATTCGTTATTACCAATTCGACTCAGGATTGAACATCCCATGAGAATAGTTGTGACGAGGTAACAAAGAGCAATGACACCTTAAACAGAAACACATCAAATGTTTGTGAAGATGTTGACGAACTGAGTCCATGACTGCTGACTACTACAGTAAGTGGACCTGAAAGTCGTATTTATGTCTGTGATCTTTTCTGTCTTTTAGTGTCGTGTAATTTAGGATCTTTCGTACAGTGATATGACATTTTACAGTAAATTTTGTCGACTTGTTATGTTTTGACGACTTTTTGAATCTTCTATGTATGTATACCTACCTATCTTTCCACAATTTGTAAGGTGGTTTAAGTAAGAAGGATTTTGACTAATTTGACTTATAATAATTATGCCATATCATAATAGTGATAAAAGAGACGGTCAATTTTCCTTTTCTTCCCTGTTATCACTTATTACCTTTCACTCTTATCATTTATTACGTTTCGGTCGAAGACCGAAATCCTTTTAAAAATGAAAAATACTGATTAAAGATTATAATAGTTCAATGTATCTAAATCATGATTATTTTATGTCAGTTTTCAGAATCTTATTTTACGATAAGTGGTTTGGGAAATCACGTACCTATCGAGAAAATAAAACGAGACAACAGACCTTTCGTCTCCTACACAAAATCAAGGTTTAATGTTTTATAGTTTTTTTTTAGAGTTTACCTTGATCTCTTATAATACAAATCACTTTATTCAGTTACTTTCTATTTATGATATTATAGTATGTATTTTAGATTTTTTATTATGTTTACTTACATATGGGGTTTGTTCGTTTGAGTGTCTGTGTCTTTTATTCTATTGGTTACCACTCTCCCTTCGACCCCCATGTTTAATCTCCATACCCTAATTGTTTGATGATAAATATTTTATCTATTCGTTGTTTTTATACAACATAACGTGTTCCTTAATGTCGGTAATAGAACATTATTGGATATTATCTTATTTTAGATGTTTTTATGACTTAGTGATCCGATATAACGACTTTGATTATGACATCTAGTTGATACACCCACACGATTCAACGAAGTCAGTACCGGTTGAGAAACACTGGGATACCTGACATCGGGTAGTCCGAGGAGACAGGTGTCCTAAGGGGTCCGTTCTTATGGCCTCACTCAACAGTACGGGAGGAGGTCCTCCATAAGGACTAGGTTCCTAGATTGGGTATAGAGACTTCAGAGGACGTGATCGTCCACGTGAATGGGGATCGAGGTGGAATTCAATGTTTTTTAAAATGAATAAATAAGAAACAATTTTATTAGCTCTGAAATTTAACGAAAACCTGGTATTGTTTCCGTAAATCTAGATTTATCTTAGCAATTTTTATCTTAGTAATTTAAGAATATATTGCAATTAATTTTTATTTTTTCATTAGTGTTTGTGTACGACCACGGTCTGGTTACGACGTTTAAGTTCACCCTTTATGTTGAGAACCGTTTTATTATTTTCCGACGTTATTTTTACCGTGCTGCTCGAAGACTTGGTCTACAGAAACATATCCACGTGGATCATGTTATTTGATCCGTATTTCCTGTTCATCGACGACGAGTTAGATTTCATTTATGGGGTCGGTGGACGGGGATTTGGGGCTCTGTTTTGACTGACTCGGCGGCCGTATTTCGTAACTTGATTACGTTTGAGGTCCTCTGTCTCCTCCTGTCTCCTCGGACCGTCCGACGTCGGGTACCCGAGTGTTTCTCAGTTTGTGTTGAATCACTGGCTTGTCGTTGTTTTGGCGTCCGGTCTGTCAGACCGTCCGGGAACTTTACGACTAATTTCTATGTGTCTCCGATTGTCAACGACTTCGACTTAGTCGAGACCCTCAGATATTCGAGGGGGTGAGACACGAAGGGAGAGGAAGTTCTTCTACCCAACATGTCGGGGAGGACTACTAGACACTCGACATAGTTTGAGGGGGTTTAGAATATCGTGCTCAACCCAAAATAACGAACAAAGGTTTCGTTCATCGAATTTACTGTATCCTGTGTTGACATTCATGTCTTATAAAATAAGGAGTCTACCATTTCTTAGACTGACATTACGTTCTCTGGACCCAAGTTAGGGACCCAGCCCTTCTAGGGATCCTTTTCCCTTACCGATGGACGAGTTTATAAGAATGGACCTCTTAAGGTACCTGTCTCCTCGTACCGTCTGATGTCATGTACCCCAGTGTTTCTCAGTCTGTACTGACTCGTTGATTGGGAAAGTGAAAAAAGTGAAAAGTGGGATAGAAGGTATTCTCTTTCTCTTCCTCCCTTCCTATTACATGGTTTTAGTCTATTTGGTATATTCTTCTTATGACGTGTAATGATACCAAAAAGGTCACCAGTACATACCTACACTCTCAGCCTGACCTTTCTTTCGATTCGCGGTTTCTTAACTACGACACCACAACCTCTTCTGAGAACTCTCAGGGAACCTGACGTTCCTCTAGGTTGGTCAGGTAGGATTTCCTTTAGTCAGGACCCACAAGTGACCTCCCTGACTACGACTTCGACTTTGAGGTTATGAAACCGGTGGACTACACTTCTTGATTGAGTGACTTTTCTGGCACTATGACCCTTTGTAACTCCCGTCTTCTTCCCCTGTCGTCTCCTACTCTACCGACCTACCGGAGTGACTGAGTTACCTGTACCCAAACCCACCTGAGACCCTCAATCACTACCTGTCTCTCCGGACCGTACGACGCCAAGTACCCCAACGTTTCTCAACCTGTGCTGACTCGTTGACTTGACTTGATCTTCTATTCCTTTGATTATTAAAATTTTCGAAAATTTTAAACCACTACCCGGAATCAGTTTGGTTTACATGATGTTACCAAGGAAGTTGTCGCAAAAGTCCTTACCCTGAGTTATCCATTAAAAATAATTAAACAAACGAGGTTTCTAATCAAAGTCTTTAAGAGTCTCGGAAACCTAAATGTCCGTTTCAGGTTCACATCATTCTAAGATTTGATTTAATTAATTTTTGAGACGTATAAGGTAGACAAGGTAGAAACATTTTCATGTCAACGGTTTTATTCTGTAGGTTTTTGGAGGACCGCAAGACTTTGACCCAAACTAAGTGTTTTACAGAAGGTTAGGTCTTACCTACTAAAATAAAAAAAGTGTGCATGATTATTACAATTATTTAGACTACTCTTTACTCATAGTTCAAGTTTTTTTTTTTTTGTTGAACGTTTCCAGTTTAGAAACGATAGTTTTAGTGTCGGAGGGAGAGACTCCTTTAGAGGATATAGATATCGAATCAAACGGACTGTCTGAATCCTATATTACATCCGGACTGGTTTTCACAGAAAGATCGAGTTTACCCTTTTTTAATCATAAACGCATTGTGTGTGTGTGTGTGTGTAAACGCATTGTGTGTGTGTGTGTGTGTGTGTGTGTGTGTGTGTGTGTGGGAGAAGGGGGTCCGGGTCATGATCTTTGAAATATATGCAATAGGTTAAAGTAGAATTCTGAAGGGGGTAAAATGCAGTTCTTTTGACTCCGTTTGTGACTCGTCGATTGTCTCGTGTCCGTCCTAATTGTCCAAGTAAAATAAGGTTCAAGGTACACAAACTGACATGAAAGAGAGAGTGGTTTTTCGGAATCCTTAAACCAAAGGTGGTATAAATGATCAAAGACGAAAGTCTCAGGGAACCTGTAGTTTCTCTAGTTTGGTCAGTTAGGATTTCCTTTAGTTGGGACTTATGAGTGACCTTCCTGACTACGTGTTTGATTTCGAAGTCGTAAAACCGATGGACTACCCTTCTCGGCTGAGTGACCTTTTCGGTAACTACGAGAGACTCTTTCTAACTTCCGTCTTCCTCTTCTCCCACTGTCTCCTACTCTACCAACCTACCGTAGTGGTTAAGTTATCTGTACTTGAACCCGTTTCTGGTCCTCCGGACCTCACGACATCACGTACCCCAACGTTTCTCAGTCTGTACTGAACCGTTGACTTGTTGTTGTTTTATAAGTGATCGAATAAAGGAGGGTTGGTCTCTTCCTTCAGGAGTAAACGACTGGGAGACTCGGCGGGTGGCGGAGGAAGTCGAACCAAAAAGACCGGGGTCGTATTCGTCGTCGTTTTTTGTCGTAATTTTTTTTTTTTTCTTTTTTTTTGTTTGGATTTTGTTTTATAACCGACTTTCGGATCAAGATCTTCAATTTCTCCGTGTTTGTTGAGAAAAAGGAAGTTTATTTTTTAATATTTCTTAACAGACGGTACTGAATTTTTTGTCCTACGAAGACTGAAGACACTACAGTTGTCAAACTAGTCCGTTTACCGTGACCGTCGGTCTTCATTATATATCGGTATTATTAGGGGGAGTGATCGAAAGAGGAGGTTGTTTTTGTGAAACCGTAAATCTGACCCGTCTAACACACCAATTTATATACTAAAAGGTGGTCTCGAGGAGGCTATTAGATGGATGACAAGAGGTGACATAAAAAGTCGAGAGGTACGGGTATAATAAAAGAGACAGTGAATTAATATTGGTAATACAGAACGGGTGTGTTAGAAGAAAAGTTATACAGTCGTAACCAAATTTTTACCAAGTTATAGTTTACTAAAGTTGACGTGGGAATCTTTTGTATATTAGATTTGTGACTTTCTTTGTTCATTTTTATTTTTATATGTGCGTACTCGTTTTGGGATTCCAACGACCGTTTCTAAATTGGTAAATCGTGCACTAATCTTCGTAATTCATTACTCTTTGTGATTTTAAGTTTTCTGACGATTCATCCATATTTCTTTGCCAGAACTTTTTCGAATAATCTTAGTTGTGACATAATACCAAAACGATATCCCATACGACGATTCAGCGAAATCAGCACAGACTGAGACACACTGGGGTCTGCCGTCGGGTGGTCCGAAGGGGTAGGGACCCTAAGAGGTCCATTCTTGTGACCCCACCCAACGGAAAAGGAAGAGGTTACGTACTTTCACTTTTCACTTTCAGTTCAGCGAGTTAGTACAGGCTGAGAATCACTGGGGTACCTGACGTCGGATGGTCCGAGGAGACAGGTACCCTAAAAGGTCCTTTCTCATGACCTCACCCCACGGTAACGGAAGAGGCTGATATCCCATATCTGTCCATTTTGAGTTTTAGGTCTTTCCTGATTTTGTTTTCCATGACGATCGGTAAATAGACCGTTGTAGACCTCATCCCACCCGACTCTTTAATGTTGGGGTGAAGAAAGGTTCTCTTAGACTGTAGAATAATACAACAATGATAATACATCCAATGTTTACATGGATGCCTCTTTGAAATAAAAGTCTAAAGAGACCATGTTTTTGATCGATGAAGAAAAGTTGATACATATTTCGTAGATGTTATTAAAGTAAATTATATGTTAAAAAAAAGAGAGAGCCTTATATTACGATTTTTATGTGATTTATATGTTTCAAAGACATTTGTCTAGTGTCTACTTTAAATCATAAAATTGTTACTTCTGAAAATTTGAAACTCCAAATACGTAAGATTTATTCTTGATGATTTTTTACTTTTTGTGTTTTATATCACTTTATTGAACAACCCTTGTTAATCTTTACAAATGGATGTAAGTAAGTCAATTGTTTACAAATGACTATCAGACGAAACCGGTCTAGACGTGGTCCTCTATTATCCCGACGTTTGTAATTATTCCATATGTAGGAATGGAACTCCTTCTAAGACTCCTTTCTGTACTCTTTATCATGACGTCTTAATAGACTATAATGGTATCTCCTTCAAAATTTTTCCTTTACTTGGTCTCTGTTCTCTTCTTGACAGATATCATGGATTATGTTAGAAGATGCTTTAATACATCTTAAAATCTTAGTTGTGCACATTGATAAGCACATTCATAGTCAGAGCTTCTCTGTCCGAACATGAGGGTACAAGTTACGTTGTAATAAGGGTTGTCGGTTCTGTGCCTTTTTTACTTTACAGGTAGTGGTCTACTTATTTCCTTTGACCATATATGCATGTTACCTTATACTAAGTCAGAATTTTTTATTTTTTTTTTCTTTAAACGGTAAACGTTGTTCTACCTATCTCGATCTTCTAATACAATTCAGTTTATTCGGTCTACGTGTTTCTATTATTACATACGAGAGTAAATATGCACCTTAGATTTTCTTAATTGAGTTAACTGTACTTAAACTCGTTTGAGACCCTCTGTCTCTTCCTACCCCTTCGGACCGTCGCACGTCAGGTACCCCAACGTTTCTCAACCTGTACTGAATCACTGACTTGTTATTGTGTTTTGTTAGTTTCTTTTCTTACCTCAAAGGTAAGATTACCCCGTTTCCTCCTCCTCTGCACCCCCATTTTCCCACACTTCAAAGTCAATGTGTTCTATTTATTCATGATCTCTAAATCACATGTTGTCACGGATGACGGTTGTTGTGACGTATAAGGTATGAAGGATTCTCCCGACTAGAATGAAAGTCACAAGAATGGCGTTCTATTATTATTATCCTCGTCCTTCTTTGAAACCCTCCACTACGCATACAGATACCGAAACTACCATCACTACCAAAGTGTCCACATGTAAATAGGGGCTTGAGTAATTCAATATATACACTGTATAGATATCGGAAATGTACAGTTAGAACGGGTTTTTTACCGAAAATTTCTCATTCATAGTTTTTTACACCTAGAATGTAGATGAAACCTTAGTTCAAGTGTGATAGTCAAAAACTTGTCCCTTCTTACACCTGTAAAACTCAAGTCTAGAGGTTTCCCGGGTGGGTAAGTAAGAGAGGGTGAAAGACTCGAGACTAAAAAAACCAGGTAAAGTCACCTCTGAAATACCACTCTTCGGGTTTCTACGATACTGAGTTTGAAATGACCCCCCGTAAGTTTCCGGATCAAACAAGAGGTGGGTGATAAAAATATGATTTATAATCAGTCTCTTTAGAATCATAGCTCGATCGATATGTCTATAGATTTCCTACATTTATCTTTTGTAGACCAAGGTATAAATTTACAGTTCCATAAATTTCAGAAATCATCTCTGTACCAGTACCAAAATGATTTCTCTCATGTTAATTAAAGGTGTAGAAATCGAATCGTAAGTTTTCGGCTGTAGACCGGTAGTGGAGGGTAAGATCGGAATAAAGGGTGACCTCTTCCTTTACCGTTAGGTGAGGTCATAAGAACGGACCTTTTAGGAGTACCTACCCCTCGGACCACCCGATGTCATGTTTCCAGACGTTACTCAACGTGTGTTGACTGATGATTCGTGTCGTATAAATAAAGGGTGATTGGTGACAAAATAGTCCCTAATCGTCTGCTATCGGGGGCCCGTTTGAGTCTTGACGTCGGGTAAAACATTTATTTCAAAATGACCTTGTGACGGTCACATAAGTAAATACCTAACGGATACCAACGAAGAGGAAATTGTCGTTTCCGGTGTACCAGACGTTTCTTTAATAAATGAGAGACCGTGAAATGTCTTTTGCAGACGTCTTCAGACGAGATAGTCAAGTCAAGTCAACGAGTCAACACAGGCTGAGACACTGGGGTACCTGATGTCGTGTGGTCCGGAGGGACAGGTAGTGGTTGAGGGTCTCAAATGAGTTTGAGTACAGGGAACTCCGCCACTACAGTAGGTTGGTAGAGTAGGAGACAGCAGGGGAGGAGGAGGACGACAGTTAGAAAGGGTCGTAGTCCCAGAAAAGGTTACTGGTACTGTATTTACCCAGTGATCAGTGATAGGGTCTGGTTGGGGGAGATGGCGATGTAGGAAGGAAAGAAGATAGACTTTTTTTAGAATTAGAGATGGGTAGTTTTGGGGATTGGACAGGAAGTTACAAATCCTGTTTGTTGGGAGAAGTATTTAAACACGACCCTATTTAAACATGAATAGGGTCAATCTACCCGGGTGGAGAGGACATGACTGAGTAGACTACCGTGTACTATATAACACCACGTACAAAAATAAGAGACACATAACTGGAGACACTCTTGTTCGAAGAACTGTCAGTCACGACGAAGTTTGAGTCGGATCACAAAACGGTCCCAAATGATTCCCATCAATCGTACATCGAAGATCTACTTACCTTGTCCCTCTCCTTCCTTCTCGGCTTTCTACTCTTTTCATCCTTTTTCCTTTCTTTACTTCTTCTTTTCCTTCCTTCTATCTCTGTTAGTCTTCACTGGTTCGTGGTCCCATTTCTTACTACTAACAACCTATAGGTGTCTTCAGTGAACTTTAATATCGGTCGAAAGGTCAGGATCCTAACCACTTCAAAACTCGAACTAGGGTATCAACGACCACCGTTTATAAAGTGTAATAATATTGAATATACGTCTCATGTAGTACTCTTTGCGACCTGACCTTCTTTGTGTTCGACCTTAGTTCTAACGGCCCTCTTTATAGTTATTGGAGTCTATACGTCTACTGTGGTGGGAATACCGTCTTTCACTTCTCCTCGATTTTTCGAAGAACTACTTTCACTTTCTCCTCTCACTTTTTCAACCGAATTTCGAGTTGTAAGTCTTTTGCTTCTAGTGCTGTAGACCAGGGTAGTGAAGTACCCTTTATTTACCCCTTTGTCACCTTTGTCACAGTCTGAAATAAAAACCCCCGAGGTTTTAGTGACATCTACCACTGACGTCGGTACTTTAATTTTCTGCGAATGAGGAACCTTCTTTTCAATCCCGGTTGGATCTATCATATAAGTTTTTGTCTCTGTAATGAAACGGCTGATTCCAGGTAGATCAGTTCCGATACCAAAAACGTCACCAGTACATACCTACACTCTCAACCTGACACTTCTTTCGACTCGCGGTTTCTTAACTACATAAACTTGACACCACAACCTCTTCTGAGAACTCCCAGGGAACCTGACGTTCCTCTAGGTTGGTCAGGTAAGACTTCCTCTAGTTGGGACCCTAAAGAAACCTTCCTTACTACGATTTTGACTTCGAGATCATGAAACCGGTGGAGTACGCTTCTCAACTGAGTAACCTTTTCTGAGACTACGACCCTCTCTAACCCCCGTCCTNCTTCCCCTGCTGACTCCTACTCTACCGACCTACCGTAGTGCCTGAGCTACCTGCACTCAGACTCACTTGAGGTCCTCTACCACTACCTGTCCCTCCGGACCGCACGAAGCTAAGTACCCCAGCGTTTCTCAGCCTGTGCTGACTTGTTGACTTGACTTGTTATTAATGTTTTTGTTTATAATTCTCAGGTAAGAAAAACCTTTAATTACAAAGGAAGAATATTCTTTTAAATTGAACCTTTAGAAATGATTTTTTTTGGGTATTCATCGTTTTAAACGATTCATTTATATTACGTTGATCTAATTTAGATTCAATGAAAGTGATAATGTTTTATTATGGTTGTTTCATCCAAATGTTAAGAAAGAGGGCCCCACGGTCGGGTTAAAGGAATGAATTAACCTTCCTCCTGACTTTCAAATCCTTTCTTGTTCCTGTTACTTCCTCAAATACTCTCTTTCCTGGTATAATAAGGTGTAAGATATTTCGTCTTACCTTTCCTAAAGTTGTCAGATTCGAAATGTCGTAAAGTTTGTACCTGTGTATCGGAGGAAGAAAATTTCCTTGTTTTCCCTCGACTTAATTTCTTTCTCAAGTTGTTTAGTCCTTTCGGAAGAGAAGTAACGAATTTGTGGTATAACCTAGGTTTTAAGAATGTCCGAAATCTCAAATTCCCTTTTTTTTTTAGACATAGACAAACTTCGTTTTTGTTTAAATGACGTGATTATAAATAATGTCTCTTTTACAATTTAACGTCTTCTTTAATACCTCGACCTTGTTAGAGGTTTTCACTTTTTACCATACTTCGTTCATTTTACGTGTAACAGAAGTAATCCTGGTCTTTGAACTCACACTAAACGGTTTTAATTACTCTACTCATTGTATTTTCTCAGGAATATTGAATTCTTGTTCGTGTAACGTCTCCTGAGTTGTCCCTTAGTCGTTCTTTCACTCGGTAAACGTCACCCTGGGTCAAGTAAGAACGGATGGGTTTCCCGGGAAAGAGAGTCACCTTTATTAAGTCAGACTATTTATTTAGTTTGAGGTGTCCGTAAAGAGAAAAAAAGAACCATTAAAAAGTAGGACGGAGTCCTAGTGTTAGTAAGTGAGTGAGTGTGTAAGTGGGTTGTGTGTACTTGACCCAAGTGATATATACCGCCGTGGTTCATACCTCACTACCTTCTTGGTTATCGGGTCACCGTAGTGTCTACTTTTCCGACTTTCTTTTTTTGTCCACTCTGAATAAAAGGACAATTTTTAGTCCTTTTTTTTTTTTCAATTCCTGGCTCCTTTCTTTTTTACTCCAATTTTTCTTATACAATTTAGAGACGGTTTTGGCTCCTGTCCCGGCCACCGGTCCTCCTCGTTGGGCTCCTCGCCACCGACTCGTCCGTGTCCTCTCGGATCTCCTCGTTAGGGTGCGACTTCCAGTCCTTGCCGTCGTCATTCCCCTATGGGGAACAGGTTCCATTCCTCGTCGTCGACACGAAACGACCTCGTCCGTACTTCTCTATGGCGTGCGGGTTCCATTCTCTTGGGATTCATTCTACCATCCACAACGTTCTCCCGTAGTCTCCCGTTTGTATGACTTTGGTATTAGTGTCTTTTGATCAGTTAGATTAGTGTGATCCTGGTGGCGGAACAGATTGAGTTACTTTGGTTCGGTACAGGTACCCCGGTGGGTTCTGCTCACCCAGTACCACCTCTCATGACTGTCTTACACCAGGTGACCTCTTCCCTTACCGTTTGGTGAAGTCATAAGAACGGAACTCTTGGGGTACTTGTCATACTTTTCCGTTTTACTATCCTATGACTTTCTCCTTGAGGGGTCCAGTAATCTACGGGTTATACGATGACCTCTAGTCACCTCTTTAATTGAGGTCTTTCTTACTTCCCTACTTCGGTTTCGTTTATGAATGGGTCGACACCTACACTGACCACTATCTTCGTTCTAGGCTACGACATTTCTCGTGATCACGTGTCCTTGGACCTTACAGTCCAGGTACTTAGTTCCGTTTAACCTTCTCCATTTTGTTCTCTACCGTTCCGACTTGCAGCTGTAAGATCCTGAGTCGCTTGATTTTACCTGACCTTACCCACTTAATTGAGTCTACTGGTAATATAGATGATGACGCCCGTCCTTAGGGAGTCTTCTTTACCTCATCGGTAGTACCAGTTGTTTTCTCAGGTTTTACGTCATGAACCTACGTTAGAGTTTTTGCTGTCTTCCCAGAGACAAACAGAGGTTCCGTTTGGTAAGTTATAGTGTCAATAGGTTCAGATACGGGGTTGGTCATTGTGACTTCTTTGACTTCAACTTACCAAAATACTTCTGGATGTTCTGGAAAATCTTGATTGTGGATTTTTTCTACAGGAAAAGTAATATCCCCTGACCTTACGTTTTCATCCTTCAGTTCTTGTGGACCTCATTGTCCGTTTAAACCGGAACCTCACGCCTTACTTCGTCCCGTTTCTGATTATCTCAAAGCGGTTCTTTTACGTGACCAGTATCGTTTGTGGGAGAAGGTTGTTGTGTTCTCTTCTGAGATGTGTACCTGTAGTGGTCTACCAGTCGTGGTTTTAGTCTAACTAATATAAGAAACGTCGGTTTCAACCTCTTCGAGATATGTCAGTTGTTTTTGTTCTGGTCCTCGACTGACACCGAGTCTAGTACTTGAGGAATAA